>JAKUHH010000150.1:486950-801484 GCA_022701365.1 Mycocentrospora acerina
CTCTCTCTCTCTCTCTCTCTCTCTCTCTCTCTCTCTCTCTCTCTCAAAGACCACTAACCCTCTTCTTCCCTCTTTCCCTTTCTCTCTCCCTCTCCCTCTCCCCCTCCTTGCCCTTCCCCTTCCCTCCCCTAGGACTCGACACACCTTCTTCTTCTTCCCTCCCCTCCCTCTCCCTCTCCTCAACAGGAACTTCCCACTCGTCCCTCCACACCACCTCCCTCCTCCCATCTCTTCCACCACCACTACTACTACTACCACCACCCCCCCTCTCTTCTTCCCCTTGATCAACCACCAACCCCAGCAAAACATCCCGATAGTAGCGTCGCACCTGGGGTATACTCTGTGACGCATAAAATTAGCAAAAAAAAGTAAAATTCAGACTCGTCGATTGGGAGATCAGAATGTATATATGCATGTGTATATATACAGACACAAGACGAAGAAGAGAGATTTCTTGAATGCAAGCAAGCAAAGAAAGGAAAGAATGAAAAATAGAAATGGAAAACGAACCTCGTTTCTCGCTCCGGCTATCCACATGACGGCCTCGCTGCTTTCCAGTATCCCGCGTGCTTCGGCGCGGCGTTGCAGCGAGGAGAAGCTTTCGATTGGGTCGGGGAGGGAGGGGTGGTTGGTGTTTATTCTTGTGCTTGTACTTTTATTTGTACTTGTGTTTGTGTTTGTATTTGCTGTAGATGATGTGTTTTTACTCGCACTTCCGACGCGAGATTTATTATTGTTGTTGTTGCTTGTGCTGTTGGTGCCAGAGAGGCCGGGTTTGCGGGATGTGGATGTGGGCGTGGAAGGGTTGTGGTGTTGATTATCGTTGTTGCTATTATTAATATTACTGTTATTATTATTACTACTTCCACTTCCACTTCCACTGCCGTTGTTGTTGTTGATGATGGTGCCGTTGGGGTGCGGAGGCCAGGGCGTGGGGATCATGGTACTGGCGGAGGGACCCGGAGGTGGGGGTGAATATGCATGTGCATGTGCATGAGCATGTGCATGCGATTGTGGGGGTGGTGGCATTGTTGCGTTTCTCTTTTCTTTTCTTCTTCTTCTTCTTCTTCTTCCTCCTCTTCCTTCTCTTCCTCCTCTTCCTCCTCTTCTCGAGGCTTTTTGCTGCGGGGGAAGGAAGGGTGGACTCGGAGGATTTTTTTTGTTTTGTTTTGCTGGCTGGCTGCGGTTGTAGAGATGGGGGACTGGGCGGTTTGTGGCGGCAAGAGGCACAAAACAAGAGTGGTGGCGAGAGGATAGTAAGATTGAGAGAATGATGGATTGAGAGTGGGGGGAGGGGAATCGTGATGCGTCAGGGTAGGTGGAGCCAAGGCGAGGTGAGGTAATATGAGGTGAGGTGATGAAAGGAAAATAAAAAGAGGGCAAACAGTAGTTCAATTAGTCGCATCCGTCGTCTTCTTATGCATACTCGTCCTACCTGCTACTGCTGTTGTGCATCGGAGGCTACTAGATACCATGCACATCTCTCGTATGCGGAAAACACCCCGTTCATCACAAGCCCGTGCAAACACACCACAAGTGCCACAGCAAATTTCAAAAACACCTGATAACCAACACGTTGAAACGTCTCATGATACATGGCTGAGAAGCGACAAAAAAACGCACCAATCTATGCATGCCCATATTCTGCGCATATCCTTACGCCAAAACATGTTCAACGAGCCACAGACCGTTTGCCCAAATGATATCCTCCGCCCTTCTATAAAGCCTGCATAGCCAAGTCCCGCCTGACTTTTTCGTCCTGCACCCCCCGCTCCCGTTCCCGCTCGCCAATCGTCTGCCCCGGCCAGTGACCTACCTATCCTTGCCAATAACCCATCTTTGCGAATAACCTGCCGTGACCAATAATTTGCCCCTCACAAATAATCTGCCCTCAGGTATAAAATCCCCAAGCCAACTACCTGCCTTTACTTGCAACCTCCCCTCACTTATAACCTCCCCTCACTTATAACCTCCCCTCACTTATAACCTCCCCTCACTTATAACCTCCCCTCACTTATAACTTTCCCTCACTAACAACTTCACCTAATCAAGTCAATCTAATGACTCCCATTCGACTGCTGGTGCTCAGCCTTACTCCCCTTGCCCCTCCACGTGCTGACTGCGGGGATATCTGCCCTTAACCTCTCCTCCTGGGTCGAATAAGCCTTTGGAGTGAGTTTGATGAGCGTGTGAAGCGGGACTTCCATCCAGGGACTCTGCTCCTGCGGAACGTTCATAAAGTATGCGTAGATGCACCTCAGAATCGCCTGGTGCGTTACAATCAATATGTTTTCGCTTCGCTCCAATTCCATGATGATGGGCTCGAGGCGGATGACGACGTCGCGGTAGGATTCGCCGCCGAGGTAGCGGTAGTTGTACTTGTCTTCGTCGCGCGATGCAAAGTCCTCGGGGTACTTTTGCTCGATTTGGGCATACGTCAGGCCGTCGCAGACACCAGAGTCGAGCTCGTCGAGTGCTTTCCATTCGAGCTTCTCAAAGGGCAGGAACCGAGCGGTTTGTATGGTTCGCTTCAGGGTCGAGGTCCAGACGGTGAGTTTGCGGTTGTCGCCGACAGATTTGGCAACAAGCCCGGGAAGCGCATGTGCATAGGCGTCTCCGCGCTCCGAAATGTTGGCGTCTCCTCCAATCTGGCCGGTGAGATTGTATTCTGATTCGCCGTGCTGTGTGGCTGGTTAGCAAGGGGGATGCTGGGTCGCCAGATTTCTTCGAGTTCTTCATGGGCAACTTTACCCGTGATAACCAGATGGAGCGTGGCTTGATGTGCAGGTTCATCAAGTAGTAGACGACACGACTCTGGAGGTAGTCTTGGATCTGGTTGATGATGACCGTCTTGCCAACATCAATCAGCTTGACGTAGGTGAGATCGCGCTCGTCCTCGTCGATTGTCTGGTAGACCTTTTCGTAGTTGCGGATTCGGTTGCGGAAATCGGCGGCGGCCTCTTCTGGGTCCTGGCCCACGTAGTCGGGCGAGGTGGTCTTGACCTCGAGAATGTTGCTCATGATGAGATCCTCGTCGTCGCATTTTGACTCGACAAACAACGTCTCAATGTTCTCGGCGTCACAGCGCTCCTGTATCCACCTGCGCCGGCTCTTGGTGGAGTTGGTCGCGTCCAGGATGGCAATCAGGCCCGAGCCCTCGGCGAACCATTTGCACATGTCGTCGACGGCAGCCTCAGCTGCAGCCTTGCGGAGGCGCTCTCCCTCTGGATTCGTGGTATCAAAAAATTCAGCCGAGGGGTTTGGGGTGGCCGTCCGGCGATACTGGCCGACATTGAACGTCTTTGATTTGATGGATAGCCAGTGCAGATAGCGGACAACTTGGAGCGAGCACAGCGTCAGCAATGGTCCATGTCCTCATCGCCAGCTGCAGGATATGCCTCTTCTGCTTCTTCTTCTTCTTCTTTTTCTTCTTCTTACCTTTCTGTGCAATCAGACTCTTGCCACGGGCGGGCAGTCCCACCATGACGACGCATATGCGCGTGTCCTCGGCCTGCACACCGGCGCCGTTAGTTTTCCTGCTCGGCTTGACAAAGTCTCCCGTGGGCACTGCGCGCATGTTGGGGGCGAAGAAGCCATTGTTGCCGTCTTCGGCCATTGTGGGCGGGGGGAGGGGGACGATGCAGTGGATGGATGGGTTGTGTGATGTGCTATGTACAGGCAGAGTGCAGCAGTCGGGTGCAGCAGCCAGATGCAGTAGTCGAGTGAGCAGAGGCCTGGAGAAGACCCGTGTGCATGTAGTCGACGGTCAACAGTCAACAGTCAACAGCCAACAGGCGGCGGTCAATGAACGCTGCGTAGTCAGCGGGTCGAGGTCGCGAGCAGTAGTCGGGCGGGCTGAAGCAGCCGGCGTAGGGAAGCGGGGCGTGGGCGTGGTGGTGTTGCACGTCGCTGGCTTCGGCTCGGCATTGGGACAAGTCGAGAGTCGAGAGTCGAGAGGGAAGAGAAGGAGCCTGCGACGGTCGCGCGTGTCATATCATCTCATCGCATCTCTCCTCCTATCATGCTGCCGATGCTGCTGCTGCTGCCACTGCTGCTTGACACAGCTCCCGTTCCCCGCATTTAGCACCACGCCCGTCTTTCTCTTCGCACGCAAACGCCCGAATGCGGCACTTGGGCTGATTCGGTTGTCTGGCCCCGAGCTGCTCCACTTGGCCGGCAAAGAGTTTGGCTGCCCCATCGCCACACCACGCACCCGTCCGTGTTCCTGACCGCTGGGCCAACACGGCGTGCAACTTGCACCGCCCAATGCTGCCCTGGCCCTGGTCCTGGCCCAAGTCTTGATGCTGGCCCTGCCCGTGTGTACACGCTGCTAGGTACCCGTTGCGTATGACGACACTGCCGTGTGCTCCCCTCGCTCCAGAATTTGCATGTGCCAAAGCCGCCGGGAGCCGGTCCGCGTGCGCCTCGTCAAGGCCATACGTCGACGACAGGAAAGGGAAAAAAATCAAAAAAAAACTCAAAAAGAAAAAAACTCACCGTCGAAATGGAATACGTCCTAGCATGACCCATCTTTGCTACAGTAATTGCCGTGACTTGCAATTTCCCCCCCTTCTCGCTTGAGCTGGCTGCTCCCGTCGGCGTATGCTGCTTGGTAGTGGGGCTGCGAGCGGGCGGAAGCCAAATGTTTAAAGTGCTGTGCCGTGGCAGGGAAATCCGGGGCAGGGCGATACCAAAAAAAAGTACTTGTTAGTTGGAGTGAAAGAGAGAAAAGGCAGGTTCCCACCTTGTCCAAACCGTCTGCTCTTTTAAACCCCGTCTGCGCTTGTCGCCTTTTCTTTCCCTGTTTACCTTATCGACTGCGCAGAACAACTTGCTGGAATCATTATCGCTGGCGCAATCGTCCACACCACCCACGTGCGTTTTCGTGGGCAGTGCATGGCGCGTCCATGCCATGGCGTGAATATTACCGGCTCCCCAAAACACACCCTCCTCAAATACCCAATGTTGCACAAGACACGTCATGACTTGCTCTTTCAAGAGCAGTGTAACATTAACAACTACAACTACCATATTCATCCTGCGTCCAATCTGCCATGCATCCATAAACATCGTCTCCCGCCTGTATATGCAAAAACCTAGCGCCAGACATGCCACAATGGCACTAACAATACGGGTATATAGCAATGCTGAGCTGGGATATCCTAATGCTGTACATCAAGTAATGCGACAGAGACAAATACAAACAATCGCCCTACGCAAGCCAACACATGTCCACGCCCCCTTGTGAAGCTCACACGGGAAATTCCAAACCATCATCCAACAACCGCCACACCAGACCTCCAGAGCCAGACAAGTGCAAACATTACACTTGCAACCTCGCTGTCCCGTTGGCCCTGAATGCCTCTCCAACTCCACTCTGTAGAGCGAGAAGGGTTGCGCTCGCGTCCAGCCTACGCTTCAGTGCCGCTGCTGTTCGTTCCTGGCCCCGGCTGCCAATCCCTTCCTCTACCCACCTAATCCGGTTGATCATGAAGCTCAAGCCCTCATGCGTCTTGCATCTTCTGCTCGACATTCCGTATTCAACCGTACCAACATACTCCTGCAGCCGTGGAAGTATCAGGATTTCAATCTGCAGATCCATGTCCGCAGGCGGCAATACCGGAGCTGCAGGTTTCTTGTTGAGCGTGTCTTCGGCGTCGCTGGCCTCGTTGGGCGCCATTATCCGAGGATCCAGCATCGAAATGTCCACAGTATCGTCCCATTCCCCGCGAATCCACCCAGAATGGATAGCAGCCGCTATCGGGTCAGAGTCGTCGCGGTACACACGCGCCCCCCAGAGGTGCCGTTCCAATACAATATGCTGCCGTTGCCGCGGCTTCAGGTAGAATCTCGGTACTCTAATGGTAAATGTGCAATTGATTGGATTGATTTCGAATCGAGGCAATCGTTTCGGTTTCGACGCATATCCGAATTGGTCGTCCAACGATGAGTTTGGTTTGGGCAGCTCAGTGGCTGCCTCATACAAGTGTGAACCCAGGTGTCGGCGAGGGTGCTTGGCTGCCTCTTCAAGAACAGCCTGAACGTCATGCACCTTGTCCTGAATCTTGGGTAAAGGCACTGCTGCTACCTGTCCAATCCGAGGGGCCGCGTGATGGTGGTGGTGATGATGTGGCGGGCCCTGGATGTGATGATGATGGTGTACGGGTTGACCTGGCCCACTCTGGACGCTGGGTTGCCGATTTAGAGAGGTTGGAATTTCCTCGTCTGGTCTATGGTGATGATGATGGTGATGATGACTGTCTGGTTAGCATACATTTCGCTTATCAGACACGTGTGTGCTTACTGATGATGTGGTGCATGATGATGGTGATGACCGTGCTTGTTACGTTTCAATCCGCGGATACCAGATGGTGTACCTCTTCCGTCAGCACTATCATTGTCAAATACCTCCTCGTCCTTGACCCGTTTTGGTCTTCTGCCTTGCTGCGAATTGACTCTTTGCAACCTTAGCATGTCGCCAGAGTCAAACGAGTCTTGCCCATTATGTGGCATAGGGCTCGAGCGTGACGGTGTTGACGACCCTAGTCCACTGTCGAGGCCAGAAAACATTCGCCCAAACTCCCTCTTGATGCCGGGGTCTTTGCCAATAGACATGGGTTGCCCTTGGGCACCTTGAACAGCTTGCGGCAACGGAGAAGCACGACCGGTCCTCCTGCTAGCCTCCAGCCCAAGGCCAATATGTGATTTCGAAAGCTGCATGGGCTCGCCCATCCTCTGTGGTTGGTCATACAGAGGTCGACCAGGATATGCGTTTCCTCCAGATGATACAGACCGAGCGAGTGGCTGTGTTTTGTGTCGGTCGGTAGAGTTTGGATCTGACGTAGGTGGGGCATGATATTGTTCTACTACGCGATGGTTCAGTTGGTCCACGCTTCGCTCTCGTGTCAGGTCGTCGGGGCCTTGGGGTCCATAACGTGGAGGTCCAAGTGACGGAGGGAGGTAGGACCCAAAGTTACGATGCAAAGCCGTTGGATCTTCTCGTCGGCTTTCATTGTATTCACGAGCCGTGTCACTGGGCGCTGAATGACGCCACATGTCGCGCGGAGCATCACTCAAACCAGCGATCGCACGGTTTTCGCGGGGCGGACTGAAGATGGATTGAGACACAGGGTGCACAGTATTGGGGCGTTCTCTGATTATTGCGCTTTGGCCTAGGCTTCCCAGAAGCTCTTCGGTGTTGGGCCTTGCGTGATGCGACTCGCCTAGCGTTCGGCGTCGTTCCTCAGGTGGACCGTACGCACCACGGCGTCCTCCTAAAGCACCGTAGGGTGTCCTTCCATCTTGTTCTAGGGCCCCAGGAGGACCTGTTGGCTGGCTGTTGGGCCTAGGCGGCACACCTCCAGACGGTTGTCGGGTATCCCTTCCTGACACATCGCTCAACGAGGACGCGAAGAGACGCTGACTTGGGAAGCCAGGTGGATTGTATGGTTGAGCAGATGGAGGCAGCGACTGCCGACCTTGCTCAGGGGAGCCCAGACTGCTGTAAGCCCGCGAAGGTGACCTGGCAGTGAAGCCATGTCCGTCAAGTGCTCTGGACGTGTTGCTGCCGTACATGTTTCTCTCGGGGGACTGCTGGCGTCGAAAGAGAGCGAAGTCTGATCGTGGCCCAGACAGCAGACTGCGCCTGGGCGACGGCGGCTGCATGCTGTGGCCGTTGGACGACGGCGTGTTGGTGGGAGACGACGACTGCGACTGTGATGTCTGGGCGGGCGCACCTGTGTCACCGACCCCAATCAGGGATGAGATGGACATGCTGCTCCCTGGCCGATGCGCTGGCCCAAGCCCAGGTAGTTCTCTATTCGCGCCGAAGCTGGGTGCGTACGAGGGGCGTTGGGCGTGCGACGGGTGGCTCTGCTGCTGCTGCTGCTGCTGTGGGGGCGATGCTGGAGGAGGCATCTGTGGGCGCGCAAACGATGGTGGCGGAGGGGGGTCGTGAGAGGGGGCTGCGGGAAAGTTAGTCGACTTGCGACGCGACTGGGACGAGGGATGCGGGGCTGTACCTCCAGAGGGGTTAGAAGGGCTCGTGCCGTTGAGCAGGGCGCGGCGCGCTGCATCGTAGCCGTACGGCGACGGGGCTGATGGGTTGCTTGCGCTGCTCATGGATGGCGGTGGAGCAGACTGGGAGTGGTGATGGGATTGAATGCTCCCAAAGCTGGGGCGCGCTAGAAATCAGATCAGCCGGGTGTTTCATCTCAAAGCGGTTTAACGTGAAGCGGAATCTCGCGTTAGCGAGCCATGGGTGCGGAGGGCGCCATGGCGGAATTCGACCAACACGCGCGAACGGAACATGCGCTTGTGCGTCGATCTGCGGAGAGTTGGGAAAAAAACAGCGTCGCAGGGCAGGCGACAAGATGCGCATTCACGACGGCGGGCGTGCTGCACATGGCCAGCTCGAGGCCTGCGACAGGCGGCGACAAGTGGAGAAGCCCCAGCCACGGATCATATCAGATCCCTGGGGCTTTGGCCTGCAGTCGACGTGTCTTGCAGCAGAGCATGCAGGTGCCGGTGCACGCGACGAGTCGTCGCATCCGGCGTCTTTTGCCTGCTCTGCGCCAGCGCCCCTCCAACCACGCCACAATGCTTGCGTCTTTTGGTCGAAATTGGCTACGGGAAAAGAATTGGCAGAATGGCCGCCACCACGACGCTGCACGCGCGAAGAAGGCTCCAGAGGGGAGAGCCCCAGTCGTAGTCCGTACCTGTGTTTGTCCAGCCAGCCTGGCGCTCTGCGTATGCTTGCGGCGCGCCGTCTGTTGTGCCAACGCCGTGGCTGCTGCTGCGAGCATGCTGCGGTCCTTGGGGTAGGAACGGGTCGCGTCGAGACGTCGCATATGAGTCGACAGAGAAGGGGACGTGCAATTGCTGCGGCTGCGACGTCGACACCGGGTAGCCTGCGTAGGCCTGCGTCGCCGTCGCCGCCGCCGCTGTCGTCGTGGGCGGCTGGTGGGTTGGATTGTGGGCCAGCGGGCGGTCTGGCGGGCGCGTGAAGGGCGGCGGGGCGGGCTGGCGGGCGTCCATGGTGTTGCAGTTGGGCGTGGAGCACCCGGCGACGCAGCGACAGTGTGGGGGACTCGCAGTGAGCCCACGCGCAGCAGGTGGTGTCCAAAAAGAAAGAGCGCCGCCCAGGACGTGGAATGGGCGAAAGAGCAGCCCTAGCGCGGGATCCGTGGCTGCAGGGATTCAAGGGCAGCCCGCCTCCCCCGCAGCCCATTTGCAGCAGCCGTTACGTGACAAGAACCATGCATGCCTGCCATGTCCTCGTTCCAGGCGCACGCTCTAGTGCGCAAGGGAGCATCAAGGCCTGCCGTGCACGTCATGTAGCAGGCAACGGCGTGCATGCGCGCGGCATTGCCGCTCCACGCTGACCTGCTTGCTGCCAAAAGAAACCTCACCTGAGCACAGGCGTGGCTACGCCTGTCATGCACGGTGCCTGATTGACCGCTCTTTGCCAAGCCGAGCTAGCCCCCTCTGTGACGTTCGAGGCGTCTCCATGTTCACGTGCCCACGAGCACCTCGCTGGCCGTCTCGCCGTGTGCATCAGCAACCTCTGGTGTCGCCTCGCGTAGAGCAGCAAGAGCTGGAGCAGAGTAGATTCTCCTGTATGCCAGCAACATCCAGAAAGAAAAGAAATACATCAAACCCGCGGACGCGTTCCCCAGCGGTCCACGCCCATCTGCATCTCTTCAGCCGTGCTCAGTCTAGCTGCCACATCACAAGAGCTGCACAGCGCGCTGCTATTGCTGGCTGTCCCTGTTCTCCAAAAAGTCGCATATGCCTCTTCTTCCCATGCCCGGCTCCCCTGCTGCCTCATGGGCCGTCTACCGTGCTCGCCTCAAAGCCGTCTTTGACGGCGCGGATCCCCGAGTATGTGCAGCGTTCTGGCTATTTGGTATGCATAGATATGTTCAGTTTATGCCCGTTTGCAGAGAGTGAGCGAGGGTGGATGCATTGCAACTCGAAAGGCGCTCGAGAGACGATAGCCCCGGGGCTACCCGACTATTCTCCTCGAGGATGCATAGTCGCTCGCATGTCAACAGTCTGGAATACAGACTCAAGCTAATATACCTCAGGCCTCATCAACAACGTCCTCTATGTAATCATCCTCTCTGCTGCCCTCGATCTTGTGGGTCCCAACGTCCCCAAAGGCGTCGTCCTCCTCGCAGACGTCATCCCATCCTTCCTCACCAAGCTCTGCGCACCCTACTTCATCCACAAAATCCCATACAATGTCCGCATACCCGTCTTTGCCGCCATATCAGCATGCGGGATGCTCATCATCGCCCTGACTCCTGCGCTGCAAGACTCGAGGTCAATCTCCATCAAAATGTGCGGAGTGATGCTCGCGAGTCTAAGTAGTGGGGGAGGTGAACTCAGCTTTCTCGGACTCACACATTACTACGGCCACTTTGCACTTGCTTCGTGGGGCTCTGGGACTGGAGGGGCGGGGTTGGTTGGTGCTGGAGCGTATGCGATTGCGACCAACAACCTCCACATCAGCCCACGTACGAGTCTGTTGTGGTTCTCTTTCCTTCCTCTGGTCATGCTCATCAGCTTCTTTGGCATTCTGCCCTTAGGCCCCCTTCGCGCTGGGTCAGGGAAACACGGCGACTACGAAGCCGTTGAGGGCGAGGAACACGAAGAGGACGAGAGTCTCCTTGCGTCGGAAAATACGAGACTCGAACGCACTTCTTCATCTGACCTCAGCAAAGATACCAGTGGAATAGCAAACAGCTTCACAGCCAACCTTGACCGCGCCCGCGGACTATTCTTCCCATAGTAAGCCTCCCTTGACACCACCCAACACCTCCCCCCATCTAACACCACCTAGCATGCTCCCCCTCCTCCTCGTCTACATTGCCGAATACACCATCAACCAAGGCGTCGCGCCCACACTGCTCTTCCCCCTCCCCTCCAGCCCATTCACCTCGTACCGCTCCTTCTACAGCACCTACGCCTTCATCTACCAAATCGGCGTCTTCATCTCCCGCTCCTCAACGCCCTTTATCCGCATCCACGCCCTCTACATCCCCTCGTTTCTGCAAATCGCCAACCTGGCGCTCCTCACCCTGCACGCCATGTTCAACTTCTTGCCCAACTACTACGTCGTGTGCATCATCATCTTCTGGGAGGGTCTGCTAGGCGGGCTGGTCTACGTCAGCACGTTTGCCGAGATTACAGACAATGTGAAGAAAGAGGATCGTGAGTTTAGTCTTGGGGCAACGAGCGTGAGCGATTCAGGGGGGATCTGTGTGGCGGGGTTTTTGAGCATGGCCGTGGAGGTGGGGTTGTGCAGGTGGCAGGTGGACCATGGAAGGAATTATTGCAAGCTGCAGTGAAATTGTCTGGTGTCAGTTTTACTGCTGCGCTGGTTTCAAGTCATCGATCCCTTGCCTCCTCTATGGCAACAACTCTGCTTGAATTGCGAATATTTCTCCTTTTTTTTCTCTCTCTTTCTCTTCTCCCTTTCTGCTGTGTGCACTTTGCTGGGATACAAACGCGCTTGTCACCACTGAAGCCCAATTGCTCAACTACGCGCAAGTGAATTGACTGCCAGGCTACTGTTCATACATCAAGGGGTCGCGCATTCGCACACACCTGAAGAAAAAAAAGAGTTCTGGTCGAAACAACCAAAGTATATTCCTCATCGGTTTACATCAAAAGTCATCCCACAGCCTCACAGCACCCATTATGCAGGGCCACGGAAGTAAATTCTGCTCTTTTCACAAACGTCTAGAGTACATAACCCCTCCCGTCACCTGCTCGCTCGGTGGACGAGTCTGCTACATTTACAAAGTGTCCTTGAGCAGCTTGTTCATCTTGGCCATCTTGGCGGAGACGGACAGATCAATGGTGCGGTCGCCAACCTCGACGATGAGCCCGCCACGAATCTCCGGGTTGACCTTGGGGACAACCTTGAGCTTCTGGCCCTGCGAGACGAGATCCGACTTGTGGACGGCGGCCTCGAGACGGCTGAGGGTCTTGTTGTCGAGGGGCTGTCGAGTGTCAGTGCAGTCCATTGTAGCGTAACCCTGCCATCTCTCCTGGAGCCTGAGCCAAGTAATTTCCAATTGCTCCTCTCCCCTCCTCGCAGGTTTCAACGTACCGCAGCGCTGGTCACGACCAGGTCGACCTCTCCCCTGTGCGCACCCATCAGGACGCCGAACTTGTCCACGACGCCGGAAAGCGCGCCCAATCGGTTGTTGAGGGCGAGCGTCTCGAGGAGGTTCTTGACAATGCCGTCCTTGTCGGCGCCGCCAATGTGCTTCTGCAGTTCCTGGACAATCTGCTGCTTGTCCGTGACGGTCAGAGACGGGGCGTTGAGGATCTCGGTGAGCTTGGCATCCTTCTTGAAGACCTCGGACAGCGCCTGAAGCGACTTGGCCGTGGGGTCGAGGGTGTTGGTCTTGGCAGCGGCCGTGTACTGCACGAGTGGAAAATTGTTAGCCCAGCTCGGATTCCCCTCCAGCACCACACACGCCCCCGTGGGCCCGTCTATCTATCCCCGGCTCATCGCCGCAGCGCCAATTGCAGGTGTGGGAGGCGTACCAGAGCACTCGCGTAGGTGCCGTCAACGCCGAAGAGGGCGACGGGCGGCTTCGTCGATGCGCTGCTCGGTGCAGCGGCGGCAGCGTAGCTTCGGGTCGCGGCGAAGCGGGCAATGGGGGCGCGGGGAGCTCCCGCCCGGAGAGCGGTGCTGAAGGCTCGGGCTGCGGACATGGCGGGTAGAGAGGAGATGGATTGCGGGATGGGAGAGCTTCGGGGCGTTGGGCGTGGGCCTTGGAGATGTCGAAGTTGAGCCTTTCGCTCGGCACTTCGGACCATTCCGGATTCGGGTGACGCTTGGCTCACGACACACGACGACACACGGGAGGCTGGCGCTGCTTTTCGTGGTGCATTTTGCTCGAGAAAACAATGTGTAGACTGTGTTGCTCAGTCGCATTCCCATGAGGTCATGCTGCTTTTGTTAATGAATATTAGACAATGAGGCTGTGCTGGATCATACACGTCCAACACAATTTCGCCATTGCAGAACCAGGTAGAAGTACTCATCCATCACCTCGTTTTTCTACATCTCTCAAGTTCCCTACACCTTTTCTGTCCTCTCTGAGTATCTCCAGTCAACAAAAAATCTCCATCTGCACCATTCCAACTCTGTCCCCCATACATTCCATCACTCCTATCCATCCTTTTGAATCGCATCTTCTTCGCCATATCATGGCTCTCGCACTCTCTAAATTCTCCATCACCCCAAATCTATCGACATGAGAGTCTTTCAGTGTCTGGCAGAGAGCCGCCTTCACCCCCGTACCCCACCTTAAATAGCAACGCGCCTCACTTCGCCATCTACCACTACCCCTCCTCAGCATATTCATATTACGCCCGAGGACACCAGATCGAGACAACCACGATCTAAAAAAAGAGCCATGCCAACCACATATCCAACAACTCCTCCTCTGTCTTCTTACCTCCCTATGACGCCGCCTTCTACCAGGATCCTTGGCAAACGAGTCCAGTCTTCAAATGCTTTGGGTGCCAACTTCAACTCCAACTTAACTTCAAACGGCTCCCCGTGTATTCAAGAGTGCACGCCACAGTCTTCATTCTTTGAGGACTTGCGAGAGAGCTCTGACATTGTGCCCAGCGACATCAGTTACGTCGACACTGCTTCCTCTATCGACATGATCTCTCTCGTATCCCCCTCATCCAAGACCTCCATCACAACCAGCCAACCCACTCTCCAAAAACACGACTCGTTTAACTCCCTCGCAATAGCCACTAACACTCTCGCACCCACCCTAGCATCCTTCCCCTTCCTCAAACTACCCCTCTCTATCCGCCAAAACATCTACTCCCACCTGCTCACCATCCCCGCCCTAATCTGCGTCCGCCAAAACCACACCCCCTTCCACCCCGAGCAAAAAGCCATCCTATTCACACAGCCCCGCACCCTCCTCCCAGGCATCGCCTACGCCCTCGCCCAACTCACCGTCGACGGCTACAAAACCCGCTTCTCCCGCTTCCACACCGCCAACACCGCCATCCTGCGCGCAAACAAGGAAATCCACGCCGAGTCCAAAGCCACCATGTACGGCAAAAACGACTTTGAAATCGTCAAACCCACAACGGAAATGTCGCCGCACCCAGACTACGCCGTGAGGCTCTTTCCAAAGGGGTACCAGCACCTGGTCACGAGGCTGAATATCCGCATCCGCTCGTTTTACAATCTGCACTGGCTTCTTGCCCATGGACATAGCCAAATTAAGAGATTCTATCGCGGTCTTGGTGCGCTGACGTTGGTGCTTGAAGTCGAGTCCGCGGGCAAGGGGTTCGGCAGGGAGTGGGCGAGGAAGAAGCAGGAGGGGTGGGCTGTTTACATCGAGCGTCTGCGTAGTGGGCTGGTGCGAGATATTTCAGGCAGCGCGGCAGGCAAGCAGATCACCGTGGTGCCGGGGTGGGTCAACCTCCGCGTCTTGTTCAGTGGAGAGTGTTACGTCCAGGCGGGGAAGGCCGTGCCCCAGACGTATGATAGCGATACAATTGCTAGCGATGAACAGAGTAGACGTGTGGAGCTCAAGCAGGCGTTGGTGGAGGCTTGGGAGCTTCTCAAAAAAATGAGTAATGCCTCATAGGCTATGTCTCTCTTTTTCAGAAATCGACGTTGCACAGTAAAGTGCTAACTTGGATTCTGGATATCATTGACTACTATTACACATCATACAGTACAGCATATGCGTCGATGGGGTTTGGGTACTGCACTGTCAGCTTGTACGTCGTAGATACGTAGCACCGTTTCAGTGTAACTCCATCATCTTCTCTGCAAGCATGGATCGGTTGTCTTGGACATGAAGTGGACGAAGTTATTCTTTGTCACTTTCTTTTTCCCTTGAACGATAGACCAACGACGTGGGGCGTGTGTTGGGAAACACTCTTGGAGAAGGAACTGTTTTCAGAAATAGCGGGTAGGATTGATCGAGACATGGAGATGGGCAACACTTCAAGTTAATGTTATGGATAATGTTCATTGTGCACGTGTCGAGACTTGCCGATGGAATGCACACACACAAATGGTAAGTCAAGAGGAAGGCTAAAAGAAACGGGAGAGCATTATGCAGACAATACGTCAGACTGCCAAGTGTAATTGCAATGTGTGGGGATTGATTCAACCGAGTAGCATGTTGGACGACAGGTGTCACAGGTTACATGGGGACAAGGGTTAACGTTTAAGAAACCCGTGATTCATAGCCTCGTGGTATCTAGAGAAATGGCGATATCACGCCCAGTGCTTTCATTACCCAGCCACTATGCAGACCAGATACATGACTAACACCCAGTTTTGACCTAACCGATGCACCGAAGAAGCCCCAAATATCACGTCTATTTCTTGAGAAGACGAGTGTAGAAGGCAAGCTCCTCGCCCTCAAGAACGTAACCATCGCAGCGACCGCTCTGGCCGGGGCGCGAGGAGACGACGGCGTACAGACGACCGGCCTCGAACTGCTTCTCGACGGCGTTCTCAATCTTGCCGGATGACTTGAGGCGCTCGGCCTGCTTGGCAACAACGGCGTTTGACTTCTTCTTGTCCTCCTCCTTCTCGCCAGACTTGGCCTGCCTCTTGCGGCCGAGCGACTGGCCGTAGTGGGACTCGTACCATTGTCGGAAAGGAGCAGCATCGATCTGGACGACGGCGGACCTGGTCAGGGTGTTTGTGCGGACAAGCTCGTTGTTGGAGGGGTGGTAGACGACACCGATGACACGGGTCTTCTTGGCGATGCCCTCAGAGCCCCAAGAGAAGTTGCCGGCATCGAGACGAAGAGCACGGAACTTGCGGTTGCCACCGCGGGTACGGACGAGGTGGACACGGCTGGCACCGATACGGGTGTTGGCGGGCTGGCGGCCCTTCTCGAAAGCCCTGAAGCCATGTTAGACATGACTAGAGAAGCGATCGGGTTATGCATACCTCTTCTTGCGGTAGTATGCCCTCTTCGCACCGGAAGCGGAGCGCTTGTGGCGAGAGTCGCGTGAGATACTGGAGAGTGTCAGTGCGTGTGCGGTGCAGTGGGGGAAGAGTGTGTAGATACCCCATGATTGCGATAGGTCAGAAGACTGCTGCCCACAATCAAGTTAGCCGTTGATCTTTGAACGCGTTCTCCCAGAACCACGGCAATTGCCCCGAGACCATCTTCGCCGACGTATCGCTCTCTCTGCTGCCCGTGAAGAATGTGTGTGTGGCTCGAAAGACTGGAGGCTCGCGTGCGCCGCAATATTCATTCGGGGGTGTGCAGGTGGAGGACCGTGTCCGCGACGTGGTCTCGAGTTCGCAATGCCGCTAGAATTGGGCTGTCGTTGGATAGTCGGTGTTGTGGAGCGTACCTTGCTGAGGGCTTCTGATGCAACCTGTGTTGTCGTGGGGTTAGTTGGGGCTGTCGAAAAAGACTGAAGATGTTCGCGGCCAATTTCGATATGGCTAGCTAAGCGAGTGTGATGGCCAAGACTGGTCCGTGCACACACGTTTGCTCGTCTGTCTAGTTTTGGCGCTAGTGCTTCGCAACAGCTCGTTGACCTTCCTCGGCACCGACGCGCTACAACGGCGTCTCGTCTTTATTTTCGCAGACCCGTCATCGCGGTGTGAATGGAACGGCGGATATGGAGGTAACCGTCGCTAGCATAGCCATCACAATCCCATCGTTCAAGCCGGTTCAATCCAACTCACAATGCATGTACCGAGCGCCTCTGTAAAGGAAGCTTCGTATTCTTCAATCTAATGTCTTGAAAACATACTCGAATCGCAGGCAGAAGGTGAGAAATTGTATTCGCTCTACTGTTGAGATGTGCGATTAGGTTCTGCACCACCAGACTTTATTGCTGCGTGCCACCAGGTCGTTCATGTTCACCAGTTCCCCGGGAGCGTGCATGGACTTCCCGAGCTTCTTGATGCATGCAGTCACAATGCCAACTTGACTATATTAACTCGTTTATCTGCGATAATTGTGAAAATCTTGGAAATGCTGTACATGTTCGTCTACTCACGTTTTCATACTCTTTATCAAATTGTGCGTTCAACACTTAACATGGCAACCATGTCTTTTTGCATCAATGTATCCAAGACACACTCTTCAGGTTCCTCAGCAACATATCCAACCATTAAAGCCTCTCGGCTCATCCCAATCGTAGCAATTGATGATGGAAATCCAAATGGACGTGTGGAAATCTCAGAACCCAACTTTACTTCAACGAGGGATTGTCGAGCATGTTCTCCAATCGTCCAAGTTCCTGAATCAGGATGGGTGGATAATCGCACCACTCAGACACAACACACTATAGAAAAAACACGTCATGAAACAATAACTGCTTGTGCCGTGAGAGTGGTTGTCATCCAATTTACCGTAGAATTCGTTCAGACAGGATGTTCCACCCACATTACATCCGGCCAAACCATTACCATAGATGTCACACCAGACGTAGTTCAAATTTTGACAGGAAGAATGGAATTCATTGTCAGCACTAAATCAATCTCTTTAGAGCCGCAACCTACTCATCCCTGCCCCAAATCACAGGCCAACCATTCGCCACACCAAGCATATTCTCCAACTGGAACCCTAAATGGTGGTAGTTTTTGGTCACCGAGTCCCAATCACAGCAATCTGGCACCGCCCCTGTCATATTCGGCCAGAATACCAGACTCTACTGGTGGCGTACTGCAGCGTCAATACACTGTGGGGAGTGAATGGTTAGATGGAACAATGAGCCTAGCTTGGTTTGTGCTTTGGATCATAGCTGTTTGGGTGTGATTCAGATAGTTCTCTTTTAATGCGTAATGAGCTACTTCTCCATCAGTAGGATCTCACTATAGAGGATACACTGAGGGACCATATAAGATAATGAGAACAAAACACATACCTCAACGCTGGGATGCGGAAAAGAGACCAAAATCTCTAGTTAACAGATTATTCTCCTTACTCGTCTTGCGGCCAAACGGTCTCCACGTCATTAAAATTCATTCAAGCACAGACTCCTCTCATACGACTTCATTGGAGCATTTTTTATCGTAGAAACTTTACATCATAGAAATGTTACATCAAATCAAGCTTGCCCTGAAAACGCGACTTATAAGCGGCCTTTGGCCACAACACAACTCTTTGCTTCATCAGGCAAGCGCTATAGCTTAGAAATTAGCTAGCCCCTCCTACGAGCATCAAAATTGATTATTGTTTTCCCTAGCCTTCGCTACTTGGGTTACACCATTGTATATTGAGCTTACTGGTGACCAGGGAAGGCTGACGAAGCCGAGTGCCACGCGGGGCCTACCGTGCGTTCCGTACCTTTTTTCCCCACCGTGTATTGGTTCCACCGTAAAACACGAGCATGATGCATCATTTCCAGTCTCCAAAGGGCCTGATGGCTGGTATATCGAGAAGATTGTGGGGTGATGTTGTTTCCAATGCGAGTGCCGACAAGCCTTCTATATCTATTTCGGGGTGCCTGAATGCAGTTCCCCTGTAGCCAAGCATATTTTTTAACCCACAGGGCCAGGATCCACATCTTAAAATGCGCGATGATGAATTTGCGGGTTATGTAGCATGACCAGAAATGTTTCTTGGTCGTATAAAGGGAGTACGTACAATGGAAACATGTACATTCTCACAGCACTCAACAACAAGTCTTTTTTCCTAAAGCTTAAGACCAAATCTGCATTGAAACTTACTGTCGCTTCCAAGTCACTATTTCAGACAACCCATCTTTAGCATGCATTTCTCTTCCTGCCTCCTGGCTGCCATTGTGGCGTTGACGTCCCACGTAACGGCATCGCCCATTGAAGTCCGTCAAGCCACTCTTCAGAGCTGGCAGGTCACTAGCGTTAGTGTGAACACTCCATCCGGCCGTCCAAGTAAGTAATTTGAGAGAGAGTGAAAACGCGCATCATGCTAAAGCATCCAGATAACTACCCATGGGCCAAGATTACGGCAAACATCATCGATCCCAACGAGTATAACCTCGGAAACTCGTCTTACGACGGTAATCCAGTCACCGTTCCAGGTGGTTCCCAAGGCCTCAACTGCAAGGCCGAGTGGCTTATCGAAAACCCGCTGGGTCGAGCCTGGCCTTGTGAATCGCCTTCCTATGAGGATGGCTACTGGTACATGCGCGTTCTCAAGGGCGACGAGGCAGACTTTTGGACAACGAATTTCAAACTGCAGTTTACGCACTACATCAACAAGTTGGTGACTGGCCAGCAATTCACTGCGACGATTCGGGGAGAGGAGTTATTCAAGGTCGGGGCAAACATGTACGGTAGCTGTGGTGGAAGCGGTGTTTGCAGTTGGTCGCTGAAGCCCGAGAGTAGACCACAGTTGATTGCGCCGACCGAGGTTTGAGACGATGTGTGTCGATTGTTCGAATTTAGAAGTAATTTCGTAGAGACGATGATCGAGGAAAGGTTAGGTTCCAGGACACACACTACATCATGATAAGCACGCCAGATAAAATGAATGTATGAACTCTACTTATACCATTTGGCTAGTGATCTGTATGCACATGGTCCTGTCGTATGTAACTATGCGGAGTTGTAGACACTCGATAGAGATTTTCCTGTGTTCTTAATGCTATGGAAGAATATCTGGACTCTTCCAAAGCATAATTCAGAAATTTCTGACGTTTGCTAATTATTTGCAAGGAAGGCAAACACCAGACACTTCTGACACATACATGGTAGTGGGATCCTTTCAAAATCTCGAGCTGACTGTCACATCCTCAGATCGACCTTAGATCCATCGCTTGCAGAGCTTTGTTGATGTCATGTGTCTTGCGCGACACCATCAGGATATAACATGTGCTTCTCAGCACTCGAGGATTTTCTTTGCTACAATTGACATCTGTAATTTCGGTCGTAGTAACGATCAGTAATATCATTCGGTAATGACCAAGGAAAAGTTCTGGCCCTGCAGCATAATCTCACATGTCCAGAGCCATTCATGGAGAGACGCGGCAATGCGATGTGCTTTGTAGCTCAAATCGGCAATGGCCGTTAAGCCTCGGAAGAGCTAGACTTGAGCATCGCGACTCCCGTCAGTTTCCGGCTTCGGCCGCCATTTCCCATCGATATCCACAGCTCTAGATAACACCAGTGACAATTTCCAACATGTTGAGGCAATTGAATTGACATGCTTAGCTAACACTGATCTCGAATCGCTAGAAAGTCGTTGATTCTTCAGTATTTTGGTGCATTGGGTGGGGCTAATCCCCGCATTTGACTGGATGCTTGGCATCATCACAAGCTTGGATCTGACCTTTCGCCCGGGCTGGACTAGGTCACAACCATTCACATCATCCGGCCGAGCGTGCATCGTCACAGATGAGAGAAGATCCTCGGTCCGGCCTGGAGATGGGTGACGTCTCCGCTGTAAATAATACTTACAGGCCGCCCAGTCCTCTTCTCCGCACCCATTTACCATTGCATTCATCACTCTTCGCATCTTGAATACATTTGTACAACTATCCACATAATAGCTATATCAACCACAATGGCAGTCAACCCTGATTCTCTTTTGCGCGAGGTCAACATCCTCGGTGACTTGAACGATAGCAACCGTCACATTCTCAGCAAGGATGCTGCCGTCTTTCTCACTCTCTTGCACCGCACATTCAACGAGCGCCGGAAAGCGCTCCTCCAGCGACGAGTGATTCGTCAAGCTGAGCTTGACAAGGGCCATCTTCTCGATTTCCTCCCAGAAACCAAGCACATTCGTGAGAACGACGCATGGAAAGGCGCACCACCAGCTCCTGGCCTTGTGGACAGGCGAGTAGAGATCACTGGCCCGACAGACCGTAAGATGGTTGTCAACGCATTGAACTCTGATGTTTGGACATATATGGCTGATTTTGAGGGTGAGTATTCGGACTGTTCGGCGATTGAGAGATTTGTAGACTAATGACTTTAGACTCCACCGCGCCAACATGGGACAATATGATCAACGGGCAGGCTAACCTTTACGACGCCATTCGCAGGCAGGTCGACTTCAAGCAGGGAGAGAAGGAGTACAAGCTCCGCACCGACCGCACACTCCCCACGCTCATTGCTCGTGCGCGAGGATGGCACCTCGAGGAGAAGCACTTTACTGTTGATGGCGAGCCCATCTCTGGTGGACTGTTTGACTTTGGTCTCTACTTCTTCAACAACGCACACGAGCTCGTCAAGCGCGGATTCGGGCCATACTTTTACTTGCCCAAGATGGAATCGCATCTTGAGGCAAGGCTGTGGAACGACGTTTTCAACCTGTCGCAGGATTACATTGGCATGCCGCGAGGCACTATTCGAGGCACAGTTTTGATCGAGACCATCACGGCTGCTTTCGAGATGGACGAGGTACGTGATATGCTGTTCTTACAGGGCGTATAAACATACTAACAAGTCGTAGATTATCTACGAGCTTCGCGACCACTCTTCTGGACTCAACTGCGGTCGCTGGGACTACATCTTCAGCGTCATTAAGCGCTTCCGTCAGAACCCCAACTTTGTTCTCCCCGACAGAGACTCTGTTACGATGACTTCGCCTTTCATGGACGCATATGTCAAGCTGCTTGTCAAGACGTGCCACAGGCGAGGAGTTCATGCCATGGGAGGCATGGCCGCTCAGATTCCCATCAAGAACGACCAGGCAGCCAACGACGCTGCCATGGCCAAGGTTCGCGCCGATAAGCTCCGCGAGGTGCGTGCCGGCCATGACGGTACTTGGGTTGCCCACCCAGCGCTCGCGGCCATTGCTTCGGACGTTTTCAACACGCACATGCCCATTCCCAATCAGTTGCACATACGCCGCGAGGATGTTCACATCACTGCGAATGACCTGCTAAATATGAATGTTCCCGGACAGATCACCGAGGAGGGAATTCGCAAGAACCTGGACATTGGCCTTACGTACATGGAGGCTTGGGTCCGAGGTGTGGGCTGTGTGCCCATCAACTACCTCATGGAGGATGCTGCTACCGCTGAAGTGTCGAGGAGTCAGCTTTGGCAATGGACAAGACACCAGGTCAAGACTGCTGAGGGCAAGCAGGTCACCAAAGACTACGCGCTCAAGCTGCTGAGCGAGCAGGCTGAGGCGCTGGCCAAGAAGGCACCAAAGGGCAACAAGTTCCCAACGGCGGCGAGGTACTTTGCGACGCAGGTGACTGGCGAGGATTACGCCGAGTTTTTGACATCGTAAGTTGTTGTGTGTTTGAATGATGTGAAGATTGAGTACTAACGCGCGGTAGACTGCTGTATAACGAGATCACCAACGCAGGACCACCAAAGGGAGCGGCCAAGTTGTAGTTTTTTTTTGATTTATTCCAGCAGTGTGGAAGTGGGTGTGTTTGTGACCAAAATGATTCCTCTTTTCCATTTGTTCTGCTGTAAATTCACGATATCATGTTCAGGCGACCAAGGATAGTCTGCAACCTAACTATGCAATCTATACAATCTATGCAACCCGTGCAATCTATGCAATCTGTACAATCTATACAGTCTATGTTTGACGTGCCAACAAAGCCCAAGTTTTCGACGTGAAGAGCATGTGAAGGGCATGCGCACTGTCCATGTCGCCAACTGTTGAGGCGGGAGCTGAGGCAGAGCGCGGGCAGGGGCAGGATGGAGCTCGGGACGCTTGCCAGGCGGGTTAGTGCAGCTGCAACTAGCTGTGGGTAGTGGCAGATGCGGACCGCGGACCCTCCTGGCCGTCACGTCACTTCACGCGTCGACGGCAGCACCACCAGCGCTCAATTGCAGCTGCCACGCCCTTGGCCTCCCCGTCTTGCCCGCCCGGTAGCCACCATGTCGCTGAACGGAGGCGCCCGATGAAACGCCGCCCCAGACCCGCCGCCCGCGCCGCCACGCCCCGTCCCGACCATGTCCATGTCCGCGTCGAACATCCGGGTGTTTGTGCAGTGGAAGGACTCGACCGTGTTTGCCGGCGAGGCCATCGAGTGCACAATCACCTTCAAGAACGTCGCCTCAGCCGAGGGACGCGACCGCTCGCCCGCCCGCAAGCACAACGGCTTTGCGCATGGCGGGGAGCGCCAGCGCAAACTGCCCCCTGTGCACTCGTCGACACGCCCCTCGGCCTCGCGCAACTCGTCGTTTGCCTCGCAGCACGTCCCGCCGCCCCATCTGCGCGGCCACCGCCCCGCCCTCTCGCTGCACACGGCCTCGCAGGCGGGCGACAGCCGCTCGTACAGGGCGCCGAGCGACGCCCTGGGCCCTAGCAGCGCCCGCCAGCGACCCGGCCGCTCGCTGTCCATCATCTCGCTGGGCACGAATGCGGCCACCGAGGCCACCAGCAACGAGCGCGGCCCAGCGCCGTGGCGGCCGCCTAGGGGACACGGCCGGTCCGCCAGTCTGCAGGTCACGCCCGGCAGGCCCAACTCGCACACCCGTACGCACTGCCCGTGAGCACATGACGCTGGCTTGACTGACACGCGCACAGTCGCTTCGCCCGGCCACCGCTCCGCCACACACCCCTCGCCGCTCTCGGGCGGGCTCATGTCGCCGCCAGCCATCCGCGCGCCCTCGCACGACGCGCCGCTGCCCTCCCGGTCCCCGCGCCGCAAGTCTGGCATCACAACTGCCCCCAGCACGCCCGCCCTCCCCTTCACCACACGCAAGCCCTCGGGCTCCTTCTCCTCCAACTTCAAGTTTCCCGCCGCCCCGCCTCCGCCCGAAGATGTCGCCTTGGACCAGGCCAACCCACAGGACATGGCCAAGATGGTGGCTGTCGCTGCTACTGCCACTGTCGCTGCTACTGCCACTGCCACTACCACTACCACTGCCACTGCCACTACCACCCCCGCGCGCCGTACCTCCCCCCGCCTGCAGACTGACCCCCGACGCATACCCACAAACCACAACCTGGAAACGCTCTCGCCGGTAGCCCGAATCCTGTCGGGGTCCAGCATGGATGGCACTCCGCGGAGTAGTGGCGAGTTCTACTCTATAAGCAACAACTCGACCGAGACGCTGGCGTCCGAGTACGCATCCCACCCGTCTGCTCGCCTCTTACCACGACCACTGCATCAACGACGATCCAGTCTTCTGGCCCCACCGAGTCGACAGTACGCCCCCGAGTCGATCATGATGGGCTATGCGCAGATAATGGGATCCTTCACCCTCGACGGCTCCCTCATCAACCAGGCGCCTTTTGAAGAAGTGAAGAGAAAGGGAGTCGTAGGCGGCCAAGGAGGAGGCGGAGTGGTTGGAGTAGAACGAGCCAAGCGCGACAGCGGCTTGTTTGGGGCTTTGGGGTGGGGAAACATTGGGGAGTCTCTGGGCGGCTTGTTGGGCTCCTCTGAACCCTCGAGTATCCGCGAGATGAGGGGTATTGCCAGCTCCAAAACCGTTCCTCTCATCACCACACCGCAGTCTATCCTGTTTGTCGACCTGAAGCTAGCCCCTGGTGAAAGTCGCAGCTACACATACAGCTTCACCATACCTCGAGGCTTGCCACCTTCGCACAAGGGACGTTCTATGAAGGTGGCATATAATCTTACCATAGGCACCCAACGCGCTGGATCTACCAAAGACCAACAAGTGAGACACGTAGAAGTCCCATTTCGGGTGTTTGGCAGTGTGAACAGTACGTCCAACGTTTCTCAGAAGACAACCCCCCCATGCTAACACTACAAAAGGCCGCGGCGAAATCCTTGGACATGACCTGATGTCTCCGTACATTATACTGCGCGACCAGGCCCGAACAACAACTGTGGATGCCGTAGCGACTACCAGAGTAAGCAAAAAGGCATCCATAACAGTGAATGCAGACACCTCTGCATTCGATGAATTCCGTGAATACGTGGACAAACTGCTGGAACGACCGCGGCAAAACTCGAGTATGGGTCTACTGTCTCCCACTGAAACTATTCCTGGACGATCCTCGTTTGCCGAGGAACCGCCCCAAAACATGAAAGAGGCCATCGATACAGCTATTTTGCGCAGCAACCTTACAGGCGCAGCAAATCAGAGCGCTAATCGCTTTGAGATTGCTCGTAGCGGTCGGCGCGTTGCGGTGATTATGCTGGCCCGGCCCGCTTACCGACTAGGTGAAACCATGTCGGCAGTGATCGACTTTACCGACTCGCATATACCCTGCTACTCAATCCATGTCTCTCTCGAAACGTCGGAAAAAGTGGACCCTGCGATAGCTCTGCGATCCAACGCGTCCATACATCGCGTGACCAAGAAAGTTCATGCTTCGTTTTCTGATAATGCGCTCTTTGCGCAGAGACTCGCTTTTTCACCCACAATACCCCCCAATGCAACACCAGAGTTTATCACTAGTGGCGTGAGTCTGGAGTGGAAATTGAGAGTCGAGTTTATTACGCCGCGTGTGACTTTTGAAGATGGAGAGGAGGCCTTGTGGGACGATTTACTTGAAGAGATATCGAGCGATGATAGAGGGGTCATTCTAGCGGCAGCGCAAAGACTGCCAGCGGAGAGCTTTGAAGTGCAGGTCCCGATACGGGTGTATGGTGCTGTGAGTGGACCGTCTGAACCTGCAGACGATGAGGGTCTTCCAGTGTGAAGAAGCGGCTTGACGATCTATACCCTTCTTCATCATTACATTTTGCCTCTCAAATGGAGAGGTGGACACGTGCCCGTGCGAAGAACGTAGCCCATGGTTCCTTTATGGAAACTCTGTAGCGGAACAGAGTTGACTGTGGCCACCTGGGCTAGTTTTGGCTATCATGCAGACCTAATTGTATACTGGTCTGGGGAATAGGAGGAAAATTAGAGTCGACTTGTTGGACAACATGTTGTAGTATACCAGCGCCCAAGGGCGGAAGCTTTGAACTTATTCATATGTTATGAACTGCCAAGCTGCCATTGGATTTGAGTGAAGCACGCTGACATAGTTCGCTTTGCACTACATGCGATTTTGACGCGTGTGACAAGTGCGTGGTACCATGAGAAGCCGGTACACAAACCAACCCATAAAGTGACTAGGCAGGTCGAAGCTACTTTGAGCTAGCTCCGAATAGAGGATCATAGTAACACATGGAGCTCGATCTACGAATAAGAGGCACCTCCTCCGGTGCTAGGATAGCTCGGCTCATGTGAGCAAGGATAGCATTCCTGATTCCGTCTAAACGAATTGTGCGCCAGAGAACGAACGAAACCCCCCAAGACGCGTTGCAATGGATCACAGTCAAAAGCACAACTTGGGCCAGAATACGCTGCAACCCTCTTTACACATTGGGGGGGAGGAATTCTTGTCGACAAATAGAGCAATGACGCAGTTTTTTCTAATTGGATCCCTAGAGCAGAACATGCATGCATCCTCAGCCTTCCATGTGTACTTGTCTCTCCAACTAGCCTGCCCAGGAACTGACACATGAAGCAAGCCCATGACGTAGTGCATACGACGTAAGGGTAAACACAACCCACCCCTCTTCATAGCTGAGGCCCCCTCTCCCCGCCCAACAACTCTTCTTCTACCTGCTTTTCCCGCCATCAGACATTGTCAAAAGCCAGGAAATTTATTCTCTTCATCTTTCAAGTCAACGCGAATCAACTCTTCTTCCTCTTTTTTTTTTAACTCCTCCCAAACACAGCTTTGCGTGCAAAAAAAAAAGTTCATCCTAATATACAATGGAGAAGATCAAGGAGAAGCTCCATATTGGTAGCAGCCGCCGCGCGTCGCAGCCTGAAAATGACTTCAGCAAGGGAGGTGTAGGCACGATTGCTGGTACGTATTCCATTTGCTATGACGTAGTGACATTTTTTCACATTTTTGTTTTTATTAAGCTAGACACCTTTTTTTTTCCATCTCCTCCTTAGCCTTTACATGTGCATATTACAGTCAATCTTTTACTAATACTAATACGCCTTGTCTATTAGAGAATCGCGATTCCATTGATGAAGAGCTCGCACAAATGGACCCCAAGGACCGCGTTGCTTACCTCCAGGAGTATGAGCACTCGGACAAGCACGACGTGCCAAAGAAGGGTGGTCTCCTTGAGAAGTTGATTGCGCGTGGTAACAGGCGAACCGAGGAGCAGTTGGAGCGTGAGTACAAGGAGAGGGAGGAGGCCCACAGGAGGGCTACCCAACAGGCCGTTGGTCCGGGTCAGGGTGCATCTGCCCACTCGGCGGCCGGCCCGACCATTTAAGGAGGGAGTGAAGGAATGCAACAGAAAGAGTATAACACGATACGACATGATATAAAATGACCTGAGCATATCTCAGCATCTCAACCAGCAAAATACAAATTAGCTGAGTTTTCTCATAGCCTGCTTTTTGCAAATATGCTCTGGACCAGCGACTTGAAAATACGCGTCTCAATCACAGCACCGAACCTGTCTACTGTCAGCGTCGATTCCCACACGCTCCACCTTGATAGTTGATGACGTACCCGTAACACCTGACGTGTTCCAGCAGTTCTCCCACAAGCACCCTCAACCCATCGATTTCCACGCACCCAAATCCCGGATGCGTGACAATCTGCTGCCACGCCTGAACAGGCGTGACTTGATCTGACAAGCGGAAAGTTGACGACAGAGCAAGCAGATTGTCCAGAATAGCTTTTGGCGCGACACTCGAGTCCAAACAGTCGTTCTTGAGATAGGAGTGGTATTCTGCTGCTGTTGCTCCTACATCAGCAGACGCTGCCTCGAAACGCGATAACAACTCCAGATGTGGCGAGGCTGCAGCTGCGGCTTGTGCGCGATTCTGGCACGGCTTCTCGAGGCTGTACATATATAGAGAAGAAAAAAGGTTAGCCGTGAGTTTATGGGGGGGAAGAAGGAAGGGGGGTTTATACGAGTGCATGAGGGGGGGGAGGCAGTACGTCAAGATGAAGGCCATGGCTAGATCCGTCTGATCCACTGTGTGGACATTCATCCCCCGATTGCATGTTGTCGCTGTGGAAACTTGGCTGTGCGGCGGCGGCGGTGGCAGAGAGAAGACGTCTATCCAACCGACTGTCAGTACAAAAAAAACATTGCGCTTCACTCACTCATCTGCTTCACGTACTTTTCTGCACACCGCTGCTCCCTGCTGTTGGGTATGGATATGAATGTGGGTATGGATATGGATATGCGTTTGCTTCGTTCATGAAAGGAAGGTCCCTGTCCTTGTCCCTGACGTCTGTTTCCCTCTCTTCTCCTTCTTCTTCCTCTTCTCCCTCTTCCTCCATAAACACACGTGTCACCTCATCATCATCGTCATCATCGCCCTCATTATCCGAGGAAGGAGAAGATGGATACAACATGGAGTTTTCCATCTCCTCGCCTCTTTCTTCTTCTCGTACACATGTTTCTTCCTGCTGCTGTTGCTGCTGCTGATGATGCTCACTAAGCATGCTGGTCAGCCGCGCTATGTATCCGCGCAGCGATGCATTTTCCTGCTCGGCTCGTGAGGAGTCGGAGCGGAGCTGGAGGACTTGCGTCTCGAGGGCTTTGGTGTAGGATTCTTTTCTTGCGCGGTGGGTGCTGTGGGGTTGGGCGTTAGTTGTGGGGGTGTGGGGATGGGATAGTGATGGTGATGATGGTGATGACGATGGTGACGATGGATGGGCGAGTGAATGAGTGAGTGAGTGAGTAGACAGGAATAGAGGGTTCGTTTTGATAATCTTCTTGAAACTTACCGTTGTGCTCTGCGAACTTGTTCTCTGCGCCTAATGTAGGCCGGATTAGTCTTTTGGATGTGGGCAAGTGAGGCTGGTGTTGGTGCAGAAGAGATAGGGTCGTGGGCTTGTGGTAGATGGGACATGGTTTTCTTCATGCAAAGTACGTTGGGAATGTGTGGAGCGTGGGATGTGGGACGTCTGATTCCAAAGCATACTTGAGCGACTTTTCGGGGGGTTATGTACAGTGGAACCGAAGATTGGTTATTGTGCTTACACACGCGGAAAGAATGTTGTCATATGTTCTTTGGCTTGCATTTCTGACTAACAAGTACTGTTCCAGACTGAAAAGCATCACGGCACGAGATAGGTTGCATTCGTCCATGGCGTGTTGCTGCATTTGGTGAGTCGTTTCATCATATCCAATTGCCTACGTGACGGGCTTGGATGGTTTGAAAGAGAGAGTATAATCCAAGACTCAATCTCGTACTACGAATCCCATTTCGGAAAGTCCATGCGTATCGCATCGGTAAGCATCGTGTAACACGGTCCATCATTGTGATTCACCAGCCTTACAGCCTCTCTGCTTTCCCCGCAACGCATGGCAAGTGTTGAGAACCCGGCCACCAATTGATAACACACATTTCCGGTTCTCCCTGTTGTGCCGGTATGTTAAGGCAGGCTCAACAGCTATTACGATCCGCACGTGTGAGCGGGTCTGCACGACCGGACCTTGCAGCAACCACGCGCAGAGTCTTCCATGTATTTGCCTCGAAAAGAGTGAACGAAAAACTTCAACACTGTAAGGGTAGTCTTTTGTAAGTGGAGAATCAATCTAACTTCCGTGCTTGCAGCGACGGACCCGTATTCTTATACTACTGGGCACTGGTTAAACAACGACAAGCTGCATCGCGAAGCCCGTCATGTAAAGTTTGACTTTGCTGCGCTCTGCGCAAAGGCTGTGAATGTGTGCACTGGTGCGACAAAAGTGATTCGATATGAGAAGAAAGAGGGGGGCTTCAACAGGGTCTTCCTTTTGTGTCTGGACAATGGATCTCGCGTCGTCGCCAGGGTGCCCTATCGTATTTCGGGCCCACGGAGATTGACAACGAACTCTGAAGTGGCTACTATGACTTATGGTATGGCAGAAAGTGAATCCAAACGCTAAATTCTTAACTTACACTCCTCAGTACGCTCATTCACAAAGATACCTGTCCCCAAAGTTCTTGACTGGAGCGACGACGATATTTCAATCGGTACCGAATATATAATAATGGAGCACGCTCCTGGAGTTCAGCTCCATGGCAAGTGGCTCTCAATGTCTCCTCAACAACACATGTTGTGTGTAAAGAACGTATCCTTCATGATGGCTGAGATGGCAATGCTTCCATTTCCGATTTACGGGAGTTTGTACTTTGCGGACGCGCCGATCGATCCAAACCTGAAGTCCGACTTTGCTGAAGGTTACTGCATCGGGCCTCACTGTGGTACCCAATACTGGGACTGTAATGTCGGAGAGGCTAGATCATATCAAGAAAAGCCTCCTAACAGAGGACCATGTACGTTATCCCAATTTTGTTCACCTAGATGAAGTCACTTTGGAAAGTAATGATTACTCATGATTACAAACGATTAGGGAACAATCTTCAATCATACTGCTCTGGCCTGATTGATGCTGGGTTTTCACGAATTCCAAAGGTCGATGACCCACAGGGAAAACCTTCCTATTTCGGCTCTGTCCAGGAGCATCTTCGTCTACTAGATATCAGCAGAAAAGTTATTCGGGAGTTAGCTCAAAGTTCAGTCATCGAAAGTGTGGCTAGCCCAACACTGCTTCACCCGGACATTCATAAGAGAAACATATTTGTCTCCGAAGAGGATCCTACATGCGTTACCGCAATCATCGACTGGCAATCTACTAGTATCGAGCCAGCATTCGTCTACGCAAACCAAACGCCTGATCTAGTTGATGATCCTAATGCCAACACCACAGTCTTGCAACAGCTGATGTCAGCAGAGGATGAGCCACTTGATGTGGAGCCTTCCGAAGAAGCATTAATGAAACAATCAGAAGAAGAGAAAGCAAGAAAAATACAAGAAGAGGACATTTCAACATGTCGGAAAACCTTTGAGGTCGTACTACTAGGCTACGCGCAAAAACTTCACAATGCAAGGGCCATGGATGAAACACTACTCAGACCTTTTCGATACTGCGATGCATCTTGGAGAGACAGTGCAACAGCTCTGAGGCAGGAGCTAATTGAGGTCTTGCAGCAATGGTCTGCACTCGGTCTCCCTGGTGATTGTCCGTATCAGCCAACGCCAGAGGAGCTTGCCGAGCACGCGAACCAGCACGAAGATTTCGAGGCCGCCCAGAAGCTAAAATTCTTTCTCAAGACCGCGCTGAACTCAGATTCAGATGGATGGGTCCCTGCTGATGAGTGGGATGCGAAAAAAGCGGACAACACGGAGCTGTTCGGTCATTGGGTGCAGAGCGCTAAGGCGACTGGAGAAAATGAAGATTATGCTAGAGCCTTCTGGCCATTCGGAGAGTTCTCTACCTTGCAGAAGGATGATACGACTATTTCAGACAGTCCATGATCGTTATATCCAAACGAAGTGCCAAAGGCCATGTATGTAGATGAAGAAATACCTAGCTAGCCTCTACCGAAGTATATGACAACAAACTCTGGCAACACAGTCACAATTAGCGAAAGAACGTGCTCAATAGATAGTTAGGTTACATTAATCAATTCAACGACAAGTCGAGAACTATCTCAACCATATATGCTGGATCAAACCTCGGCCCGGCGAGCACATCTACCTCAAGTTTCACTAGTCGGACGACCACGAGCATAACAAGCTCACCGTCTACTCCTAACGGATATTATACTACATATGGTCTTCACGGAGAGTAGAATCAACAAAACTAGCAGGACAGCTGATATACCAGCTAATAGCAGAGGTATCGACAAGCTAATGGAGGCTTTCACAACGGGATGTAGCAAGTTATTTGCCTTTGCTGCTTTGACGGTTCTTATTATTATTTTGCGACTTGTTAACGTGAATGATTGAGAGCAAGTCGTTTAGTTTTCGTCTTAGACGTTACAGATAACAGGTGCGTTTGTGAAGTTTGATCATATTAATTGTACTTGGCAAAGACAAACAGGAAAGATAGGGGCGATGAGTGCTGTAAGACTGTGTATTGAAGCAGATGATTATTCAATGCTTTCGAGCATGCAGCCTTTAGGCGTCTGACACACTGGTCGATTGACTTCGCATGGAAAAGGGACATTCTTAATAACATCGATGCATGCACATACTACACAGGTCGTTGTTTCCAAGAGTGCTTGTGCACGAAAACTCATGTGATGGTGGTAGTGAGAACATATGCATAATATAACGGAGCAAAGACGAAGTGATAGATCAAATACGATTTGTTATATAAGACATCTTGTTAAGACTTGCAGCAGCCTTTGATCATCACTCATGAGCACAATACCTACCTTATTCATCATCGTCATAAGTTTCCCTATCCTGGAAAACCAAGTACTCTACTCCAGCTTCTTCACCTACGATCTTCTGCCAAACCTCCTTAACCTGATCAAGTACGGAATCGTCAAAAGCAAGATCCATAGATGGAGGTGAGAAGTGCACAATATGATCATTCGCATTCGGAAGTGAGCCTGACGCTGATGAAGGCTGTTGTTGATATCGGACAGACCAGAGCACAACTGGTGATGGAGTGACCTCAACGCTAGACAGCAACGCTTCAATACTCTTCTCAAGAAGCTTGAAGCCTTCATCACCCTGCAATGAGGTGGACGCATACAGTACACCTGGCGGATCAGTCAGCAACTTGTCATCTATGAATGTATAATGACTAAAGAGCATTTATGAAGCCGTAATCAGTTTGTCAGAGGGTATTATCTTCAAGAATTTTCAGACAATGTAGATAAGTATTCGTAAGGTTTGATCATCATAACAGCGAAACAGAAAGAGATGGGATAGAGCTTACTTTGACCTGCAGGGCATTCACCCGTGTCGGATGAATGCACAAAGACATGGACTGGCGGAAGCTCATCAGCTTGAGAGTCCAATGTCAGTGAACCAGACGGGAATACGACGACAGCACAAGCTGGGGCCGGCGCGTCATCCGCAATAGGCGGGAACAATGGCGTAAGTGGAGAGGAGGCGATGGTCATCGACCTGCACTGAGCGTCCTCGGACGCGGTTGAAGAGCTTCCTCCAACAACCCACTTCGCAGTGATAGTTTCACCGTCTTTCAGGTGAAGCTTGACACCGCTTTCTGATGTCTCAGCCATGCCATCAGCAGCAGATGCAATGCCTTTTCCAAGAACATAGACACCACCACCAACGGCACAGGCACGACAGGCCACCTGACTGATCTCAGACAAGCCACCCCACTTAGGTATGACTGATCCAAAGCCAGCCCCGAAGACACCAATAGATCTAAGGTGTCTTGCGATTCGTGGCAGCGCATACTCGGTGGTCGTCTGGGTCGACGGCGATGGCGACAGCGTGAGTGCCAAGAATGGAGCCTGCAACGCTACCGGCACCTTGAAGTGTTCCGAAAGGAAAACAGGGAACGGCAGCTTGCGATGCTCTTCCCAGATCTCAGGCTGGTCCTCATATTCACCGACGAAGCGTAAAAACTTCATCAGCGCGCGCTTCGCTTTGAAGTCAAGCTGCTCGTCCTGGAAGACATCCTCGCGTCCATTGGGAACCCTGAGAAGTGTCCCACGTGACAGACTATCGCCAGGTGCCGAGGAGCTTTCGCCCACAGTAGCAGCAGCAGCAGCAGCAGAGTACACCCACCAGCTGCCAACAGCAACAAACTCGAGCTGGCGATAAATCCGCGACGAGACCAGGTGCTGAAGTAGCGAGGAGCGAGCATACACAAGCTGTGGACTAAGCGCCAAGTTGTAAGCCCTTGAGAAAGCCAGTGGGGTCGCCCCAGATGCAGCGGCCCCAGGCTTGGTGATGGTGACGCTAGAGAAGGCGCTGTCCGATGCACCATTCACCCGCGTCTCCCAGTCACGAGCTTCCTGCAGGCTGAATGCAGCTTCGGCACCGCCATAGTAGTAGTTCTCGTCGAGATGGAGGATCTTCTTCTCCGAGCGAGACAAGGCTCTTCAGATGCTGCGTCAGTCAGATCACGTCGGGCCATAGAGGGGAGCACGGTAACTTACAAGGCAAGCAGGGACTGCTGCAGGCCAGTACCGACAATGACAACGTCCCAGTCGGTATTGTCGAGTGTTTCAATGTCCATTGTGATTGTTGTGAGGTTGGTTAGCAAAATTGTCGTCGGTCGGAAGAACTTGACAGCCTAGCTTGAGCTTTGACGCAAATATGACTAAGCGACGCGAGAGCCAACAAAACCTGCCAGCCGCGACCGAGCTTTTCCTCCAACATCGCGCACGCTGAGGGCATGGCTTCATCAATGTCATGTCCGCAAGGCACCAGGTCTTCATTGATTTGTGAATGTGCGCGTGAGAAGAACCTTCGTCCGGTATCTACTGCTTCGGATTTTACCTGAATTAGCGGCTCGAATGTGGCGATACATACAAACTGTGCTTCGGCTTCTGGCAGCCATTCTCTCTGTGTGGTGGTTGTAACGGCTTCAAACTATGTTGTCTTTCACGTCCTTCCAACAGAGCTGTTTTTGGCTCGCAGAAGTCTACTGCTGTAAAAAAAGAGAGACTTCGAAAGTCTTTCTCGCAAGCTTTGTGACCAGCCAAATCTATGGTTAATACCAACAGAAAGGATGTTTACTTGGCATGAATTCACCCTGCGTATGAAGACACTGATTGCGGGATTGATTCGTTTAAAGTAACGCTACTGTTTCCAAACAGCTGTTGAATTCAACGCAGGACCACATCAGGATCTATTTGAACACTCTTTTACGACACCGCTACTGGTTTGGAAAGAATTTATGAATAGAGTTTTCACTTCTGGAACATGCTTGTCGTTTGTAGTTCGTGGCTCAATAAATGTTGTATTTAAATCTACGATTATCTTGGAGCTAAAGCTCATAAATTGTCTCCTCCAAGCGCACCCATTAGGATGCCAACAGAAGAGGATTGTCTCAGAACGTTCTCAATTGACTCCAAATATCACAGGTTGGCTTGGTCAGAAGCAAGACGAAATGCAAGAGTACATGATGACCGTCGTGTACAGGAATTGGTCAAGAAAGAACACATGAAGCATAATCGGACGATGCATTTGCAGCATAAAAATGGATTACCCGGTCTAGTAAGCTCTCAGTGCGCAGAACTAGTGCCTGAGTTTTCTACTGTACCTCAAAACGATCAGTTTAGTCGTATGGCCTACTCGAGACCTGGTAGAAACGCGAATGCACCTTCACAAGCAGATCAGAATACCCCAATCTCTATCACGTTGTTGGAAAGACCTCAGACCATACCATCAAAGCACTCACAAATAAACCAACCCGCGCCATACTGTCAGGAGCATGACTTGGAGGGAGTCCCGATGCCACCAGTACCTACCAAAATGACGCATCGGTCTGATCCTGCCACTGGAGGAGATGCGCAGAAAATGAGTCCTAATAACAGTTTAATTCACCATCATGAATCAAACTTGCATTCGTTGCCTTTTAAACACCACAGAGTAATAGGATTATCGCGTGTACTGTATGCTACACAGCCCCGACGGCCTCCTCCATCAATCATACAAAGTGATATGTATTCTACACCATCTCAACGAACCAACAATGTACAGCCCTACCGGCATCAAACTACAGTGCATCCAAAGGTGTTGACGCCAGGATCGAAGGAATCATCACTCGTATTGGCTCAGGAACCTGAAATGAAGTCTGAGCTACAGTTCCCACAAAGTTCTATACAAGACCTACATCCCATCAGCTATTCACTAAATGATATCTGTCGATGTACACCTGATGCCCTCTACCCAAATACCGGTTTGCCAACACTATGCTTGAAAGAAAATCAGAAGCCAAAATTTGATGAACATTCCAAACTTAATGGAAGGGATTTGCAAAAGTCAGTAGGAGGCCACAAGGAACCATGCCTGTTCAGTACTTCGCCCTCTTTGACTCCACTTCAGCCATTTACCTCATTTAGAAAGTCTGTGGCCTCGAACTTATGTTGTAATACAACAATATCACAGCAACTCGAGATGCCAGTCTCCTACCCCCAAACCTCTCCCATCCTTACAGAGAAGATTTCACTCACCATCATACTGCCGAATCTCACTGTTTGAGTCTAAATCTGCCCCAACAACAGCCTTTTAACAGAGTGGCATTGATAACGTCAGACCAATCCGCTGAACGTGTACCAACGCCCAATGTCTACATTGAAGGATGACCTTGGAGCATCAAATCGAAAGGATGAAGAAGATGACAACATTGAGTAACGGGCATAAAGATTGTGTCACGAGGAAGAACTTAGTGTCTTGGAAAGAGTAAAATTCGGGTGGGTAGAAGGGGTCAGATTTCAAGGACAGTATCCTCAAAAGCTATTATCACAAGCCTAACCGTCCCTGCTGATTTGGGGATCTATTTTTTCAACAGTTTAGTGGTATATTTCAGAGCTCGCTATTCACTGCACGTAAGCGCCTAGTAAGTGATGTGTTTTTACTCCGCATTTCAATCTCATGAATAGAAATATCGTAGGTACACATGTATTTTTACGTATGCGCATGTTTCTCATCCTCTATTATACTTGAATTCTAACCTTATCATCACATACTTACCAAAACAACAAATACAACGCTCTACTTGTGTGTTTCAAATACGACGGTAGAAGTAAAGTGATTTCACTCCTCATGCTCTTATTCACCAGTGATTCGATTGACGACATACTGGGCCGCCTTCAGAATGGTCAGGCCTAAATCCCCGATTGAAGATAGTCTGCGAGATGTGTGTTGGAAACTACGACTACAACAAACTTTGTAAGAATGGCTACTGACGAGTTATACAGGGGACCTAAATAACGCCGATCTGAATACTTCTGAGAGATGAGAACGTAGGTGTAAGAACTATACTAAAGAGGGGAGTTATATTGAGAGGGTTGTGAGTTTAGACTGTTGGTAGTTGTTTCAACGGAGTGTATAGAAATAGAAATCGTCTTTACACATATTGAATTATAGTCCTCCTAACTCTATTGATTTGTAGCAAAATGTGTTTATTCCTGCGTCAATCAAGTGACATTATGGAACAAGCAAAGATTCATAATATGATATAAGCTACTTAGATATTTCGCTATATTTCGTGTGGTGAAGATGAAACTGATGCAGAGAGGCCACTTCGTACGTACTCTTCAACTTATGAGCCGGACAGTCCGTCATCTCTCCCGTTACTATTCCCACCCCTATTTCCACCTGCGTTTTGACTCCTCGACTCCTTGCTGCTACCATATCCGTTTGTACTACCCAACTTCTCACCATTTCCTTGGGTCTTCCTCTCATAATTCCGGATGATCTGCTGCGTTTCGGCGATAGCATCACTCCCCACCCTCCAAGATCTGAGTACAACTCCTTTGTCTGCCATGATCTCTTCTGCTCGCGCCCATCTCTGCCGCCACATCTGCTCCCGCTTATTGACGTACTGTCCTTCTGTTCCATTCATACCCAACGTCGAGCTTGTGTTCGTGCGAGTGAGTTTCTGTTGTGCAGCCGAGGTGGAGAAGGGCTGTTGTGTTTGCGAAGAAGTAAGGTGAGGGCGCGAAGGAAGTGAGGGGTGAGGTACAGAGGGAGCATTTTGCCATGCGGAAGAAGCTTTATTACCAACGTATCCTGCGGCTGCGGCGACACCGCGTCGAGGTGGGGGTGGCGGAGGAGGAGCTTTCTTGGAAATTCCAGTGTTCGTCTCAGTGTTCTCCATCGATGGCTCGTTTGAAGAATGGTCTTGAGAGCTCATGGAAGGGAGATTGCTATACACTGACCAGAGTTTTTCTCTTGCCATACCTGCGTAGCTTTGTTGAGAGTCTGTTTCGAACTGTGACTGTGTGTTAAAGCTTGGTTTCGGTGCCACAGGTGGCCTTGACGTGTTGGTCGAAGTAGTGGTCTGTTGTGAGAGGGGGCTCGGCTGCTTGATTGTCGTAGAAGGCCGTCGAGGTTTAGGCGGCAGAGGTGCCCTTGAGGAGGTAGTTGTAGATGCCGAATCGCCAGATTCACTTCGCAAAGCAGCAGGTTTGTTAGGTCGTGGAGGTGCGGGCTTTGTACTGGCAGTAGAACCCTGGCGCTTCTCAGTCTCAGCTTTTGTGTCTGTGTTTGCGCGACGAAATACAGGCGGCCGTTCGGGTTCCTCGTCTGAAGATAGGTCTATTAGATTCGGTGCCGAGTCTTGTGTAGTACGCTGAGATGAGACTTGAGCCGACGGTTTTCGGGCTGGCAAAGCTGGCCTGAGATTGGGATGGTTACTGTCAATCTGTGGAAACATCGACTTAGAGCGTCTCAAGTTGTCAACCTCCAATTCTTGCAAAGACGCAGTGATCGCAGCCTTAAATTCTGGATCATCGTCATCATGAGAGGCCTGGGCTACATTCGCCGCAGATGATCCGCCACCTTGTGGAGATGAAGGAGATGACCGGTTTGTAGAACTTGGCCCAACGGATGGGTCGAAGAACCCGCCGCTTTCTGGCGTTGTGACATCACGTATAAATACTGCAACCACTCGTCCTGGATTTTCAAGAACGAAGTCTGTATAAACTTCCAGGTCGGCTTCGCCGCTGTCTCCGATCAGAATGAAACTCCTTTCTGGGAAATCTCTTGCGATCTTGTCTAGTGTGACCTTCTTCCTTTCGGCAACGGGCTCGAAGATGCCCTGCATCATCCCGCTGTATTGCTTGAGATGGAATGAGCCTGATGGTAAGCCAGCCAGCGCAAAATACTTTGATATAACAGGGAATAGTTGCCAGGGTGAGTTGGAAACATAGTGGAACTTTACACCCATCTTTGACATGTCGTTATACCATTCTCTTACACCATCTATTGTGAGATCGCCAAGTTCACGGATGAATGCATTGCGGAAAATCTCTCGAGCACCGCTGCTGATGGCAGAGTGCTTGATTGTGTCATCAATGTCACTGATAACACTGATTCCCTGCGACTCAGTGACGATGACTTCTTCGGTTGCTGAGAGCTGCTCGGAAGCTAGGATACGCACGTGCGTGGGAACGAAATCCAGAGCAGCCGAGATGCTGAAATGACCTGAAGCGTTTGTGTAGACAGTCCTCTGCTTTGAGATCTTCTCGTTGTAAAAGAAGACGCTGATGGGTGCGTTGGCCATGGGGACGGCTAGGAAGTGACGTAACCTGGCCATCAAGCGTGCATTGGCTTCTGCAAGTTCGGATGGGTTCATGTCGTCTGGGTGATTCCAGGATGCTCTCTTTTTAAGAGGAGCTATGTTGGCTTCGTCCCTGAGCGAGCTATTGGAAGGCACGTGTGAAAGAGTCCCCGCAGTGCGCACACTGTTCCTACTCTCTGCTCGGTACAGTGACATATCATCTCTATCGCCTCGGCCAGGCTTTTCGCTATAGGCACCTCGTGCGGCCAAATCTGCCTCTCTCTGACCCTTGCGCAGAATCTCCTCTGCTTCCCTGGCCTGAATCTCGGCATCGCGTTGAGTCTGGCGCATATCGTGGCGTTCGCGAAACCCAGCATGCCCTGGACTTGGGTCGCGGCTGCTCTCGGCTGAGTTTGAGGCAGCCGTGCCAGCTGGGGGCGCCGATATGCCTACCAGCTGGCGAGCAAGGCCAATGAAAAGGCGCTGTTTCCTAGACATCTGGCCTTTGTGCGGCGAGTATATCCAACCCCGCACGTCGACATCAACGATAGCCTTGTCATCTTCGTAGTTGTCCCACTGCTGCTTCCAAAACTCAGCATCGCCAGCGCCAGCCGTGTCACGCACATCGCGGCCCTCGCCATCGACCTCCTGAATAGTGCCCGGTTGTGCTTCTGGCTTCTTCTTAATGTGTCTGCGGGCGTAGCTAGGGAACAGTATCATGTCCTCTTGCCCGCTCCGCACGATAGCCGCATCGGAGAAGTTCTCAACAGATTCGTCTTCGTTTTCGTATGTGGGCTCTCTGCTGCTGAAGTTGGGCGCATACTGCTGCGTGTACGATTGCCGCAGCTCGTTGGCAGCCTTGAGATAGCCCGCGAGCTTTCTCCGCCTCGACCCGCCCTCGCGCTCCCCATAGCCATCCTGGGAGCTCATCATGCGCTTGGCCGACTCGGTACTGCTTCCAGACTCTTTCGCTAGATTGTTGCGCCGACGCCGCGCCTCATTTTCGAGATGGCTGCTGCCTAGAAGTCGTCGCGATTGGCCGCGCAGTCGCTGGATAATGCTCGGCTGGGCCTTGAGCCGGATAGCCTGGCGGTGGAGGATGTACTTGTAGATGCGGGACTGGGCCCGGTGCTTGAGCGACGGGACGGTCTTGTGGCGGAAGTCAGACAGGCGGGCGCGGGCGCGTGCTCGTGTCTGCGGGAATAGGAAGCGGAGGAGGGACTCGGGGCCGTGGGCGGACTTGCGGCGGAAGGGCAACTTGGGCATCCAGGCAACTGGACAGCTGCCAGCCGGTAAGTGCGGGTGACGTGGCGTGTGGTTGTTAGACGTCGAGTGGGCGCAAGGCTTCTGACATTTTGGCTGAGTCTGAAGCCTGCATCTGGCCCTCACACGTCATTAATCGATCAGCGTCAGCATCGTGCAGGGTCCATGTGGCCTGTGCCAGTCTGGGGTCAGGCACGCATCAACCGTTCCTGTATCAGGCAGGCGGTAAACACAACGTCTTTTTCCGTTTCTTAGTCCAGTTGTCGATCTACGAGTAGTCTCTATTCATCTTCCTAAACCATCCTGCTCTGGATATCCGGCACGACTTTCTGCAGCGCATCGACCACCTCGCCCCAGACTCTCATCCCAAGCTCCTTCATGTCTGGCCCTGCAAGACTTGGTGCAACGGGCTGGATTCGATTATGCTGCCAAAATCTTCCATGTACACTCTCACCCTGTGTAGTCCCGCTCAAGACCATGTTTGCCCCCTGTGCTGGAGTCCGGATGAACAAGAAGATGAACAAAGAAAACAGGATATGGGCGCCTGGAAAGAAGCGATCGCGCCCAAGATCTGTATTAACCATTCCAGGACAAATAGACGTGATGATGACATCCCCAGAAGATACTTGTTCCGCGAGCTTATTTGCAGCGTACATGAGAAAAACTTTGCTGAACTTGTACTGGCTGCTCTCCCTGAAGTTTTCGCGTTTGTTGTAGTGTTCGAGTACGCTTGGCTCCTGACGTACATCTACGGGAACAATGGCGCTTTGGTGGAGTCCAGAGTTCACAAACTCAAGCACCGGAATCTTGCCAGTTGACTGCTTAGATCTCTTCATCTTTGGCAGAAGCAAAAGTGCGAGAAGGGTTGTTGATAGTGTGTTGACTTGAAGATCCTCCTCCCAGCCGTGATCTGACTGCTCATAACCAGCCCGTCGTGTTCCAGCGTTAAGAACGGCGATATCGAGATGATCGAGCTCGTTTGCCCGCTCAGCAAAGGCAACCACACTGTCAAAAGACATCATGTCGAGTTCCCATACTTCGAGCTGGTCCTTCCTGCCTAACCGCTTTTCCAAAGCATCTTTAGTCAATTCGCCCTTCTTCAAATCCCTTGCCGCGATGATGACTTTTGTCGCACCCAATTCTGCAAACTTAAAGGCGGCCTCTTTGCCAATGCCCGAGGTGGCACCTGTGACAATGATGTACCTACCCGAGTAGTCTTCATTGACAGGTTGTGGGGGGTTGATCCATTTGTTCTTGAATATGCGGATGAACACAGCCATGTTTAGATTGAGTTTATGTTGTAGTAGGTTCTGGCGAGAGTGGAAAATCGTGAAATAGACTAAAGCAATACCCCTTTTCAATCTGGGAAGGCAGGTAGAAACTGGCAAGAAAGAATCCGAAGTCTATAATCGAGGGAAACAGTAAAGACATTAACGCAAGTGAAAGGGACAGAGGACAGGCCAATGGACGGCGGGCAGCTGCAGTTCTGATTCGTCATCAACACTCTTCATCTTCTACACCATCATCTGTAGCTGATTTATTACGGTCTTTCATCGTGTCCTTAACAAATATTGTTAGTCTTTTGGAGTAAACTACCAACAGGTGCTGTGCAAGTGGAGGGAAAGTCCATGGTACGTTTCTACTGTCGATGACTAAGCTTTTAGAACCGTATTGTATGACGACTGTCGACGAATGTCTAGCACCGACCTCGAACAAGTAAAAGCAGACAAACGCGTCGACGCCTCGCCATGCTGATGATACCGCTCTCCGTCTCCAAACTCCGCCAATAATCCCCCCGAAATCTGTCCTACACCCCGCTGGCCCCAACAAAGTCATGTCCTTCAACCACAACCAACCCCACGGCGGCCCCGCAGGAGCACCCCCGAATATGGCACAGAACTTCAACGCCATGCTCCAGCGCTCCATGCAAGATCCAGGGCAGCTACAACCCCCTTCAGAAATCCCTGGGCGGCCTTCTTCAGCCATTGGTATGCATAGAGCCTTCGGGTGCATATTCACAGCGAAGTGCTAACGCGCCTGCGCAGGCTATGACGGAGTATACAGCGCCACACCACCACCACCGTCGGGCCCAAATGTCCTCGGCGGAGCAAGAGCACCGCAATCTCAACAAATCCTTCCTTTCGACCTCCCTCCACAAGCTTTCCTAACCTCGGCGATGCTCCTGGATATGGTCGACAGTACGCGCACTCCTCGCATAGACACTAGAGATGGCACACAGGATTGACACCACAACAGAAAAGGTTGACGTCCTGCTCCGTGACGAGAAGGAGTACATCGGTATCCTTCGTTCATACGACCAGTTCGGTACGCTTCCCCATATCTCACTCACACAAGCAAAAGTACTATAACTAATAACCCCTTAGCCAACCTTGTTCTCACAGAATGCTACGAGCGAATAGCAGCTCGTAACCCTGAAGCAACGTCATCCTCTGACTCTACTGTCCCCCGCTGGTTGATTCACGACGTCAAGCTCCCTGGCATTATGACAATACGCGGCGAAAACGTAACCATCTGCGCGACTGTTGACCTCGATCGAGAAGATAGCCCCAGAGGCGCCAAATTCGCATCCCAGGAAGATGTCAGGGCACTGGCTGCATCACAGAAAGCAGAGAAGAAGGAAGCAGATTCACGGAAAGCGAAGGCTTTGAGGCAGGCGGGCATCGAGCCTGGGTTTGGCATGCAGGGATAAGGATGGAAATGGCAAGACTGACGTCTGGCATGAGTTTATGAAATAAAAAAAATGGGAGACGTGTGGTTTGTGCGACAATGGGTATGGACTAGAGAGATTTGGATAGCTGTGTGGCTTGCCATGATGTCAATGATACCAGGACGCTAACGTCCACGCGCGATGGATACTGGCGTTTTCATAAAGGCATGGTTCTTTGACGTGGAGTTTCAACATAAAGAAGACAAATATGACGTCTGTTGAGGTTGAAATAACACCAACATGTGTATACTTGCCTATTCCAATATCATCAATATTCCACAACCTTCAATTATCCAACTCGGCACTTCCTCAGGGAAGGCATGTGGTTCGCGAGAGTGATGCTACATGGCTTGCCGGCTTCAAGAGACGTGAACCTGTGTGTGTCTCTATCGATAAAGTGGTGGAGCCATATTCGGCATGATGAATGTACTATACATGCAGAGTAAATAATGCGAGCTTGCTCGCTCTAGAAAATGATACGTATTTGTGATTGACTTCGCAAACGGAGTTTGGTTAAACACTCGGCAATGTTATGTGTGTGTGTGTGCGTGTGAGCGATGTAACGTGCGGGGTGGGCGTTTAGAGTGAACACGGATGAATGTACGTGAAGCCGTATATGCACGTACATGTACGCCTGCTGCAACGGACACAAGTCCGCAGCAAGCGAGGTCACTAAGTGGTCCGTTGTCGATAGACGCGGGTGTCCGTTCAACTGTCGCTTCAATCGTGCATACGCGGGATATGCAAACGAGCATAAAAGACTAGTTGACAGCCTACAACGCGGTTTAAGATTTAAGATTTTCTTTCGTCACCTCACAAAATCAACAATTGCAGTGCCAACTGTGTATAGGTGCCATACATGCGTTGTTATCTTCGGCGGAATTGGATTGCACTATCGACGCGCCAGAGGTGTGGGTGCAAGTGTGAATCTAGTCAAGGTTATCGTAAACAGGACTTCCCTGTTGATTGTGGTTTGTTGTCGCCGTGTCCTCAGCTTGTTGTGGGGACAGCACATTCCCATGACAACGTCGTATTTGCTTTTCAAGGCCCAACCTCCTGTGACCGACTTCGCTGAAGTGCGAGTTTAGAATGCCTCCTTGTTGGGCTGTGTACAGCAGGCTCCACGATCAACCCACCTCTCGAGACTGCTGACGCGTTTTCTTAGAGTGGCATTTGCAGCGTTTTTCGCCCGGTTAGTTTAGCCGAAGGAGATTGAGTGAGTTTCGTTGCCTATCCTCCTGTATGTCAAAGTCAGTCGTTCCAAAAAGAGAGCTTGAGAGAAAATATTCCAATTCATCGGTGGCAGCCTCGTTGTCCACTCAACCACGTGCACGGAGGACAACGGCGATTTCCGACTTCCTGTCTGAGTCGCGACGCATAGGAGCGGGTAGACTTGCAACGGTGCCGCGCATCGATATTGACAGGGCAGGTCAGCAGGCACACTCACGCTGAATAGCACATTGTAAGGCTACTGTGGCGTCGACGTGTTTGCGACTGGGATGGGTCAGCTGCTAGCAGCTAGGGTGCCAGACTTTGGAAGCCGCCAGTTGGACCTCACCTCACTTCAACTTTGCGGTATGCTTCACGCTCTGCTCATATCATCGACGGTCAGCTTTGTTATGTATGACCATCTCTCGGCATACGCAGGAACACTTTGAGAATAAAACGAAAATGCAGGCGTGATTGAGTCACACGCCTTTATCACATACTCTGGATAGTAGACATTTTCATCATCCATCGAGCTCACGTCAAGAGTGAATGAGCCAACACGTACCTAGTATTTCTCCAAATACAGATGTTTCCCATAGGAGAAGCAAAGTTGACAGTCTACCGAGACTGGTATATTTTTTGACGAACAACAGCAGCTACACCAGTCGGGAAAAGAGTGGGCTAACACATTTGCGCTCCGACAAACCGTATATACACCGAAGCAGCGGTGGGCACCAAACGACGACATATTTTCGAGACGGTGTGTTGAAACGGATAACGAACGACCAGATGCTCCTGGACAATCTCCATGCCGGATATGTGTTGTCCTTGTTGCTGCAGTACCCGTCACGGAGCAGAGCACTATGAACAAGCAGAGCGACCTTTTTGCAATGGAAGAATACTTGTTGTCAAGAAGCCTTGCCCTGTGAGTCTCTAGGGTGAAAAACAAACTGGTCATAGCAGCAGTTACCAACAACGGGAAAAAGTAAACGTTCTACAGACCACAAATGGAACACGGATTAGATCGGCAACAGGCCATAACCTATCGGAGAATATCTCAGATGGGAAACACAATGGACGCCGGAATAAAGGAATGCCATACATCCAAGTACCGTTGAGCAGCACCAAAGGAGAGTGAATAAAAATAGCGTTGAGAGTGATTCTTGAATTGAGAAACAATAAGTACAAAGAAAGGGCATGAGTGCCCCGAGAGAATCTAGACCACGTACCAATTGCTTGCGCAGCTCCAGACCAGGTCACTTCTTGGAAAAGGGTGTACGTTCCCTTGTACGCCTGATCGTTGTCCTTCTACCATTTATCACCGGGTCCCTGTCCCCAATGCCGCCTATCCTGTCCACATGGATTTTTCTTACAGAAAGTAGCAAGCATCGACAGCTTCTCCGCGCTGTACAGATTGCCACCCAACCGTGTAAACCGTACACTTTGTGCCGGATTACTTGTTGTTCCCCGGGATATCGGTCTTATGCCAGGATTGATCGAGTGTTCTCATGTTGCCCTTTGCGGGCAGTTGTGTGAATATCGTATTGCCTCCATTCGCTTCTTTGTATGTGCTCTACACATCCCGTATCGGGTCGTATGGGCGAGTCTCGCTTGGCGAGTATTCCGATCGCTGTGGACTTGGTGATTGTTGTATGAAGCTATCCGGCTGGGTTTGAACTTGTATGTACGGTCCCGAACCTGCAGCAGTCATCCCGGACAACATGCTCCCTTCGGCTAGGCAAGATGTCATCAGCTAACTACACTCGTCATGTATGTATGGCTCACAATTTGCCAGGGCGGGTATATAAAGGCTCGCGAATGCGCACATACCGTACTTCCGCTGAATGTCCCTCAAAAGCTGCGAGACGCGCCACTTCAGGATTATCATCTCAACAGCAGGTATGCCTTCTGCACATAGCCGACTGTTTATACGCTCCAACATTTGTTCTTTCTCGTTCGCGGGGATCAGAATCCACCTCGTCCAGTCCGGGTGCGCTTCCGACAACTGCTTGGCTTCGTCTTTTGTAATGAACTCATCTTCGTTAGCCTCGCACAAAGCCCCTTCCCGGGCGTCTTGACTTACATAGAACCGATCCCATTGCTCTCTGCTGTGCCCCGCAGCTGTGCGAGCCTCGTGAACGGTCGCGTTTATGCGGATACTCATCTTCTCTAGGAGTATGAGAAAAACCACGACGCTCGAAGGATGTCCACCAAGCTCTGGGACTGCTATAAGCAGAGAACCTAAACAATATAGCTCGCGAAGGCTTCCCTTCTATTTCCGCCTAACCTTGGCGGGGTTTTGTTTTGCAGAAGCTGATGTGAGTGACACTGCTCACAGTGCTCGGGCCAGGAGGAGTCGGAACAGGCGGTGGCTGAAATGCTTGTGCGTCATACCCGTATCAGGGCTATGGCCAGGGCAACAAATTATGAGTTCGGCAAGTAAACTGTTTTATTGTTTTTACATTGTTTCTTTTGCGAAACGTTGCTCCTCGTGTCATGTTGCCTTCCTGGTAAACCCACGCAAGGTTGCCGACGCCACTTTCAAACTCGAATATCATGTCGTGCCACCAGTTCGACCACCACCGCACGGAATTTCGGAGGTTGCCCGGCATCGCTCTTTTCCTGAATTCAAGGACACTTTGACGTTGCTTTCCTAAGAATGCCCACCCCTCTATCGACACACGTGGCACAAATACATTGCAGGCCACCATCCTCAGACAGTTTGACAACCGACACAAGCGCGACCGCCCAGCATCTCGTCAGCCAACCCAAGGATGTCTTTCAGGAACTTGTGCAGAGCACGGCATAGAGCCTTCGCTGTTCTTTTCCAGACCCAAAACGGGAACATCGTAACCCCAATTCAGCCGCTGCTGGTCGATCTGCCGTCCAACCAGGATCTATGTTCCGCGAGTACGAGGCCCCCTTGCGCCCATACTCGGCCCGACCCTTCGCACTTTGCACATTCGCTCATGGCTCAAGGAGCCTCCATGAGGTGCCCTTGAATATGAATTTCCGCAAACTTAAAATAACAGGGGTAAATGAACTGCGGGCGGGCGGATGTGCGGCTCACATTTGTTTTTATCCTCCTGTCATTTACTTGCCGCACATCCTTGCAACCATTTCCACAATCGTTATTTTCAAGGAACTCCTTCCTGAAGCCATGTGTTTGTTGCTTTCTTTTGCGTGATAAGCCTTGTCTTTCGCGAACGTTATAAACTTACTCTATTGTTTGCGGCGGAGTTAGCGGTCACACCTCGGTATTACTTGCCCTGTGTTGGCACCTTCTCCTTCCTGGCTTTTACTTTCTCATCTAGTTGTTCTCATTCCGTCAGCTATAATTATCGTGTTGGTACGCCATGCCTTGTGTGGAGTTAGCCCACGCGACGGGTGCTAGAACTCAAGGACCTAGCCGCGTTCCTGCAACTCCGCTTGTACCTTTTCTCCCGCGTCTACGCCACAATGTGGACATCATCTCAGATCCGTGCATTGTGCGCCGCTACACACGGTTAACTCCGCTATGCTTGTAACTAAGGTGCGGTTGCACAACATTGTCAAGAGTTCTGATCTCCTCGCCAGATCGGACTACTCTCGACTGCATGATCGCGCATGCACATGTTGGCTGGGTTGCACATATGAGATCGCACCGTTTTACTCTGGCTCGCAGAAGACACACCACGTTTTCCTTCTTTCCATCTGTTGGTTCCTTCCGGGACCGATAGCGTGGTTCTTGGGCATGGGTACACAGGGCATACTATCGCCCCTCAAAGGCTGAGATGTACGTCACTGTCGCTCAGGTTATCAAATATGTCACACACTATGTTCTCCTCCCCTGCCGACCAAAAGCAACCATTCCCTCGGGATCTGGGATCGTGGAGGAACGCAAGAAAGACTTGATCAGGGAGGGTACTTCACTCAACAGTCAACAGCCACCTCGGTATTAGACGAGCGTCGTAAGCGTAACGATGTCGTTGCACAGACGAATTTTTCAGAAAAGGAAGGTCGTTACAAACAATATAGTCTTTCAAATTTGTCAGGATCTCAATCCTAACACGCGTCAAACGTTGAGGTATAGCCCTAACGGCTCTCATTCCTGCAAAGAAATGTTGAAAGATTGCGCAGCTGACTCCATTGGTCATAAGCGCACGTCTTGAGCCGAAGAGAAGAACACTGCGCATCATCTGGTTGCTCAGAATTCTCACAGGTGTCTTCTGCACAAACACGGCATGATAAAGAAGGCAAGGAGTTAATGTGAATATCTGTTTATTTGCTACATGGGCTGGCTTAGTGAGTGTAGCCATTCGATTTTGCTCGCTGCCGTGGTCAATTCAAGGGAATGGAGTATTCCATACAGGCCTATTATTAGTCCACTCAGTCCTCAATGCATCACTCTTCGCTCTAAAGTTCCTCTCATTTTGGGCGTCTGCACCCCCATTCGGACGATTCGCCATGTTACGCCGCGCTTGCGTCGCATACCCTTCTTCCAATGCTGTCAGATTTTCTTCAACAAGATTGAACGCGTCGGTGACTGCTGTGACTGCTCTTGAGCGCATAGAAGTGTTCTATTCAGTCTGCAGGCCGAGTGGTCTCCATGTTCGCTGCTGGCCCTAGATGGTCTTCTGGATGGCGTTGAGATAGGTGTTTTCAAGTAGGTTCAGCCGGGCACCAATGCGGTTCTTCTGTCGGACAAGATGGCCGTTTATAATCGGATCGGTGTGATATCTAATGACAGTGATCGAATTCTTCACATATTGGAAGATATTGTCGCCAAAACCTGCATACTCCTGCAGAGTAAATCTGTTACGTGCCGCGTCCTTCCCCCATAATCCTTCCTTGAGGCCGTTGATCTCTGCTTGGAGGAGCACGAACTCATTCAGATAAGGGTTACCTGTACCAGAAAATTCGTAGCCAAGGTGGTCGGTAGCGTCTTGGTCAATTCCGTTAATGATAGGTCTTTGTCCCTGCCCAGCCCCGAATCAAAAACTTTTGAGGCAGCTGCAGGTATCAACTCCCTGGATGACTTGAGCATAACAATCAATCATGCTATTACGAGTCACATAATCTTCAAAGAAGTCTGTAACCAATTGGAATTCCAGAATATGCTCAGTTGCATATATGGACGTGTCTACAGTGCTAACAAGACATCCTACAGGCTCTTCCTGGTGCTCTTGCATATGGCTATACGAATCCCAATCAATGCACAAACTTTGGCTTTGGACAGATTCCCTTCCCTATGTTTCAAGATTCGAGGAACTAATACAATCGGAAAACTTACAGCTAGTAGTTCCCCGGACGATGGAAAGTTTAGGGACTTGATCGTAATTGCAGCTCTTCCTTTGCAGAACCGTCCCACTTTAGGAGCTGTGCGTTTGTATAAGTGTTGATAGGCCACAACATCCCCAATTGCACGCTTAGAAACATCTTTTTTACCACTACCTGGAACCTGGGAAAGTTTGACACACTCTGTGGTACCATCTTGAGCAGGTTTTGGGGAGGTTGGACAGAGCAAATTTTGCAGATCGATTTGAAATGGTGGACCGACCGGAACTGCTCGTCTCCCAAGTCTATGTGAGCTAATAGATACCATGTCACTCTCTTGATGAGATGAGGTATTCAGGATACCATCGCGGCGAACAGCAGAAAGTAAGTCTCGTCTGGTCGGCTGGCCGGTTCGAAGATCAGGAAACTTGCCCCCGGGAATGATTGATACCTCTCCTGAGCCTGGGAGATTCCATGTCTTCTTGCCCCAGCCAAACTGCGAGGGAGTATCGACCCGTGCATACAGCTTCGCACCAAGCGTCAGAGCATACGTCCAAGGACACGACGCCTCTGTGATTTTGCCAACCCCAACTTCGAATCGAACGTATCCGTCTGCGACCACACCAGCTGTTGCAGCTCCCACTTTCCAGCGATCGTCAAAACGAATACCGAACTCAGCAATGGCCCTCAGATGAGCTTCAGCCTTGCATACTGCCCCAACTGCAGCATAGAATTGAGGCTCCAGGAGGCCGTTCTGGTTTCCAGAGTCTCCAGAATCGAGTTCATCTATCATCTTGGGCTCGTAGTCATCATCAGCGGCTGGGTATGTCTGGCGTACTTCCCAATCAGCGAGATCTACTTTTGTCTCGATTTCAGCAGAGAGCGTCAAAGCAGCATTAAACTCGCCAGTAACCCTCACCGACGGTCCAATTGTGACAATGCCTAGTACTCGGAAGGTTGCACCAGGAAAGGGCAGTGTAAGGATTGTCTTCTCCCCTGATTCATAACTGACACGAATGAGGGCCTCAAGTGTAAATGTCGCTGTTACTTTACCCTCGTTCAATAATGTTAGGTATGACTGGCTCAAGTCCAAAGAACTTCCTGGGCTGGCAAAGTTGAGTTTCGTGATAAGTGTGAATCCGAAACTTGTGGAGACGCTGACATCAGTCAAAGCTTGCACAAGTATGTGTGCGTTTAGCTTGGTGCTGCCTTCGCTACATTCGACCTTATCGTCAATGATCTTAGCAATAAATTGTTCTTTGACATTGTGAGTAAGCTCTTTCTTAATCTCAGGCTTGACCAAATTCTTGAGCTAGGTAATAATGTCTGGACCGAACTACCGCTTGTGAAGCTCGTTGTGGCTGAGCATGCTACCATGATAGTCGTCTCGCCACTCCTCAAGCCACCTCTTATGATTACCGCCGAAATCTGAGAGTGACCGCCTCACTTTGCGCTTGCTCGCTGCAGCAGCAACGACATTATCCCAGTAGTTATCCTTGTTCGAGAAATTGATTCGCATATGAATCTCGCCAGAGTCACGAGGCACACGGCGGAACTCATAGTCAAATGTGAGGTTATCGACCATTGGCTTGACATCTCCCACCAAACGCTTAACAAGATGATGGGGTATGTTTTGCTCCTTTGCTGGCACCATGGACGTTGCAACTGCGTAGCGACCTGCTCCGCATCCTGTCGGCATCTCAAGGATAGTGCCTGGTACGCCATGTCCAAGGCCAATCTTGTGGCAATTGCTGTCTTCTGATGCATCTGTACAGAACACCTGGATTGTCTGCTCCTCCTCGCTGGAGCCGCCTTTGCAATTGAAGAGCTCCCAGTGTGATCCGTCGCGCTTGTTGAGAGAGTGTTGTAGCTCTTCAGGGGATGCTAAGACGACGAATTGAAACGCAGTATTACTAGGATCATTGTCGGTCTTCCCACCCTGTCCACCGAACGTATCATCAACCTCTAGTGTGAAGTCGCTATAGACATCTTTGCCTGTGGGTGGGTCCTTGAAAAGTCGATCCAAGGGAACTGGTAAGAATAGCTGTTTGCCATTTGTAGGATCGCAACAGTAAACCCTCGATCTCTCCATGCGTGGGAAGCAGGATTGCCCAGCCCCATATGGACTATCAGTAAGCTGCACTTGCTTTCCAACAGGACAGTGATATCGTAACATTTATCAGAAGATGAGGTATCGTCGTACCAGCGGCAGTTTTTCCAGTTCTTTGCGTCTTTTTTCGGGCAGCAATATCTTTTCTGCATCTCCATGTCTTGCTTTTCAAGCCATTTGACCAATGGCATGTCGATGAGCGTTATTGCATCCGCAATATCAGCGACTGTACTCATGAACGTACCAGAGAAAGTCACGGTTGTATCGTCACTTTTACAACTCTTACCTACGCCGGCCCAGTAACAATCGTGTCCTTTTGCAGCGGGTGACTCGCAACAATAAGCTTTGTTGCCATCTTCGCAGTACTAGCCATCGCCCCATCTGTTCATTTGGAGCAGTACCTCATTGTCCTGACAATAACCGTTGCAAGAAGTGGGATTCCCACGCCATTTGCATTTCTTCGGGTCAGGCACACTTGCGTAAGAACAGCATAATTGACTGTCTTTTCCCTTGGAATGTCTTGTGACTGGTTTGGCGCCACCGCAGGGCTGTTGAGTGATCTTGAAAAAACCAGGCTTGTCGCATGTGCCACCGCAATCGGTTACATAACAATCAGGTACAGTAACTTCACCCCAGTATGAGGCATCATCAGCAGTCACAGCCAGGGCTTTGACTGACTTGGGACTAACCACGGCATTGAGAGCTTCCAAGTCACTAGTGTCCTGGTCAATTGCCCAAATAAGTAGTCCGCCAAGTCCAACCTTGTTGGCGAAATCGATCTTGGCTTTGAGGTTTGCATCCACCTCAACAAGTTGTCATACTGTAACGATCATAGACAATTTTCGTGAGTCTAGACGCCGCAATGGAGAAGTTACCGCCGGAGCTTATCAACAAGATCGTCTTGTTTCTAGAACGGTATCCTGACCAGCCACAAGTCCCGATAATCGAGCAGTCACACGCCCGAGGAGAACGTTCCAAGCTCCCACTATATGCAACAATCTCTAGCCACTGGAGAGAGGCTGTCGAATTTGTAACGTTCCACAGTCTGTACATCAGCAGTAATGAGCTGAGTCAACTTCGGGCCATTGTGACCAGTAATCGTCGCAAATACCTAACGAGGCTGCGCTTCAAAGTCCTACTCCCAGAATACTCAGAAGAAAGATGCGGACGCGTTGAGTCAACGGAAGAACAAATATTTAATAACGAAGTGTTTTCTCAGGCCATCGTAGACTTATTCTCTACTTTGAGACGGTGGGAGGATGCAGGTCTATTATGTGGACTGCGATTGCAACTAGATAGCGCTCATTCCCCGACTGACCGTCGCGACCGCGCCCAAATCAGACTTGAGATGGCGCAGCGCAAGCGCGAGAAAGACATATTCGAAGGTCGATGGGTGGACTCCTACCTTGATCTCTCCAAATCTACCAGAATACCGACGCTTTCGAACCTTGTTTATCTCCATATCAAAGGTCATACTGGGCGAAAGCTTGCGCCTGCAGTCGGGCCTGGTCTTACGGCATTTCTACCAAACCTGAGAGGTCTACACTGGGAATTCGGAGAGGGAGATGATCATCTGATCAACGTAAAAAATAGGACTGCATTCGCGAGGATGCTCAAGCAGACTAAGCTTCATGAGTGCTCTGCGGCTGATATCATTTTCCATCAAGACTCTCCAGAGGATCACCGTTTGGCAGCACCTTCACGTATACCAGCAGGTACTCGCTATGATCCGTTCAGTTCCTCTCTACGTGGTTTTTCACAGGGTCTAACATCCCTTACCTTGGATGGTTACATAGATTCAGCTCTGTTTTGGCCATCAAACCATGAGACATACACCGTGCCTACCTGGTCTACCCTCAAAAGGCTGACAGTCACCTTCAACATGGCGGCTCCATCTGGTGACTGGTACTTCGTTGGGACGCCTGGAGAGTCCGATGAGCAATTTCGAGAACATGGTAGTGCAAAAACTTTGGATCCATTCCTCGTTGCGTTTGCGAAGGGTATTCAGAAGATGCCTGTACTCGAACATTTCAGGCTCGAAACTGAGCTTGGATATGATACAGGATTTTGGGAGGTATCCTACTACGCGCCTGGTCTCAAAGCGAAGCGGGGAGACGAGAATGAAGATGATTTTGGGGTTCGACGGGTGTATTATACAGTTGGAGAAGTGTGGAGACCTGATGATTTTATTGCAGAAGCATTTCGAGGTATCGGGCAGGACATTCATGGGTCAGAACTGATTGAGAGATTCTTAGGGCCCAGGAATTGGATACTTAGGTCTCCATATAGCTGGTTATAAGATAAAACATCCATGCAAGTATTAAGGACAACTGAGAGAAGAGTTTAAAATAGACATTCTATGTATCTCTTTCGCCTTCCTGCCAAAGACATGAGAGCGACATATCGTGATGCGTATTTCAGTGCTTGGAAGTATTCCCGTATGTCTCACTAGATAATCAAATTATTTGAGCTACAAATATTATCGTATCATGACAAGGAACTATGACTGATGATGAGACTATTAATTTAATACATGTGCTCACATACTACAGTGTCGGATTCCCATCCCAAACGCCAAAGCAAAAGATCTCCACTGTTGCGTACACTCGACCCTCATATGAAAAGTCAAGCTACATCCTCAAACCCAATTTTCATAGGACTAGGACCTATTTACTACTTCAATCGTTCAATACATCAATATAATTATTCTCCAACACCAGTAGCAGCAATACAATATTATGATACTACACCTTGCCATAACGCCTCACATGCCTACAACTGCAACACATCCTGCGCAGCTTGAATCTACCCAAACAGGAATCTCCGTGAACTTCAATAAGTAGTTGACGCAGAAATAAAGGGCGCACTGCTATGATATGGCAGGCGACAGTCATCTGGCTCGATGAATTATATACCCTCAACCCAGCTCTCAATGGTGACTGTAGGGGACTACGGTCTGGATTTGTCTTCTGCATTAGCACATCATACTAGAGGCTGAATTCCTTGGGCACAATCTGAAAATCAACGAGTGATACCGGACATCTCAAACAAGTCAAAATTTGAATCCAATGGCCCTACTTCCTCACTCTGATCATTTGAGTATGTTTCTTCGAACGTATGGCTGTAGCCTTGTTTTGATAAATTCGAACCTGTTTCCCCGCTGTTTTTGTACTTCTATCCCACCTCCATACGCCAAAATGCCTATCTTCAATATAACTGACCTTATATCCTCAGCCATCTTATCAGCACTTTCATATTTCCGATCCCAAGCTTTCAATAGCATGCTTCTGAATCTCGCCCCCTCTAGCTTCTGGAATGTTTCGCGCAAAATGCTGCGATCGAACATCTGAGGAGTTTCATCATAAAGTTTTCAGCCGCCGTCCATGGGACAGCGAGGTTTCCAATAATGGGTTCTGACTGAGGGCTACTGGCTTGTGTATTTTTTTGTCATGAGTCTTTAGACAAATATGACTCGGATATTGACGTCCTCCTCGACACAGGCGTACCTTAACTTTTCGTTATAGCCCATCAAATCATTTCGAGCAAGTTCACCTTTTCCATGATCGATTATGTCCCCGTTATTTCAGCGCCCACGGAACCAGGAATCGCAAGCGAGTAGTCGGATCGCAACCATGTTATCTTTAGGATAATTTGAAGTGAAACATCTCATTTGAGTGCAAGAAGTCAAGTGCCAGTATTCTCTATGAATTTCAGCGATAGAGCAAACTCGACATGATTTTGTTGTTTCAGGCCATTATTTCAAGTATGAGTATAGCCATCGCTGGCAGCGTCAAGTCGAACAAGCCAGGCTGTAGTCTTTCTACAACTACGTTTCTGTCATCTAGATCACCGAAGTAACGAATTCCATCAGTCTCATGTCTCTCACTCGTACACATTACGTTTATAGATTGCTTACCGAATAACCCCGGAGTGATCCCCACCCAGACTTTGATAGTCTTTCAAACTTCAATAATGGACCGATTGACCGACTCTCTTCAATCATCAAGACATGCCCATCCGCTAACGTGGGCCAACAAATGATTACACTTTACCGTCTCGACAGGATGTTCGTTACGGTTCAAAAAAAATCAGTTGTACCAAGTTTGCGGATCTTTGCGCGTTGTGCTTGCTTCAAGTGGTACGGGATTGCCACAATATGCCAGATATTTTAGTTCTTATAAAAGGAAACCATCCGTGCCTTGGCCTGGGGTGTTTTCTTTTTCTGTTGGAGTCATGAATGAAACGTGCCGAGCCCATCCTCTAAGTGCATAGCTTGTCAACGGGTTTGACTCCAAGACCAAGTTTTAAAAAGTAGGAGGTAAAGTGCAGATATAGTACATCATCTGTCCAAAATTTAGGCTATTCGGCGATCTTGTAAGTTGAAATCAACAATTCATTTGCGGCGCAACAGAACGCTGCAAAGAGCTCAAATAAGTGTTCTCTTGTTTTTTGGAGGCTACTCTGTTTAAACTACAATGCGTCAGATTTCGATGACATATATGATACATAGAGTATGTGAATTGGCAAGTACAGGCAACGCAAGCGAACATCACCTTGTGAAGTTATCACGTGCCATCTTCACAATCCATCTCAAGATTGCCGTGCTCGAGATCGAGCAAGCACAATTCTATAATATGAGAGAAAAACTCGTTGACACAGATAGACTCCATGTGAGTATTGATCTGCATCGATTGTCAAATTATCATCGTAAGCGTTGTAATAACGTCCCGACAAATCTTAGGTAGTGCATGGTCCAACTCCTTCCTTGAAATACTTTCTCCGTGGCGGTAGCCATCACATGTCTGCCTTCATGCTTCAACTCGAATCGCTGATAGGTTGTAGATGAACACGTGGCCAATAAAAATACCTGTAATGACGAGTATAACATGCTCTCAATCTCTAGGAATAAGGATTGAAAGAGTGATTACCTCAACCAACGATTGTATTCAGCACGTTCCAACGTTGATTTACGGGCCGTTCTCGGCTACCTGACTTCGTTTCGGCCGCATGTGTTGACAACCGCTTCTGATTGGTGCATCATTGTGAACACGCTAACCCGTATGAAGCTCAGCCCTCATGGTCCTTCCGTTGATAGAAGGGCTCCGTGAACAATGCCTGCAGCGATCCAACTTCTGTGCTCAATTTCTATATCATTCGGCTTAATAACCTTCTTTGAGCGAATTGACTAAGAAACTTGTTCCGCACGGTGATGCGATATCCATGACATTTTATATATAAGGTCCTCAGGCACCGCGATTCTCGCCTCACCCTGCAGCGATTCCAGAGTCTTCGCCATGTATCCTCTCATTCACATACTCCCTGCCTTTCTCCTAGCTGGTGCTTCTCTGACTGCCGCTCAAACATCACCCTCCAAAGGTAGCTTCAATGTCATAACCTTCAATGTCGCCGGTCTCCCAGACATTCTCAACGACAATGGTTCGGGCGATAAGACTGCAAATACTGCACGCATAGGCCAATTGTTCACCAAATATGGCATCTCACTTATTCATGTCCAGGAAGACTTCAACTTTCAGTATGTACGCCGTAATTCTCGGCTCCAAGACTAAACTAAAATATTAATTTAAAGCGCAACTCTATACGATAATGATAAGCACCCCTACCGAACAGCAACAAGCGGCGGGGTACCATTCGGTAGTGGACTCAATACGTTGAGTAACTTTGAGTGGACTGACTTTGAAAGAGTGAAATGGGGAAAATGTAGTACTTTCGAGTGAGTGTTCGAAGAAATGACTGCCACACTTTGCCTAAGAATAAGGCTAATTCTGCATTTTGTGCAATAGCGGCGCAGATTGTCTCACTCCGAAAGGATTTACGTTCATGAGAGTCAAATTCGGCGAGGGGGTATGGATTGATGCATATAATCTGCACGCCGATGCTGGGTGAGTGAAAATCAATTCTCGCTATCTTATTCAACTCTTTTAAAAAGCTAACTCGCATCATAGAACTACTGCCGCTGATCTCGATGCCCGTGCCGCGAATCTGCGCCAAGTGTCTGACTACATCACTTCCCACTCAGCCGGGAACCCTGTTCTCGTTTTTGGTGACTCGAACACCCGATACACGCGTGCTGGTGACATCCCTGGAATATTTAGCACTACACAGTCCATGACGGATGCCTGGATTGAGCTCGCAAAAGGTGGCGTCGCGCCCGCACCTGGAACCGATGCCTTGATGTGCGACAATCCCTCTCCTAACACAACCTGCGAAATTGTAGATAAAGTTTGGTATCGCGGCTCCCCTGCAGTAGCTCTAAAGGCAACTAAGTTCGACTATGCAGGAGAGATGTTCTTGAACGACAACGGCGATACTCTAAGTGATCACGATCCCGTACTTGTTGATTTCACTTGGACAAAGAGTAGCTCATGGAGCATTGGTGATACATTTGGCGGAGAATTTGGAACCTGGTTTAACGACTTGAACGCATTGTCTCAGGTGCAAGACGCGAGTACATCATCCTTAACTTTACGTGGCCAAAACCGACTGGATGCTGTGGAACTAAAGCTTGCCTCTGGTCAGACATTTTCACATGGAGGGACTGGTGGCACTGCTAAGACACTCACATTAAGTGCTGGAGAGAAATTGAATGACGCGACTCTTTGCAAAGGAGATAAAGATGGCAAAACAAGAATATTTTACGCAGAATTCCGGACTACGAATGGTAGGAGTATAAGTGTTGGTACAAAGACAAGCGATTGTGTGGTCAGGCTTGCAAAAGAGGGACGAGGAATTGTTGGGTTCTCTGGTAGAAGTGGGGACGAAATTGACAAATTAGGATTTGTCTATGGAAAAGCTTGATATGTAAGATAGTAGAAGATATATTGATATTGCTGTTAGATGAGCATACGCATTTCGAGTGCGGTAACTACTTGACATGTGAGCTTGTTTTGGATTAAGAAGAGGCGACCGGATGATAGAATTTCAGACCGCTAGGTGCAGAAAATATGTTAAGATCAGGTTTCTGTGTAGGAAGTAGCTTCTTCGTCTAACGTGGCACCCCAAGCTCTCGTAAGACATTCGCACAATCAAGTCGCATCCACTCGTCCATGCCCTTTTTGTCTGGAACCCAAACAGAGCCTAACATTCCCGCTGTATTTGCACTTGCTCCTTCCGTAAATCCTCTTCTTCGAGGAATCACAACGATCCAGTCACTCCAGAGCACGACGTTGTGTGGACATATTTCGGTATCGCTTAAACCCAAAATGTTTCTACATCTACCGAGTAAACACTCGTAGATCTCCAACAAATCAAATGCTGTAATTCCCTGAAATCCTTGTTCAAAATGATGTAAGAAATATTCAAAAGGCACATTCGTACTCATCTCTGGATCAATCAGAGCATCGAACGCAAATGGCGGTCCCCGCAGTCCCTGCATATGTTTATGCACTCGGCTACATCCTCCTGCTTGACTGCAGTTGTAGATGATATACATTTTGTTGTATTTACCAAGCACCTCCAAAACAACCTCTAAGTCATCCCGGTCAAGCGGCTCATGTTGTCTGCGATACGAGTCTAGGGTCAGCAAAAGAAGCTGAGGCCTGTCGACACAAAACAAGTTCAATGCTAGATCGTGTGTGCCGTTCAGCTGTGCAACAATAAGTCGCTCATCAGGGCAGTACATATCGCTGCCAGGACCCCACTTGCGAGACTGTGAGAATGCGGTATTGGATGCACCGACAGTGTGAGGTTTTTTGGAGAAGGAGGGGCAAATGCGAAACTCTATCTAGAAGCATCATCAGTTTGGTTATTTGTGATTGGGATTTGGGCGGGCTACTGGGTAGGCTGAGGTTAAATGCCTAATTGCTTCGTGTGGGCCGTAGGCGATGACCCCGTCGTTTACCAGATCGTCAAAAATCACACTTAGTCTTTCTTCTGACAGGTGTTCCATAGTGGGGAAAACTTTGCTGGAAATTGCTTTCTTGTCGAGTTGGTTGTCGAAATGACAAGTCATCGAATCTCGAGTGCTTATCGTAGCTCTTCGGTTATGATTATCAAGCAATACCCATCCTACGACAAGCAATACCCACAGCAAAAATGCCCGTTCAAACAGTGATATGACCCGTAGAAGACACCAACGCCCAAAGGCAATCATTTCCTCTGCTCGAACATATTTTTTCGGAAACTTTGTATGGTAATAGATATCAAAATTTGCATTATCCATTATCCACAGCCTCATTAAAGCCGTATGAGCAATATTCCAGACGCCTCGACTATTAGTGATGTTTGTCCGAGGTCGAACTTCCAGCATAAGCTACTGTAGCGATATGCTAGACCGATGACGCGCACAGCTTTGGGTATCCACAACGTCAAGTTATTGAGAACGTTTTCTGCAGGGCGGAACCACAAACTGAGGTCAATTAATGGCATCTTCGTATCTGGTAGCAGGGATGTTATGTCAAGAAGGATCAGATCATGTGTATATCAAGGCGGATGTTCATCCAAAAGCAGGGTTAGCCTGTCACTAACGGAACAGAGCTCCTAGCCTCCGTCGTAGCGTCTGTCAGGCAACGACACATGTTCGTGGAAGAAGATCCGGGGTACCTATGCCTGCAAAGAACGTTGAAAAAACGATGATCCAACGTCAAAGAGCGGGATCATCTCGGTTCGGTTAAATAGCGCAGCCACATGTTCTTCCGTCAATCAAACCTCAAGCTTGTTTAATTCCTTACAGTACTTCAGCACTCCATTTGAGCAGTCGTGCTTACAGGGCTCCATGTGGTTTTGGTTGCCACTAATTTCCATGTCAAGATCAACAAAACGCCTATCCAGCCTTCCATTAAGTTGTCTATCGCACAATGTAACATGCTGGGCGCCGGTGAAGACACTAGATTAGAGGACAGTAAAATCCAACAGACATGTCATCTTCTTCATGTACATAAACCCATGTACCTGTCTGCGGATCCCCCGCTACACTTCCTGGGCGAAATGCACCTTCTGCGGGGTATTATCCGTTTGTTCGACTGTAGAAATAGAATCGGATGGATATCCATTTTGGTCTTCTGATGTAAATTGACGATATAGTATAAATACCGTGGAAACATCCTGGAGCTGTTTCATCAATATCTGTCCAAGGAGCTTATCACGGGACTTGCAAAGATGAGGCACTCTTTCATCGATGCAGTACTTCTCCTTGCTGGTTGCATAGTGCCTATCAATGCCTCCGATGTCCTTCGCAGACAAGAAGCGGCCAACGCCATTTACAAAAACCCTTCCGCTTCTGTGGATGACAGAGTATCGGATCTTCTCTCACGTATGACCACTGAGGAGAAAACAGCACAACTTATTCAGGGCGATATCTCGAATTGGATTAACACCACAACCAATGCATTTAACAGTTCCGGCCTAGTATGGAATTTCGGCGCCCGCGCCGGTCAATTTTACGTCGGATATGCTATGCCACCGGAATGGATCAGTCAAGGCATCAAGAAAGCCCAAGACTATCTCTTGCACAATACAACACTAGGGATTCCCGCCCTAACTCAGACAGAGGGTATCCATGGAGTGCTTATAGGCAATGCAACCATATTCAACAGTCCAATTGCTCATGCCTGCACCTGGGACCCAGAACTTATTCATGAAATGGCTGTCGCTATAGCGGCAGAATCGCAGGCCTTGGGTATCAACCAGCTTTTTGCCCCCGTTGTTGATTTGGCACGCGAGCTACGCTATGGCAGAGTGGAAGAGATGTATGGTGAAGACCACTTTCTTGCTGGAGAGATGGGCTACCAATACGTCAAAGGAGTCCAGAGTCTAAATGTTAGTGCCACAGTCAAGCACTTTGCTGGATTCTCTGCGCCAGAACAGGGTCTGAACACTGCACCAGTCCACGGAGGAGAGCGGGAGCTGCGAACAACATGGTTACCGTCCTTCAAGCGTGCTATCATCGACGCTGGTGCCTGGAGTATTATGGGTGCCTACCACTCCTACGATGGGATTCCTTCCGTGGCTGATTCTCATCTCCAAGAGACTATTTTGCGAGAAGAGTGGGGATACAACTATTGGGTTACCTCCGATGCAGGTGCCACAGATCGATTGTGCTGCTCATTCAAGCTCTGCCAGTGTAAGACTGCTGATAAGCCTATCGACAAGAAGGCTGTAACCCTGATGACACTTCCAAACGGTAACGATGTCGAAATGGGAGGCGGTTCTTGTACGTATTCCATCTTTTCGCAAGCTTCTGCATGATTATGACTAATTCCCTGCCTTGCTTATAGACAACTTCGAGACAATTCCTCAGCTTGTAAAAGAGGGAAAACTTGACATCAAAGTCGTGAACCGAGCAGTTGCACGTCAACTTCGGGCTAAATTCGAGATGGGCCTCTTCGAGAACCCATACCAGGGCGTGTCTTCTGAGGCTACTAAATCCATCATCCACACCAAGGCTCACGTTGAGCTTGCGCGTAGGATTGAAGCAGATTCAATTGTTCTTCTTGAGAACAAAAACCACACTTTGCCATTGTCCAAGTCTGCTAACATCGCCGTAATTGGCCCGATGGGTAATCTGACCAATCTTGGTGACTATGTCGTCTATCGATCGCAATACAACCCCACCAATGTGACCCCTCTCCAAGGCATTCAACACGTCAGCAAAGGGAATGTAACCTTTGCGCAAGGTTGTGAGCGTTGGTCGAACGATCAATCCGGGTTTCCTGAAGCTGTGGCCGCTGCAGAGGCCGCAGATGTAGCTATTGTCGTAGTCGGTACCTGGTCGCGGGACCAGAATGAACTCTGGCAAGGGCTAAATGCTACTACTGGCGAGCACGTCGATGTCGCCTCGCTCAACCTCGTTGGCGCTATGGGTCCTCTAGTACAAGCTATTATCGAAACAGGCAAGCCTACTATTGTCGTTTACTCCTCTGGCAAGCCAGTCACTGAGCCCTGGATTTCTGAAAACGCAGCTGCCCTTGTACAACAATTCTACCCCGGCGAGCAGGGAGGAACTGGCCTAGCCGATATTCTGTTTGGTGACGTCAGCCCCTCCGGAAAACTCTCAGTCTCCTTTCCTTATGATGTTGGCACACTGCCCACCTACTACGACTTTCTGAACTCCGGGCGTTACACCGAAGCTGGCAAGATTTACCCCAATGGTACACTGCAATTTGGCCACCAGTATGTCCTTAATTCACCACAGCCTCTATACGAGTTTGGGTACGGACTTTCCTATGCCAACTTCACGTACTCAAACATCACTTTCTCAAAGACCGAAGTCAGTGCAGATGAGACTATCACTGCGACTGTTAGCATCACCAACAAGGCTTCAGTAGATGGTAAAGAGGTTGTCCAAGTGTACGTACAGGACATTATTGCATCTATTGTGGTGCCAAATATTGAACTGAAGGGCTTCAAAAAAGTCTTGGTTAAGGCTGGAGAGACGGTTGACGTGAGTGTGGAGCTTGATGTAGCGAACTGGGGCCTGTGGAATCGGTCTATGCAGTATGTAGTTGAGAAGGGAGAGTTCCTTGTGCACGTTGGAAGCAGCTCAAAGGATCTCCGGGCAAACGGTACCGTTACGGTCGTGTAATTTGCGAATAACTTAGACAATTAAGGGTTATAAGGCAATCGTTGGCGCTTAAAGAGCACGTGTTGTTTTATACTGAAACTAGAGAAATGTAGATCGCATATCATATTCCAACTTGGTTCATGTTGTTCTTGCAGTGATCTTATGGGTTTATTTTCCACAATCTCCTTAAAGCCATATTACCGAACAGAATCCCCCACTTCGCATCTTGATTCAATCGCTTTCATGTTTAATTTAACTCGTTTAAATTTTGATTACCTGAAATTATGCTGCTCATTCCACTAGTCACAGTTCCCAAACTGTCTGCTTGTCATCATTTCAACTTCACGAATATTACTCACGCCATGCTTTCGCTTACTGTCACACAATTTTTAACCGTTTTCAAAGCAACTCTAGCAGATTCTGGATAATGCCAACTCACATCCAAGTGTTGTTATACAACTAACACAAATTTCAACCTGCACAACCGAATATCTGCCTTGGTTGAGTGACCGACTACGTGCGGACATGGAGTGCAGAGAATACCTTTTTTACATCTCATCACAAAATTTTGTACTGCATTTAAATCTTCGAAAATCTGTGGTTACTGATGCTGATGCTAATAAGGAGGAGGGGGGGAAATTGGCTGAAAGAACAACTTTCCAGCTCGAGTTTCTTGCATCAGACTAGAAGCCTGTCCCTAGAAGATGTATACATGAGCTTTCCGTAATAGAGAAACAAAGATTCGACCTACAAGTCAAGACACCCAGCTCCAGCTAAGCCACATGGCACGATTGACAATAGAGAAAAGGCTATTAACTTGAAAACTATGAATATTCAGGTGATGGTAATCACAACGGAATTTACTCAGAACGCTGTGACCATGAGACGTTTAAATCGTTAGGGCCGCTATACTCGGACAATCTAGAAGATAGTAATAGTCGTTAGTGGTATGGGATTGTAACCTGTGTCCTTCGTTCCTGTGATGAAAACCACGCCTTCACACAATCTTGAATTCTCTATGCCCTTGTTGCTGCTGAGTACTCGCTTGACAAATTGTTTGATAGCACTGATTTCAACTAACTCATTCTGCAATTTTAACGAGACATAGAGTCACGGTGAAAAGTATTCCTCCAAGACGCTTTTGTGCCGCCGTGTTTCTTACGTTAAAAAGCTCCCGTTTTTGACAGATATCTGTTCGTCTACAGAGCCGTCTTCTCATCGCTAACGAGATGAACTGAGATGAGATATTGGCGGCGGGACAGCATATCTGGGAGCAAATAATTTACGTAATGCACACGCGACAATGCGGAGAAACAAAGTTGATGGATGCCTGGGAGTAATCTTGTACATCAGATCAATAAGATCTCACCCAAATAAAATACATATATCCTCGAGCCAGTCAAATGTGAGTTCTCGCTACCAATGCATCATCCTAAACGCCACCCAATGCTAATCTCATCCTAGTACATTTCTTTCCAGTCCGCCTCCCACATCAATCATCATACTCCGCGTCTCTCACACCACAAAAATCACTCCCAAAACACGCGTCAACAGCATACCACGCTCTCCAATAGAGACTCGCAGTTTGTACGTCAAAGCTTCCATCTTCCTTCCTAGGTACTTGGTCCTGACCTGAGCCAACCAACCATCCGACTATAGGCACGGCGCCAAGAGTCTGCTGCCAGCGCGGAGCTACTGGGAGGAAAGCTTTCTCCTGAGGCAGGAACACAGCTGGCTTGACATTTGCGCCTTTGAGGCGGAGGGTTGCGCGGCGGGAGGTGGGATTGATGGCTGTTGTTGTGGATGTTGACGTAGTAGATGCGAGGGTTTGAGGTTGCGACTGTTGGGCGAAGAGATCGGTGGGGAAAGTGTTGCTTGTGCGAGCGAGGGTCGATTGTACGGGCCGGCCTAGAGATGCGGGGACGGAGGCTGTCGCTGTGGCTGAAGAGACGGTCACTGAAGACTGTGATGCGCCTATTGTTGTGGAGAATATAGTGCCCGGCGAGGTAGTCAATGACGATATACTTCCTACTGCTGCGCGGATCTCCTTGTCACCCCCCGTTGGCCCTGTCCCCCGATATGGCTCCGCAAAGACCGTGTAGCCTTGCAGTATCTTTGGCGAGTAATGACATGCACGCTCTGCCGCCTCAGCTGAGTCGAATGTGACTTTTATCCAGTGGTTCCCGCCGACATATTGATTGATTCTGACAACAGCGTCTTTGGTGAGGAATTGCCGGTTCGAAGCGCGCTGTGAGGCGAATGCGTAATTGAATTTTTGGTTGAACGGGTCGCGGTCGTATTCTTCGTAAACCAGGCCGTTTGAGACTTTTTCGTAATGTTCTATCGCAGACCATTGCAGGTCTGCGCCAAAACCGTATAGTATGACTTCCTTGGGCTCCTTGATGGAAGTGTTTGTCGATGCGCCTGCGGGGAAGGAGGTGCCAGCTTCAATGAGATTAGGAGCGGCAGACGATGGAAGTGCGGAAACGGGCCCTGTTGATGCGCGGCCAGATACAGAGCGCCTCTTGTCCTCGTCAGCCTTGAAGCGGCTGAAGATGTCGTCTTGCACACGGAGGTTCTCGAGCTTGGCGTTGTCTTCTGCAGTTTTCGTCGTTGGTGTCTTCGCGCGTGATGTCCCGCGCTTGCGAGCTTTTCCAAATGGGCCCTTTTCTTCTGGGACGCGCCGTTGGTTTTGGTCTGGACTGTAGAGGGCCATTGTCAGCTTTGCTTGAGCGAAGTAATAATGGAATCCGAAGTGCGTCAGGCAAGTGCAGTTGGCAAGGCGCATTCTCTATTCGAATAAGCCATTACTGTGCCATCCTCTCCCACAAGCACACATGGCCAGGCAATGTCCTAAGACAACGACTTACTCTCCAAAATCAAACCCCCATGGTAGCCTTCTCCCTGTCGAATCGATTGCGCGCTCTGAATCAGGTACAGCATGGACCTGCATATTTTAACGCTGTCTTATTGCGACAGTGGTTGCGTGCTTGTGATTATATCGCGTAGACGGTTTTGTTTATCGTGTTCTGGAACAAAAGGTTTGGCCCCAGAAACTCATCGCCGCCGCTGGCAAGCCACATCAGGCCCGAGCGTTGTGGCGCACCATCGATCTTCACTCGTCAACTAACCTTGCCCAATCCATCCAACCGCTGCATGCACGCCTCAAGTGAACCCTCCAGTGCTGCTGCCTGGATACAACACCTGCATAATAATGGATCTCACGCCCATCCACATCCGAGGGAAAAAAAGAAAACGTACTTCACCTCTCGCCGCAAAAAACCAAACCGCTTCCACTCCACCAGCAAGACCTCCATCTCAATCACAACGCGTAAAATCCAAGAAGAAAACTACTCCAAAACCGGCCATGCCTACCCTCCAAGGTCTCCCTCAGGAGCTCTTAGAAATCATCTTCCTCCATAGCATGAACATGTCCCTTCCGCGCAGCTCCCCATCTATGGGCCGTAAGCTCTCCTCACGAGCCGTAACGCTAGAATTCGCAATGCGCACATTTTTCCATACCGTCGACCACAAGGCCCCCTATCGCAACCGCAAAATTACCAGTGACGCTAATCTCCAGTCTGCTTTGCTATCCTGCCGCTTCTTCACGTGGGACTTCTTCCTGGCTTATGTGAGGAGAGCACATCATGCCATGATCGACATCCGCGGCAGGATATGGAAAGATGCCAGTGTGGAAGTTCCTGGTGCGGATCATTTTAACGGACTTTTGCCATTCAAGTTTACCAATGTTGCGTATTTGGGATTTGCGGAGCATTTTCTTGTTCCCGAAAAACTGCTGCATGGGCCGTGGACGGAGGATAGAGCAGCGCTTCTCTATGTTTTGGTGTCGCTGCATGGAGAGATTGACTGGGAAAAGAGTATGGCAGGGGAGGTAGCGAAGCGGGGGATCAGAGAGGCGATTAGGGGAGGGAGTGAGCGTGTAGTTGCAGCGCTGGCAGTATTGCTTGGAGTTGCGAAGGCGATTGACACAGATATGCTCACACGCGCTGCTGTCGACTCCAACTGTGACGTTAACATCTTGCGCCATATACTGTTCAACGCGCAGATAAACCGCCAGGTATCCGCTACACTCAACTTCTTGGATCCAGCACTTTGGGCGGTTGCAGATGCAAGTGGCGCTAAAGGACAGGTATTGAAGGACATGTTGAAGAAGGCCGATGCTTTTGATTTGGAGTTCTATTTTGACGAGGCAGATTGGACCAAGGTTGTGTCATTTCCTTACGGAGGAAGCAAGTTCGATACACGTACAGGATTCGATGATCTCGTACGCGAATTACTAGAAAATCTGTACCGCAACTATGGACGGAAAATCACAAGAAGGAGAATTATGAACACGGAGAGAATCATGTTGGGAAGTAACAGTGTTCAAGCAACTGAATTAAACCAAACTATTTAAGACTACTTAACAAGAATATACAAACCTTGTAACCCATCATTCTAGAGGCGCTCATTATTAAAGCAATGCAGTGCACAACTGGGCTCAAAATGAGAGCTAACAAATGCAATTACATCGGTATATTTTACCGTAGCAGTAACATTGCATGTCTCGCTCGTAAGCTGGCGAATAAAATCGCGCCAAGATCTACATGCTGGTCAGCGATTACTCGGTGAAAGCAATGTGCAACAAAAGTAATGATTTTGTATTCTTCCTCAGTGATCTTGGTGTTTATCACTGTAATCAGTCCCGTAGGTCATTTACTATCTAGGCGTGATGTGTTTTAATCATCGGAAGGGGGGCAGGAGGTATTTATGAAAATATCAGGGCTTACCATTAAAAATTACTGCAAAGCAAGCCAGGCTGTGAGTACAGGTACTGCAAGTCTTACTGCAGAGTTGAATGTATCTATTGAAGTCAGTCTCGATCCTTGCACTGTTTGAAGAACAAAAGAGGCTGCTTGAAGTGCTCAGAATATGTAAGAAATGGAATATCACAGGTTCGACGCCGTTACGACTCCCCGGCGAGGGAATCCGACGAAGAACTCAATCGCAAATTACGTCATCATAGGAAGGTAGGAGGGAGTGAGTGAGAGAATGATGTGAAAACTTACTAGTCAAGTGAAGGCTCTGCTCTCCCTCGAGCAGGCCATGCCCAACAACAACAACGACAGTCACCCGCAAGTAAACGGATGCGCAAGAAAGCCATGTACAACTCCGTATGCGTGCAGCACCAGATTTGATGTGTGCATAGCGTTTGCTATCGCTGCTGTTGTTGTTGTTGGTATGCTGAGGGAGAGTAATGATGTTCAACGCGAGGCAGTCGCGAACTTTTGTATGGCGGCGCCAAGCTCGCTAATTAGCGCAGCACGGCCCAGCACCTGAATATTGCCCATCGCACTCGAACAACTCCATCACGACCAGCAAATATCAACCACCGACTCCTATTTCCGACCGGTACGCCCACAGCACTTCCTCACACTCTTTCCCCAGGCCTAACGTTCAATCGCAGCACATACCGACGAAATGGGTGACGCCGATATCACAACGAGCAACTGGAGGCTGGTCGAGGTCGGCCGCGTGGTTCTCTTCAATGAGGGCCAGTACGAGGGCCGGTTAGCCACTGTCGTCGAGATCATCGACCACAAGCGCGTACGCATTCTCCGCCGTCTGGACGCTGTTCAGCGACTCACAGAAACAGGTGCTTGTTGATGGTCCCTCCGAGAAGGCCCCCGTCCCCCGCCAGGAAGTTGCGCTCGCAAAGCTTTCCCTCACCCCGATCGTCATCCCCAAGCTCCCCCGCGGCACCGGTGTCGGCTTCGTCGCGAAGCAGTGGCAGGAGCACAAGGTCCAGCAGAAGTTCGACGAGAGCGCTTGGGCCAAGAAGCGTGCTGCGCTCCACAAGAGGCGGGCACTGAACGACTTTGAGAGGTTCAAGGTCATGAAGTTGAGGAAGCAGGTTGGTCTACCCCCTTGTCGCTGGTTTTTTGTGTGATTGGGAAGAGGCTATTGCGCATCTCGGATGAGCAGATGGCGCCAGGTCTGGCTGAGCACAACGACTAACACGATACACAGGCTCGCTTCGAGGTCCAGAAGACCTTTGCTAAGATTCGCGCCAGCGCTAAGGCATAAGCTTGCTTAGTTCTGTCGGGTGACAGGGCGCGGTGGTGGTCGCTGCATGCAGGAGCTGGTGAGGCATGATGTGCATTTCATGAGCGTCTCGAAGGCGACCCACGGCATTCCGAAATTCAAGACCTGGGTCCGGGTGAATTATTCAAGTGTTTGGCATGGTGCAATCGGATGGGATGGTTTACAGGCTCTTGCATGCATTCACTTGTAGCAGGAGAGTCAAAAATCCACAATTTCATGAAATCACAACCCGCAACTAGAATTGCCAATTTGATACCCCCTTTGAATGAACCAAGCAGCTGGCCTTTTGAATGTGATCTTTTGCAGTGAATGGCGCGGACATGGAGCGTCATTTGAAGCTCTCTCTCGCTTACCCGCCCACACCCTCTGAGGCCCCACTTTGCATTTTGAGCTCCTACCTGACCTCCGACGAAGACTACCAGCACCACCACGCCCACCCACACACACAGACACAATCCCCCCACACGACACCATGGCCAACCCACGCATTGAGGAGATCGAGGAGGAGCCCGAGAAGAAGAGCGTCCAGATCGAGGAGGAGGAGTCAAGCGACGAGTCTGAGGGTGAGGAGGGAGGTGAGGCTCAGATCCCCGCGGGTGCCTCTGTCGCCGTCCACTCGCGCAACGAGAAGAAGGCTCGCAAGGCTATTTCCAAGCTTGGCCTGAAGCACATTGAGGGCATCACACGTGTCACTCTCCGCCGACCAAAGAACGTGAGTATTTCCCACGCAATGGATGGAGGGGTTGGAGGGGCCCCCCTACACAGTCGACATTTTAGCTAACCAACGACGCCAGATCCTGTTCGTCATCAACCAGCCTGATGTCTACAAGTCGCCCTCAAGCAACACCTGGATGTGAGCTTCATCATCTCCCCTCACAGTCACAACGCACACACTGACCCCGCACCAGCATCTTCGGTGAGGCCAAGATTGAGGACTTGAACTCCCAGGCCCAGGCTTCCGCCGCTCAGCAGCTCGCCCAGGCCGAGTCTGCTCCCCACGACCACTCCGGCCATGACCACGACCACGACCACGACCATGACCACGCTGAGGAGGGCAAGGGCAAGGGCAAGGCCATTGAAGAGACCAAGGAGGAGGAAGAGGAGGAGGACGATGAGGAGGTCGACGACTCTGGTCTCGAGGCCAAGGACATTGAGCTTGTTATGCAGCAGGCCAGCGTCTCGCGATCGAAGGCCGTCAAGGCTCTCAAGGAGAACGACAACGACATTGTCAACTCTATCATGGCTCTGAGCATATAGAGGAGAATGTGTGGTTATCTGAGGCAGAAAAAGATGGCTTTCTGAGCACTGCGGGACCGTAGAGGTCTCTGCCTGCTCATGTACAAGAATCTAAAATGGATCTTTCCAAAGTCGATCAAGACGCTTCTTATTCTCAATGTTTTGTGGGGTGAAATGTGAGACAGGAATGTCATGTTAACGTGTATGTCTGGTTGTGTATTTCTGATCAATGGATGTATATCGCCTGAAGTGAAGTATTAAATACTTGATTGACAGCTTGAAGCATGAAAGTCAAATTGAGAATCAAAAATATCAGAAACTGGCGTGGAGGCGGATGTCATTGAGACTCCAGTTCGAAGTAAGACCGCTTGGCCTGACTGAATCCATGAATTGACACGCATTCGATACACAGTCGGTACGCATCTTTGATTCACTTTCGCGTCGAACGTCGTCAAGAGTCGGGAGCCATTCAAGGTATCGTCACGTGTGGTTTGCCAAGCCCCTGCGATGCCGAAGCGCGAGGAATTCCGCAACCCGCAGCTACGCTCCCCACCACCAAACCCCATCAAACTCATCACAATGGCCGTCGGAGTACGTCTCTCCCCCTTCCGCGCGCACCCGGGAGCTCCGTACTGCACCCATCCCCGCGTCCGGCGAGCTCCCCCGCCCGCAATGGCACACATTCACTCCCCGACGCTTTCCCTTAAGCAAGAAGAAAACTAACGTCCATTGTCCGCAACAGCGCAGCGCCGCCCTCAAGCTCGACTGGACCAAGCTCGCCACGCAGCTGGGCCTTAAGGGCAACACAGCCGTGGCCCTGCAATCCTTCAAGAAGCGCAACGACGATGCCCGCCGCAAGGTGACTGTTCTCTCGGAGCAGGCCCAGACGGTCGACTTCTCGCACTACCGCTCCATCCTCAAGAACCAGGCCATTGTCGACGACATCGAGAAGCAGTTCAATGCCTTCAAGCCCGCCACGTACGATGTCGGCAGGCAGATCAAGGCCATTGAGGCTTTTGAGGCGCAGGCCGTCAAGGGCGCAGAGGAGACAAAGGCCGTCGTCGACAAGGAGCTGAGCGACTTGCAGAAGACCCTGACCAACATTCAGGAGGCCAGGCCGTTCTCTGACCTTACCGTGGTGCGTATATAGCGGGTTTGCGCAAAAGTGAGAGGAGCATTCAGGCTAACAGATTGTGCCAGGACGAGGTTGCGGCTGCTCAGCCCGAGATTGACCAGCGCACCGAGCAGCTCGTTGCAAAGGGTCGCTGGGCCGTTCCAGGTTACAAGGCAAGTCCCCATTCAATCTGGATTATGCGCTGGGCCATCCTCTCTAATACCCGCACAGGAGAAGTTTGGCGATCTGTCCGTCCTATAGACATCTCTTCCAATGTAGCCAAAATGCGCCCGGTCTGGCTTGTATTACCACCTATTGTGAATAGTTTCCGGGTTTCAATGCAACCATAGATCACGTGCGGTTTCCCTTCAAGTTTGATGCTCATCTCAACTTGCTTACCTGTTCATACTTCTGGTGCAACATTACAAGGAGCAAAAACTGTGCAATACCAAGTTCAAACATGCTAATGCCTGCGCCAAAATTACATCTAGAGTGCGTAGTACAATCGTACATCATATCTGCATCCACCGCATCTGCCTTGCATCCCCCCTTATTCACTACATCCCCTCGATATTCTGCCCTCATCAAACATATTGGCTTAACCAGCGGATACCCTCTCCATATCCCTGCCTCATAACCACACTACACATGAACACCTCGACCGGCCTGATACCTTCGAGCGGCACCTTGCCCTTACCCGTCGTCTGGTACAAACCAAGCGCGGACCGCATTTGGTCCTCTGAGATGGCATCTGGGTGGTCAATCTTGTTACCAAGGACAAGAACAGGCGTATTCTTAAGCTCCTCCATGGCGAGCAGAGCGTCAAGCTCGACTTTGGATTCGGAGAGACGCTCGTGGTCCTTTGCGTCGACGAGGAATACTATGCCCGAGACTTCGGGGACTGGTGGGATTGCTGTTAGGAGTTTGCCGTGGACAGGGTGGGGAAAGAGGGAAAAGTACAATAATCACGCCACAGACGGCGGGCTTGGGCGTGGCCGCCTAGATCAAAGGTTGTGAACTTTACGTTGCCGATAGAGAGTTCTTCGGAGGTTGGGTGCAGAGTTGGTTGACTAGGTGAAATTGCGTGTCAGTTGAAGCTGCGAGGAGAGGTGTGAGAACATAGTGCTTACAGAACTGCGACTCTGTCGTTCTTGAGCATATGTAGGAGACTTTACATGTTAGTTGATAGTTATCGCGTGTGGGTGCTTAGGTCGTACGTGGTCTTTCCGGCATTGTCACTGTAATCTCGTCAATTTTCTGCCTACGCAATGATCTGGGAGGTTGACGATAACATACAGTCCCAAGAAAAGAAGTTTGGCATGCTTGTTCATAAGTCCAAGTGAGGACAGAACGTCCCAAACTGTCGAGAGTATGTCAGCCTGTATGTTTTCATGACGTGACATGTTTTGTGCTGCTTCTGCGTCCTTTCACATGTAAAAGTCGTCACATCGCCGTGTTGCGACAGGCCAGTTCTCTCGCTTTTCTGACCGTTGCTCGAGGCTAATCCGCAAGGTCGAGCTACAGTATGCGATGGGAGGCGTTGTAGTTTTAAACTCTGGTATCTTCGAAGGCGACGGTATGCGAACAGCTTGTTGGGACAGCGGACGAAGTAAGGATGACGTGAACTTACACCTGTCGCACTGTTAGCAACGAATATCTAAAGATGCGTCCGGATTAACACGTACCAATCGATGATCCACATGATTTCAGAAATGACACAAATGTAGGTATGTCTGTGTCAACAAAGTGGCTTGAGAGACTCGGAAACGTGGTTGCGTAGTTGTTTCGGCGGCGATATGCAGTCTAGCTAGACATCCCTGCAAGTTTAGGCGGAGCTTCACGTGGCACACCATTCACAATGCCAAGCTATGATTCATGCTTGGCGACATATGGGGAGTTGAAAATAACGTAGAGCATGAGGAAGGCAGAGGAAAATTGCTAAGTTAAGGCCAAAACTTGCTACAAAAAGATCATCAAGCTGAGTAAGTCTGCAACCTCTAAAAGGAATGTACACATAGTTGCCAAGACCGTGAGCTTGCTTGTGTCGATGTTTGATAAATCAATGATGGAGACTAACATGAGTTCTAGCGGAGTACTCGTGCTGATCATCTAGCAGATAACTTGATGACTTTGCCAGAGCCCTGACCCCGATCTCGAGCTGATTTCAGATCGGTGAGTATTCAAGACCTTAGAACATCATGAATTATGTCGTATACTCAAATACCAGTGGCGGAGAAGGATTTCAGGCATACCGTAATGACGACTTGTTCGTGCAATGACGTGAGAAGCGATATGCATATACCGTTAGCGGGTGATCACAGATTGCTTGACTACGTTGTGTCCAATCTGCTCATCCATGTCCTAGTCCCCGTCGACACAGTCAGCCGTATTGGACAGACCATGGAGAATTAGGACCCGTAGTAATGGAAACTGACACATGGTAGACCGAATGTTAAGCCTGTCTTGCAGCGGGTTTCGCCCTGTTAAGCGCATGGCATTCAGCCTCAAGGAAGATACTGCACTCTGTCTGCGCGGAAACGCAATAATTGACCAGTAAGACTTCTCCAAAGGATGAACCCGCTGTAGGTTCCAACAATGTAGGTTGCTAGACTGACGATACAACGGCTTTCATGGCCCACTCTGTGGCTGATGGCTGCTGAGACAGATGATTGTGCGTACCGGATATCACATCTTCCGCGAGGCTCTGCAACACCTGTCAGGACTGTCACGAACAGATGACGTTCGTATATTGCAAACTTGTTTAGATTCAAGTGCAGCAACACAATTGCTGTCGTGAACAACCGGACGAACAGCGGTGAAGTTGGCCTGCGGTCGACTCGGCAGTGGCTTAGTCGCGCTAAGACGGAGCCTCATGGCCTGACCCATGCACTTCTAACATCCTTAACCGTCAGCACATCGATCAGCATCAGCCTCAAATTCGACTTCGACATGCCGCATGCGCTTAATAGGCTACCAAAACGGTTACCCATCCTGCTACCCGCACGGAAAGTCAAGTATCCGAACGTCAACTCAAGAGTCACACTGTGATGCATACCACTTGAGCCTTACAACTGGCCTTGGCAATATGCATAGCTGAAAGCTACGCGCTGAGTCGCATGCTCAAAAGGAATGGAATTATGAGCTCTTCCATGTCGATGACATCGCTACTAGCACTCCACGGGCTAAACAGGTCCACTTATGGACATGGAAGCGCATTCGCATCCGCCCCCATCCAATAACAGATACCAACACCCTCAGCAACGGTTTCAGGGTCGATGAACCCATGCCATCGCTCGAGATCACCAGATCGGCCGGACCGTTAAGATGTCCATGTCCACAGCCCTTAGTCTTGGCATTCCATCTGTGCTGTGCAGGTAATAGGTTAATTGGTGCAAGTCGAGTTGATGATACACTCATAATTTGGCAGTATAAATCCTCCATGACAGCCAAGCTAGTACCACACCTCCATATGTGGAAAAAATCTCACGTTCGGCCCCTCCCCGAGACCCCATTACAGCTGGCTTCTCACTCTTTGGTATGGTGAATTTAAGTTGTCGACCAATTTCGTGACAGCGTGGCGTCATAGAGGTGGATGCTGCTGGGTTCCAACTGCGGCTGTCATATCGAGGGATTTTGATGGCTACCCTTTGGGCTGTTGGAGCTGTATATTCAGCTGAGAATCAAACAATCATCATGATCGAGACCAAACTGAAATAATACATATAATGATCTAAAGCATTATTTTAACATCTCATCAAATCAGAAACACTCTCTTCGATCTTCATCAGGGCTCTCTTTGTACTACCCTCAGTTCTTTATAAATATAATTTTCACTTTTCCACGGCTACCAAAGTCTTTGTTGTTTTTGTATGAAGGCCGAACTCATACGAAAAAGACGAATATAACTTTGAGATCTTTGCAGCTCCTTCTGGGCGCAGTACTCGAGTTCTTCCGATTTTCCACAGTCAAACATTTTTCAGCTACATAACTATCACGATACCATCTCCTGTCCTCCAATTGACCTTATATGTCGGTATACTCAACAAGCTCGTCCACCGACAGCGGCCTTATTGAATACAGCAATCCACCAGCCCGCAACTACCACAACCCAGCCTTCCCAAAAATGTCTGCAACTCGCAAGGTATCCACGGTAAGATAATCCTATCTGCGTCCTCGCACTTTCAACGAATAAACAGAAACTGACGAGACACAGGCCGAGAAGGAGCAGTACATCCAATCCCTACGTTCCCACCAAGTCAACACCTTGGTCGAACTCCGACGTATCGAGAGAGCGTTTGCAGTTCTGGGTACTCCTGATATCAGCGAACCTATGACAGCGGCATGTGAGTTTACACAAACTTCAGGCAGTAATATGACACTAACATTTCGATATCTAGGGTCATACTACGTGAACTTCCATAGTTTGCTCACTGAGCTCCGTGGACTGACAAAGAACTACCCCTTCAGGTGAGCCAATACCGCGAACTCTCCGAGCTCACAGAGTTCTGATAGCGAAACAGCTCCGAATGCCTAGAGGAAGCAAAACGCCGCGTCTACGCTGATCCTGCATCAAATCGCTCATGGAACTTGTGCTGGTTGGTCCTCAGTAAAGTAGGAAACGAGTATGTGCGACCTTCTTCACTCACAGGATCAAACTCACACACCCAGTCAACTCATTCCTTACTATGCTCAACACCAAGCTTCGCAGCCAGTAGGTTTATTGTTCCTTTCTTTCGAGCCTCTAAACGGGATGCTAACATCGTATAGTCTATGTGGGGAGGCCGCACTCCTTCAGCAGATCAGGTCACCCATCTCGCCAATGCATTTATCGCGGAGTGGAACTGGGCTGTGAACCAAATGCTGCGCCACTGGGAGCAGCCGCCAACGCGATAAACGATTACTTTCATTTCACTAGGAGGGCAACGTTGATCGTTGGGAGACAGATAGAGATGATTGGGAAGGAGTGCAGTTGAGTATATGTTTTATATCCTTCACTCTCGCAATTACTATTCATTACATTATTCATTCTACGTCTCAGTTGTCTTCCTTCGTGTATGTGAAGTTTTCGAATTCTTCTCCGATCGCATCAGCAAGCCAGGCGACAATACCGGTATCTCTGGAATTGCGCGCGCTACGCTGCCCCCTGCTTCACCTCCTCTTACTATTTCAAATCACTACGTTAGGGAAAGGCGCTCTTTTGTTTTGGCATCAATTCGTCCTTTGATATCGTCCTTTCTGATGTCGGTGCTTCGGCGGTTATGCCCTCCCGTCCTCGTCAGCAATTGCCACTCATCTCACACCCTATAATAACGTTCTCCAACGTCATACCTCTCAGTCTCGCGACGGATTTCTGACACCATAATGTCTCCTGGCATTTGTGTGTGCTATCTGTGTTCAGCGCGTTCAGACTCAACATGCCCTGGCGAGTGCGGGAAAGGTAGAGTGAATATGCATGCTTGCTGCCATAGATCTTCGAAGTTTCCATTACTGAGGCATGTCGAAGATGGTTCGTAGGCAATCCTACTCTCCGTTGGAGCTTGTCATCCATATCGTTGACTCCAATCGTTCTTTAAAAAAGAAAGACTCCATTTCATCCGAACGATGACAGTGAGTAACAGTAATACATGGTAAGTATTGTCAACCCCATCCATGTAGACGGGGTTCCAAAGTTTGTGGAAGCCGAAGAAGGTAATGGTTTGCCCCGGGCTTCCATATCTGTAGGACGTGTTCTAATGATAAATTAGCATTCTAGAGATCCTAGATAGACTAGAGAATACGCACACGACGTCCGGCGTGTCAAAGAAAGCGTACTTCATCCTCTCTCCATCTTGCAGCTGCTCGTTTGATATGACGGTCGCTTCGTTCGGGAAATCCATAATAGGTGCGTTGGGATAGAAGCCCTTCTTCTTGATAATGTAGCGTGCCTGAGCATACATGGCATAATTCTCGGCATTGTTAGCGGCATCATATGGCATTTGAATCGAGAGCACTGCAAGTAGCTTTGATCGCACGACTCCGTAAGCGAACTTCAAAGTCTGGATACTGGCAAAGTCTCTGCCATCTGGACGCTCGTTCAAGACTCCAGCGAGGACGGAAGTGTTCATGGCGCCTTCTGAGATGTTTAACGTCCATTCTTTGGTCGAGTTAGCCGGAGCTGGAGTCGCTGTCTGGACAATGGCACGTCCGATCTCAGAGGCGTGCATGACCATACGAGCCCATAGGGTTGCTATTCTCCAGTCAGCGCAACATCCCACGTAGATTATTTTAAATTCCATTTGCATACCTCGATTGTAATACTCATGCAATCTATCTCTTTCTGCCTGGTTCTCCACCTTTTTGTCAACCTTCTCATCCAAACCGTCCAGCCTAAAGTAGTCTTTGCAGAAATTGATATGCGGGTCATTCCCGATGTTGTACGCTGCATGCCTACCATCTCTTGGGTTTCCGCAATCGCATATTTTTATGGGATCATCGCATCGTACGTGGATGTCCGAGTTTGGTTTGCCAGAGCCTCCCACCACGTTGGCATACTGCGCGGCCTGTCGTAGATTGGCCTCGATCAGCGCCGTGTAGTTTCCTATCTTCAGTGGGGAGCCAAAAAATTCGATAGCGGGCTGGCCATTGGGATCGTATGGGAGGGCGGCTAGGAATAAGGATGTCATTTCTGCGAAGCCGGATCTTATTGCATCGATGTTGGAGGGAGAGCAGCCCTCGCCGCCAGTCAGGGCTGTAGCATATTCAGAATGCACGCCGCCTCCACCCTTACTCTCCGCAATGAGTCCACCCGGTACGGCGATTGCGCGCGTTATGAGCGATGCGACAAGGATAGTTCGTAGGCGGATAACGTTGGGATAATGGATCATCGCAGTTTACTCCTTTGGAGTCCGATCGCGCTTTTTGTGCTTCGTGCAGTGAAGCCGTGTCTTCTGTAGTCATTCGAGTTTTTTGGTCTTCCTGGGTGAGCTATTATCTAAGTAGATATTCGCAAGCTTGGTTGTCCACTTTCGAGGCAGTTGGGGGTGTATAGTGTACGTCGCAGCGTCCCTTCAACACATCTTGGACGCTACGAACAAGCGCACGCAATGCTAAGAGATGTGGCTGGCCCCGACTCTAATGCGAAAGCGGCTTGTGGGGCCTACAACGTCCCGTATATGTTTCGAAGTCACGCGCTTTGGTTCAGGATTTATGAATTCGAGTCATGGTGATGTGGCACTCCTCTAAGAGCCTTTTACCGAAATCTAGTACATCAGCCAGATAGCTTCCAGCCTCAAAAACCTGCTCCTGTTCCATCTTTTAATTTCGGTCTCGAAAGGAAAAGTCTTGGCGCCTATGCGGTCAATGTCGTATCCATGGCTGTATCGCATGTGTGATCGAATCAGGAAGGCATAATTCGGAGATGAAACCTTTTTATTAAGTGCGATGATCCTTGCTGTATTTGAATGTTTGGAAGGTATCAACAGAGGTGGTATTATGCGAGTTAACTTCCCTTACACTCATCTGGTAAAGGAAGAAAATTGTCGAGTTCACCAGGGAGTGCATGAGCTCGCAAACTCATATCGAGATGGTGTGGGAAGAGAGGAACAAGGAGAATCCTCGCCAAGCCGAGACACCGGACGATCGGCAGTTTCGGGACTGACATTCATTGCCCCCTTGCAAGCTTTGATAAGCCAAACGCCTCTTTAATTTACACTCTGGAAGTCTAATGCTGATTCGCCATGTCTCCGTATTAAATCCAACGAGTCGACTCGCACGTAAGCAAAGTTGTAAGTACGGTTATCCTCACACGTGAACAGATGGACACAGAGATGTCGGTCACGATCAAGAGTACTAAATTTTGCGTTACAAATAGGCATTGACTTAGCGCGCTGAGAATATCAATGATTAAGCGTGGAGGAAATATGTATACTAAGGAGTTGGCTTTGGCCAATCAGACAGTCCTGAGAGATGTTTAAAGAAGCCTGCCAACATGTATTACAGAAGTTATATTTTTGTATACTCCCACTTACTATCATCAAATCAGAGTCTTTAACAGTCTGTTGCTTCAGCCGAGCTCTGACTCACGAGTTCAAATGTCTCGGCACGCTCCATACACTGACAAGCGTCCTTTGCGATGGAGCTTGTTCTCTCGCTCACGTCCTCCATTTTCCCAATCGCTGCGAACCTATCTTTCCAGAGAACCCAGCGCTCCTTACTGAACTCCGATTTTCCTTTCCACAATTCTCCACCTCTTGCAGGATTACCCTCGTTGCTATTCTTGGGAGTAAGGTCCTTCTCTTTGTTAAACAAAGACGATCCCATGCCATAAACCCACGCTGCTGCAGCCGGCACCAGCATGTCTAGTTTTTGTGCTGCAGTTGTTTGGTCGTCATCTTGATGAACTACCTCTAACGCCTCACGCATAGCCCATATGGCGTAAAGGGACAGGTCCTCGATTTTCTTCCTCGTGATCTGAGCAAAAAAGAAGTTGACGTTGGCCCAAGCATATATCTCATGTTGGACGACACCGCCTTCTCCAGATCCTGCCGGATTATCGTTCAAGGCTTCGCGACACGCCATTCCGAAATCGGTGAGGGAGCTAAATAGATAATTGTACTTCTTGTTCCCTTCTATCGAATGGTCCTTGAACGCAGCCACAAGATTCATGATCTTGGAATGTTTATCGGCATTACCGAATGGGATCCGTCTTGCTGAGTGGATGACGCTGAGCCACAAGTCATAGAAGTTCACATCGTCTAGTTTGCTTGCGGAGATCTTTTCCTCGATTGGATTGAACAACCTCTGCGTTGCCTCTGGGAGACCAAGATTTCCGCTCACATACTCTTGGATTACAGGATAGAAGGCGCTCTGGTCGTCTGGGCGGAACCATCCTCGTATCTTTGCTATCTGATCGATCTTGACACCGTCATCTTCCTTGCTAGCCACCACATCTTTGACTTTTGAATTTTGTTCCTAAATAATGGGATTAGATGCTGAGCTTTACGAATATTCGATATTGGTTACCTCTCTGCTAGGCATTTTGTTTGTAGTTCGTTCAAAAGTCGTATATGGTATCTGGCAACATTGGAATGTGGTTTACGTAGTAGTGTCTACAGCGCAAGCGCGCAATGACATCATATCGTACTTCACACGTGTCACTAGGCCCTGCAATAATTCGTTATCTCAGTAAATTGCCCACTCCACCCTCCACCAGCCCAGAAAAGGCAACTGCATAAAATCACGGCACGTAGCGTAAAGTTGGTTACAATTAATTCTTCTAGCATTATATGTTAGAACCGCCACTTAATAGATACCATATACCGTATCATAATTATACGATTTTTACTTTATAGTATTTCGAAAACCACCAAAAGACGAGACAAATACTGAATGATGTTCATAGCAATACTGAGACTAAAAATGACATGTTGTCAAAGTAGAGGGCCTTACCCACCCCATTTAGTCTATTAGCTGAGCGCTACTGGTAAATGCGATGATACCCCAGCCCTAGGTATAATCTGCCCCTTCCTACTCTTTAGCATCGTTGAGCTATGCGTCTAGTGGTGCGCTCTACCACTGAATATAGATGCATATCAAGAAAATGTTGCAGCAAAGAAACTCCCCAGCCGTATTGTTGACATACATTGTGCACAAACGACATTGTAGTCCCTTCCTGCGTTTGTTTTCGGGAAATGAAAGAGACTAGCCATACTATTGAAGGGTTTTTCTCTGTGCCATGAGTCAGTACTTTGTTAATGACAAATGTGAGAAGTTTCACAAGTTCATCTAGAACATAGGTTCGCTCTCCAGTTTACAACATACACTGACAGAGCTTGGTGATATCCTTCCATACTTGGGGAATTATGGTATATCGTTCTTGGAGGTGTGGTCGACGTGGCCGTTCAGAGCATAGAAACTCTCTGATGTGTACCATGTTGTAAATCGTACGAATACAAGTGTCATTGCAGCGTCCAAGTTCAAAGGAAATATCGAACAAATCCAGTGTATAGAGTGCAAGTTAAGTTGAGTTTGTAGTTAGAATGCCTAATACTGTACTTCTGTGATAGAATTGTTTGGGTTGATATGTGACAAGAAGGAACTAGTCAGCAGATGAGTATATGCCAGAAATGTCTGTAATTGTAAACGTCGGATTTGAGTATATTTGTGATTTTGTATCAGTGATCTGATTATAAACAGTTCAAAAAATAACTTAGTCAAAGGACTTGTTCTGAAAGTGAACAATCAGCTCGAGATTTCTCCTGCGTTGCAAAGTTCCAATGTGAAAGGCTTCAGATCAGACCTCTTTCCGTCACTAGTACCGTGAGAAGTGGCTTTCAACTGCGAACTTCGGCATATTTGTTTTTTGCGCACTAGAGCGCATGATGAAGCGCTTGCACACTGAAACACACAAGCTGCACAATCAACTACTGTAAAGGAATTACTATCACCAATGATCTAGACTAAAGAACATTATTTGCTATATAAAATTCAAAAGCAGTAGCTGCATCAGAAGCAGAAGTAGCTTGAAAGTGATCAACGCGCATGTTTATGAGGGGTGAACGACGATGCGAGATGTCAGGGTGGTATAATTAGTGGCAGTGGCAACACTGGGCATACTTTACACCTATTGTGTCGAGTTATCAAAAGGAAATTTAATCCAAGTCGAAATAGCTGTGACGTCGTGTGGCTATGGCTTATGGTATGTGAAGCTGGATTGATACCCCTCCCAAGAGGACGTAACAAGACAAGCATGTTTTTGAATGTGTTTACGTTCGCAGACCATTGCTATGAGGTAGCTCAACAACAAGCTCTCTTATCTCTACTGTTCTAGGCGATATAAAACGTAAATATTCTCGTTATCTTGGGTGATCAAACTATTTTATTGAATGACATGATGTGTTAAACTAATGGGCACAAGAAGATCCGCAAGCCATTAATACTCCAGCACAATCCCACAACCCAATATTTTTGATTGTTTATACATGCGTGCGCCCACCGCTGACAATTATTGGACCACCAGTGTATGAGGACTTCTCATCGTTGTCTTGTCTCCTAAACTCCCGGCTTCGGCCTCCACGACCCCCTCCACCACCTCCACCTCCTCTTCCTCTTCCTCGTCCAGATTTAGTTGTTCGGTTGTTGTTATCATTGGGTTTGCCTCGTCCGATAGAGAACTGGATGTGGACCAATGGTTTTTCTACCCACTCAACATCTTTAAGACCCAAGTCATTCTTCTCCCAATCACTCAGCCTCCAAGCTTGGTACAAGCCCATCAGACGCTGTTTGTCTACTTCTTCTCTACCCGAGCCAAGACTTCGTGTAACTTTGACGCCGCGCAACTCTGGCACCCATGCTTTGATATATTCACCGTGCGGATCGTAGTCGAACGCTTGCTTGACTGGGTTGAATGTACGTCCTTGTCGGGGGTCATTACCCACACCAGCCACGTACATCCAGTTACCCCAATTGCTGGCCACATCGTAATCGGTAAGCATGGATTCATACCATTCGGCTCCAATTCGCCAATCAACTTCGAGGTGTGATGTAAGGAAAGACGCGACATTTTGTCTCGCTCGGTTTGAAGTAAATCCGGTGAGGAACAATTCGCGGTTTGAGGCGTCGATGAGACCAACTCCAGTGCGGCCTGAGCGCCAGCGTGTAAATGTTTCAGAGGTCCTCTTGGGATCATCTCCCATCTCCCCAGACTTGTTGAGAAACTTCCACTTCTTCTTTGGTAGTGGGTTCTGATCGCCTTTGTCTTTGTGGCCTACGTTCATCTCGTCTTGAATACCGTGCAAACTAAACATCTTCGTGCCGAATTTGCTCATGCAGAGTCGCATGTAGTCTCTCCACAAGAGTTCAAATCTTACGGCGGCTGTACCTTGATTCTCTCCTTTCCCATATCCCTCTGCATCACTGCCTACACCTCTGCCTTGTTCAAAATCTACCATTGCCCAATGGATTTGTCTTGCAGTAAGGTGACCTTGCGCTAGAAACGCCGATAGTTTAGTACTGTAGTCAAGACCAAGCATACCGTTTCGAGTAGCTTTGTAGCTGCTCATCGCTCCCTTAGAAACGAGGTGTGTCACACGGTCTTGGGCATGGGTTTCTCCTCCCTCAAATGGATGTGATGATTCGACGTCCAAAGGCCATTTGGGCGGTGTAGAGAGAGTAAACCCTGGGTCAATCTCAAGCGGGGATAGAAGCGCCTTCTTTAATCCGGCCAATGTCGAAGGAATCTGGAACGGTGCTTTTGGTGGTGGTATGTTTGGTGGTAAAGGTGGAAGCTGAGCTGGCGTAGGCAAAATGTTCCTTGGTTGATCACGCAGCGGTTCGAGCGATTTTCGGTATGTAGTGTAAATATTGGGAAGTTTGGACACATGGCTGAAGGGCTGATCACGACTTCGCAAAATTAGCTAAACTGTGCTGCTGAAATATCAAATGTAAAGTGGGGGATAGACATACTCGTCGATGTAATACTTCTCATCTGCCCATAATTTGAACTGGACTCCATGTTGTCTAGCAATCTTTTTTACGTCGTTCTCGTCGGCTTTCTCTTCGGATCCTGCGTCATCAGTCATCCAAACCCCCGCAACATCTGTTGCTCTCTTATTTCCGTCTTCGTCCTTGGAGTAGTATTCAAGAATATCCTTGACGACGTCCCCAATCTTCCCTGCTCGTATTTCCAATCCAGATCCGCATTGTAATCCCTCAATTTTGGTCTTCAAATCCCAGACACCCTCAGCGATGAACTTAAGTCGATGTGGCCCTGTGCGCCATACACCTGCAATCTGACTACGCGCCTGTGGGTATGGGCATTTATCTGTCGAAGAGGATAAAAACCCTGATACTTCGATCTGATTCGCTGGAAACACGTAAACCGGCAAGAGATGTGTGAAAGACAGGTTTTCTTGTTCTGAAATTGGGGAATCGTCCCTCTTTCGTGAATTCACAGTCGACGTTGAGGTTCGCCTTGAATTAATATGTTGAGAAGCAGAATGGAAAATTGGGTTGTCGGATAGGCGCACGTCGTGGCGGAGGACATAAAGCAGAATGCGTGGGCGCTCTTTAGCCATTGTGGAGGGTTTCTCGATCGAAGTCGAGTACTGGCGGTGCGAACAGGAACAACAAAGAGATAAACTGCAGAGGTTGCACAGAGGCCAGGAGCGGCTACGTCGTAACATTAAAGAGAAGCGGTTCACGTAGCTCATTACTCCAAGACGGTAAGTGCATGGCGGTGGCACCGAGAAAAGAGACACTCGAACACGCGGCACGTCATGACCCTGCGGCGGCGATACCGAAGGTACTTGAGCTGTCTCACCAGGCTTTTAGGGCACGAGGCCGCTACGCACTAGAAGATACCTAGGGCCAAGGAAATCATCTGTCAATACATTGGACCGCCTCCGCACTGTCCAGCAACGACAGATGCAGATGCTTGGGATTGAAGAGATCCGTTTGAGGGTTGGTGATGCCTTGAGTAGCATTTGGACCAGAATTATGACGTGAGTCTCGAGCTGCTAGCATTAATTCATTGGCTATTCGGTAACTGCAGGGACGCAGTTGGGAACAAGTTAGGGCGGGCCGAGAGATTGGCGCGAAGTTTCTCACCGCGATGGTCGTGCTGTCATGGAGGAACTGCGAGATCGCGATGAACTAAACCTGTTTTGGCTTGGCCTCATCGAAAATCTAGATCGATGAGCGCCAAGCAGATGGAAACAGGGGCCGGCAATCGAAATATCGCAGGTTAGCATGATCTCAAAACCAAGGACTGGGAACCGCCATCGAGAACTCTTACAGATCTCGGTTTAACCAGCTCTATGGTACACGTGCCTACTAGCGCCCGGATCTCCGCTATATTTCCATACGGTACTCTAGAACCTCTGATTCTAAATGGGTAGGGGGTGGCGTAGCCCCAATACCTAATCACCGACAATGAAGACATCTCTGTTTCGATCGCCATTTAGGTTACCTTATGGTTTGATAAGCCTCGGCAAGCTTACGCTGCTCCAATCATAACATGCAACCGTGACTACGGAAATAACAGTTTGAAGTTGTGTCTGTGTGGTACTTTACACTGTTCGACACATCGGCCAGAAGGTGTTCCAACAATGCAGCGATAGACAGCGCATAAGATGAATCATAGACTTATCCCGACCACGGTTGTGGATCTTTAATGCATTCCTCAACCATCAAGTTCACATCGTATATGCAATACCTCAAAGGACGGTCTGAGAATTTGAGATGGATTGTGGCGAGCGAAACAAGTGTGATGTCTACATGCGACCGAGTTCTAGCGCTACAGCCATGAACAAAGCCAATAGTAGAATGTATCCTTGTTCTCAAACTCCAAGAAGATGCACCTCAGCACACTGAACGATGCACACCTTCGCTCATAGGCCGCTTAGCCTTATGTTTGTCCTTCGACGACAGCCCTTTCGAGCCGTGTGTCTTTTCGACGCTAGACGAAGAAGGTTGCCACGCCGCAAGGTCAACTGCATCCGTGTTCATTAGGTTCTCCGTAATGGCAACAATATCAGTGACTAGTCGATCAATCATGTCCAAAGACAGACTCTCACGCACGACTACTCGAAGAATTTCCGTCTTCTCCGCACTCGGTGGCAATGGGTAGTCTGCAAGAGTCAGAAAGTGTGTTGGTCTACGACGGGTTTAAACGTACTGGGGACAATGTATTGCTTCACTCGCAGAAGGTTGCTGACTGCTTCCTGCTTAACATGGGGGTATTGCTTGTGGAATTCGTCTGTGAGGGTGAACGCAACAACCGGGAGGCCGGCGTTATAGTCATCGCTGTTCTCTCCTTCGAGATATGGCTTTTGTCCTTCTACGTATTTGAAGTCGCCCTTCTTTCTGTGAATATCACTGACCTGAAAATTTATTAGTGACTTGACATGAAATGTGAGTCCTCATTTTACGTACGCAGCGGTACCAGCCCGTGTGCTCGAGGGCTCTGCTCAACAATCTCGCATTGGCGAGCATATTCTCCATGATGCTGCGATATCCGCTGAATCCGAGATGGATCAGATTGTCTGATCGACGTCAGCTTTGGAAGAGTAGGTTGACTGAGGTCATCGACTTACAATACTGCGCTAGAATTTGTGCTCCTGGTCGCGAAAAGTTGAGAGTGTACGACTCTTCTGTCCCACCCAGATAGTGCAGCTCGAAAATCAGATACTTAGGAAGATAGCTCTCATCTCGCCAGATGATCCACCCCACACCAGCGTACACTAAGCCGAACTTATGGCCTGACACATTGATGGACTTCACTCGAGGTAGTTCAAAATTCCACTTCTTGCCAGCCTTGGCGTGTGTGAATGGCGCAATGAAGGCTCCCGATGCCCCGTCCACGTGGATAGGTATGTCGTTACCAGTTTCCTTTTCATATGCGTCAAGAATATCGGAAATATCTTCCACGGGTTCATCTGAGGCCTAATCAGCAAATTTAAAGACACACCGAAGGAGAGGGTACACGTACAATGGCCTGTGTAGGTTGAGCCTAGAATGACAAAAACACCAATAGTGTTTTCATCAATATTCTTCTTCACCAGCTCCGGATCTAAACGATATGACGAATCTTCGGATACAGGCAGAATGCGAGCCTCTACTTCGAAGTAGCGAGCGAACTAAACTGTCAGTAGTTGACCGAGACTGAAAAAACGAAGAGTCTCACTTTCTCCAAAGCAACCTGAGCATTGGCCCCCATGATAATGTTAGGCTTTGATGTGTCCTTGCCCTCTGCTGTACGCTTCTCCTGCCAGCGTCTTTTCATAGCCAGACCACCAAGATGGATAGCTTCGCTGGAGCCAGTGGTAGCTGATCCAATTGCTTTCTCACCCTTCTGCACACCCCAGAGGTGTGCAAGAATCGAAACACAACGGGCTGCATAGCTGTCAGTACTACCGTTTGGTACAATACAAATAACAACGACTGAGAAACAGTTACACACCGTGAATGTCCATCATAGCAGGGTATTCATCTGCATCGCTCATGTTCTTCGACAAGTTCTCTACCATCAGTTGCTCAGCCTCCTTTTCCATGTATGTTCCAACAAAGGAAGCCAAATTCAAGCTCGGTCGTCCGTCCAAATCAAGCTCGTCCTTGATGAGTTGGTGGACCACATCTGCTGGTGCCCCATCGCTGGGAATTCTGAACTTGGAAAGCTCAGCACTCGCCGCATAGCGACTAGAGTATGGAGTAGAATGGGAAATAGCGCGATTGGAGTGAGCACCGCCTCCAGCTTTGTGCACTGGATGGTCCTGGAGAGTTTTGATGAGCTCATCAGGGTCAATGTGTCTTGCAAGAGGCATTGTGGGAAATTTTGATATGACAGAGTAGATTAGGAGGCTGTAAAAGCGGTTGCAGTAGGCGTGGAGGAGACGAAGGAAAGAAGGAAATATCCGTATATGAATAATGCGGTATATAAGTAAACAATGACGGCATGGTGATCCAGCAACTACTACCAACGGAGATGCATGTGATGGTGCGTCCCCACAAAACCCAAGAAATATAAACAGGGACAGAAAGCTTGACAAATGCTTGTTTCCGGCTGTTGGGGTTACTACACGTTTGGTTCTCAGTGGACAAATCGACAGGCTACATCTGGCCTAGACAAGTAACTACTGTCTTTTCCAAAACGCAGAAATTTCACAGAAACGTGCTATGCTAGTGGTTTCCGCGAATTCCAATAGGAATATGGAACAGTGCGAGATGCAGAGTGACGAACCTGCTCACGAACACGACAAACTTGCATTGGCACATTGTGGAGAACAGTGACTAAGTGCATGTAATCACGTGACTGATCCACTCGACGCGTCTTCAGCAGTGCAAAGTCGAATCGGCTATAAGTGATCTTCTCCTAGACATCCATGAGTTCTCATGTATAACTTCGGTCTACAGAAAAGAGCATTCAGAAGCTCTGTGTCCGCTTGCACTGATTCAAGCTAAGGGCATGCCATGAAGGCAGATAAAGTCGGTTGCGTCATTTCCCCGCGATCTGACACCTCGACACGCGTCGTCACGGACCTGCATAGGCAGAAGGCAGTTACGCGGCCTCGATACTCGTGGCAGCAACCGTAACTTGAGGTATTTATGTACTGTCCTCAAGCTCAAGGGTTCTGTGACAGCAGTTGGTAGGCGTTCAGCACTTTCATCCTCGATCGACTGATCTCACTCACCACCTTTGTCTACGTCCACATCCTGCGGGGATAAACGAAACATCCGCCTCCGAACATTGCCACACAGTGGTGTTGTAATCGACTTGTCTTGCGCCTTAGTCGCTAAGAATTGCTTAGTTCATCTTCTTTCTTTTCATATCTTGCATCTCCGTCCACCATTCACCATCAATCACCATGCGGTTTTCTCGTGTAGTACCGTTTATTCCTTTGGCATCTGCCTTTGTCATCACTGAGGCGGAAGTATTTGAGAAGATTGAAAAGCCTGGAAGGCAACTCGTCGAAAATGCACAGAATGTATTCGACAATGCTCGGAACGTCCTTGATGATGCTTTCGGCAAGGTGAAGCATGGGGCCCAAGACACCTACAACAGAATACATGATGCTGGCGTCGATGTTGAATCCTGGCTTGAGGGTTCATTTGACAACTTTGTCGACTTTGAGGAGGACCCTGACCATCCCCACCCTCCTCATCATGGACCACCTCATGATGGGCCACCTCATGATGGGCCACCTCATCACGGACCGCCACACCACGGCAAACCTCACCACCCTGAGCATGGAAAGCCTAACCTGACCGTCTACGAGCTCATCAGCAAGAGCAAGTATACAACCAAGCTTGCTAAGCTCATCGATCAATACGATGACCTTGTCGAAACTCTCAACAGTACCAAGGCAAACTACACCATCTTCGCCCCTACAGACGCGGCTTTCGAAAAGATTCCTGACCATGGCAAGCACCCCTCAAAGGAGCAACTGAAGAACATTCTTCTATACCACGTCAGCGATGACTTCTACCCTGCTGGCCGCGTCCTCCACAGCTACACTATCCCCACGCTCTACGAGCCTGAACATCTTGGCCACAAGCAACGGCTGACAGTGCGTGTCACGCTCAAGGGCCCAGCCATCAACTTCTACGCCAAGCTCGTAGCCGTCGATATCTTCGGCACCAACGGCGTCGTGCACGGCATTGACTCAATCCTGGTGCCTCCCCCCAAGGTTGCTGCCATCATCGACCTCCTCCCCGGCGAGTTCAGCACGCTGGAGCTCGCCCTGGGCAAAACCGACCTCTTTGACGCAATCAACAACACCGACAGCCACCCCCACGAAGGTGGTACCTTGTTCGCGCCCTCCAACTTTGCCTTCAAGAAGCTCGGGCCCCGCGCAAACGCCTTCTTGTTCAGCAAGTTCGGCCTCAAGTATCTCAAGGCGCTGCTCGAGTACCACATTGTCGTGAACCAGACGCTTTACACGGATGCGTTCTACGACGCCACCAAGAAGGACGATAGCGAGGACGTGGCCGACCGCCCGCCTTACTACCACTTTGATCTGCCGACGGTGCTCGAGGGCAAGTACCTTGCTGTTGATGTGTCGAGGTACGGACCGTTTGTCACGATCCGCATCAATGGCTTCTCGCGCGTCACCATCCACGATGGTGTTGCAAGCGATGGCGTCATCCAGGTCGTGTCTGATGTGTTGATCCCGCCGAAGAATGCTGCTGGTGGCGAGCAGGTCTTCTGGGAGGGAGAGGAGATGACGGTTGAGGACCTCAAGGAGCGTCTCCAGCCGTTCGTCGAGGAGACGATTGAGTTGTAAGGTGTTTCCTGCTGGAGAAGACGAAGGGTGTATGCTCAAGGACATGAGGGGTATTTAACTACTTGGTTGTCGACTTGAGAGTGAATGGTGCATCAATGCAATTCGTAATGGCCCTTGCACAATCTTTATGATGAATCTGTTTATTGATTTTTCTATTTTTATTCTTATTTTTATCTTAGCAACTGGTATAGAGCGGTATTTTTATGTAGTCTGGGATGCTAGCAAGAAGAAATGAGAATTTGGTCATGTCTTCATTAATGGGTCTACGTATCTACAATCTCAGTTTTGCCTCCCATCGCTATGCAATATTAATGTCTTCACCTGTTTACTCTCTCTCTCTCTCTCCATTACGTTCACCACGGCATAGAGTTTGCTGCAAAGTGGAAAATATATCTAGCTCGACTACACTTCCATACAGGATGTGTTTCTCTCCCCTCATAGGCTTGGAGAATTGGAATGTAAGAGTGGTAAGGCTGCGTTCCGATTAGCGGTTCGTGCAGTCTTGTATAATGTTTCAACCCCCAGTTTGGATCCTGTCGTTTTGCTTCTTCGAGTTCAGCGGCTAGCCTTGCCTCTTCAATTTCTTGTAGCCTTGCTTCTTCAATCTCTCGCTGCCTTGCCGCTTCTTCACGTTGTCTTGCCGCTTCAATGTCCCGTAATCTCGCGGCCTCGATTTCGCGCAACTTTGCCTGTTCAATCTCCTGCTGTTCCTCTTCCTCCTCCAGGACAGCAGCAATCTTGTTGTTGTTGCTCAGAGCACTGTCCTTGCGTCCACGCTTTGATTGCTCGGCCAACGTGCCCAAGGCACGTGCGCAATACACCGAGTCGTATGCTTGGCGAGCCTCAGGATCCATGAGCGTCGAAAAGGCGGCGTCCAATGCACGATACTTTGTCGCATCTGTTTGGAAGTAGACTTTTCGAAGAGCGCGGAACGCGTCTTTAATCTCGTCAGATGTGGCCTCGGGTTTCACTTGAAAAATGGCGTAGTGGTCGACGAATTCCTGTACGGGTCCAACATCAATTGCAGACGAAGACTTTATAGGCGAGCAGACGGAGTTCCTGCTCGAGAGAACGATGGAGGCCCCCGAGACAAATATCGAGGAAGTTTTGCGGTGCGGCGTCGAGGCCATGGCTGGTCTTGTGCGCTGGATGACTTCTGAGCCGTGTCGCTCGTGTTCAAAACGTCTTTTAGCAGGTCTTGATGGACTGAAGTTGATACGGCACACCAGGGGGTCTGGCTGGGGAGAAAAGGAGAGCATTTTGGAGCAGGAGGGAGCAGTGTGGGCTGGTTGTCTACGGCGGGAACAGAGCAGCGTTGTAAAGACGCGTGTGTTGTGAGGGACCCGGGCAGTGTTGTGCAGACACTTGAGTGTTGTGTTGGTGGTGTGAAGCCGCCTGGGTGTCTGAGACAGGGAGGCCGTGGTTGGGCAAATGGGTTGTCAGGAGCAGCTGCAGACGCAGGAGCAGGGGGGGCGCGCTGCAAGGGACATTGTTTGGATGCGCAGCAATATCGCGAGGAAACGGCGGCCTTGACAGGTGAAACGCAGGGCTGTAGCCTGAGGACGCACCCTGGCGAGAGCTAGGCGGCATGGGGGACGCTTGTGGGCGCCGTGGTTGGCTGGCGGGCGCTGTGCAGCGTTGTGAAGAGACGATGGATGCATAGCGCTAGGCCCCACCTGCGGATGCAGATGCGCAATGTTTCTCAGCCATTGACGCTGCGCACACACAAGCACACACGTGTGCACGTGAGGACTTGCACATCCACACCCATACACACCATACACGCCCATCCACTCCCATCCACACACCCACCCCCCCAGCCATGGCCGACCCCTCCAGGAAGAGGAAGCAGCCCGCCGACGCCAATCCGCACCCAAAACGCCCGCGCTTTCCTCACCGGCCCCAGCACCACATCCCCGCGCAGCCAACCAAGTCGGCCTACCCCGACGGCGAGGTCAATGTCAGGGCCTTTGTCGCCTCCCACGAGAATGAGATCCGGTCGCTCGAGGGCGCCATGCGCGCTGCGAAGAAGGGCCTGGCGCGCCGCGCGTTCCAGGACGTCCCGCGCGAACTGCGCAGGAGGACCGCGAGCCACAACCCGCAGCGCGTGCCCAAGCGACTGCGCGTCAGGGCGCGGCAGGAGGCCAAGGAGGACAACACCCCCATCACCCGGGGCACAGGCGGGAGCGGCGTCGGCAAGGGGAGGAAGAAGTTTCTGAGGAGCGAGGGCAGAGAGAAGAGCAGGCTGGCCGGCGAGGCGAGGGCGAAGAGGAGGAGCGAGGAGATCAACGGAAAAAGCAGCGGGCGAGACACCAGCGCCGCCACAGACAGGCACGCGAAAGCCGCCCCGCGCCCCAAACCAAAGTCGAGGTTTCCAGTGCTGGCCACGCCTGCTACGCCAGCATCACGTTTTCGACGGCGCCAGCGAGACAAGACATGGCTGCCAACACACGTGTGGCACACAAAGCGCTCGCGCATGACGGATCCCAAAGAACCCCTCTGGCGCTTCGCCATTCCGCTCGCGCCTGCAGTGAAAGCCTATCGCCTTACTCATCGCGCGGCGTCGCAGCGAGGAGCCGTTGCCTGGGACATGAGTTACATGTCCACAATCAGCCTCGAGGGCGCCGAGTCCAGTATATCTGGGCTTCTAAAAGGCTTGCATTTCGCCGCTGGGGAACCAGAAGATCCATGGCAAGGGAGAGGAAGGGGCAAAAAGTGGAGGCATGGCACCAGAGTCTGGGAAGGCTGGATATACGAACGAGAAGCGAAGCCTCTGAAAATGATGGCTCGTGTCGCCGTTATTTGGTGTGCACCTGGTACAGACGATTCTAAGAAAAAGGTGCTCGTTCGCGTGCATCCCGGCGCTTTCCTCCAACTCTGGAATGAGATTGTCAGGATTGCCAAAGTGCAGAGACCCGCTGTGACTGTTCAGGACCTCCGGTTCGAGATTGGTTCTATTGAGATAGTTGGACCTGCAGCAGCTGAGGCCCTTTGCTCTGTACTTTTCCCCGTCGCCTCTACTGACGCAGCTTCTGATACGCCTCATTCGCTATGGTCTACGCTTGCTCCCGTGACAGATGTCAGTTCTCTACCAGCAGGCGCATTGTTGGCATTCGATATTTCAGACCCCCGCCTGCGCGATCCGCCGGCAGGCAGTCAAATATCACAAGATGAACAATCGCTCGAGTCTCTGACCGAAACGCTGGCACAGTGGCCGATCGACAACACGCAAACCGCATCTTCGATATTCAACCGCAGCTCCCGCCTAGCTGCGGCACGTCTCATGCCTTCCCAAAAATCTATCAACCACCGCAAAGGTGCGGAAACACTGGGCGGGTACCCAGAAGCCAGGCCAAGTGACCCTCAAATTCCAATGCTCTTATTTGTTTCGCGCGAGAGCAAGTCGTGGACCATTTTGCTTCCTTGGAAATGTGTTCTACCGGTATGGCGAGGCATCATGCGCTACCCAGTGTCTACTGGCGGGAATCCAAGATTCGGCGGTTTGAAAGAGAGACGTCAGGTCGATTTTGAGCGATCAGTGCCTAGTTTTCCGTATGACTACCCTGGCACCGATGCTGGCTGGGCATGGGAAACGCGGCAACGTGAAGCGAGGAATCATGAGTGGACAAAGCGCCCGAGAGGGAAGAGAATTGAGTGGTCTACTATCGACCTTGGTGGCGGCAGGAAGGGTGAAGTTGGCGATCCATGGGCTTGCGACTGGGAGAGATTACTGTCGCAGTCTGATGAGACCCCCAAGTCACGAAAAGAGTCTGAGGAACCGCATTCTGCTTTCCGGCAACTCTCGTCTCAGCAGATGTCTGCCTTGGTCATGGGGGCTTCTTCGCCTTCCGACCATCTCCAGTCTCCATGCTTGTTCACTGTCAAGATCACAATGATACAGCGTGGCACAACTGCAGACTGCGCTCGTGTCTACCGGCTCCCAACAAACAACGTAGAGCTACGAAATAAGTGGCTCGCTCTTTTGTCGGGCCCCAAGTGCTCCTCAAGAACAAGCGGAGGTGCAAAGAGACAGGCTCGAATCGCCAGCAGCGCCTCAGAGCATGTAAAACGCAGAGATTTAGCAAATCGACTGTTGCAGCCGGCCGAAGCCGGAGAAGATGAGTATCCTCTAGTGCCCGAGGAAGAAGACCTCGTTGGATTCGTCACAACAGGAAACTACAACCTGGCTGAGGGCACCTCGACTGCTGTAGCAAACTTTGCGCTGCGCAGAGTAGTGGCTGGCAACGAGTGGGACGGGCAAGCGGGCCAAAAGGAGGGGCATGTGTGTATTGTGCGAGAGCCTGGCCGGAACATTGGAAGGCTGGCGACTTGGGAGGTTGTGTGAGGGCTGTTCTAGACAGGTACAAACACACACATGGAGGCAAATACGAATACACACGTGTGCACATTTACGTGTAAACATGGGTGTATATATGGACATGAACAAATACACACATGTAGGCATGTACACACAGTACATATACTCCCAAGCACGAGCAGTTTCAAGCTGTTCACCTGTGACGAACACATGCTCCATACCGAACATGCGCCCTGCGGCGGCGTGTGGGGTGGCGCATTAGCTCTGGTGCTAGCAGGGGTCTACCCGGCCTCGATGAAATTGCGCTAACGTCTCAGAGAAGGCTGTCTGCGCATCCTCAACACGAACGTCTGCATCTCCTCCTCGCGACTCGGCAGCATGTCTGAGGACCCGCCAGCAGCCGACCAGGGCGAGGGCCCAGAGTCCGCTGTCGACTTCTCGCCAGAGGCGCTGGAAGAACTGGTATGGCCTGCCCACGCGACCCGCGAGCTTGCACGCTCGCCAGCTGCCACTGCCACTGCCACTGCTAAGCTCACCTGCGACGTGTAGACCAAAGACGTTCTCGACAACCTGCTCACCAACATTGTCGCCAGCACCGTGCTGGCATGCCACCGCTCCGAGAAGCTGCTCCGCATGCAGTCGGCCGCCACGCAGGCCGAGTCCATCGCCCTCTCCCACCTCGAGCCCGTATCGCAGAAGCAGGCCTCGGCGAGCCAGCCCTCAATTCCCGCTGCCGACACGCCCGCTGCAAAGTACGAGAATGGGCGCGTGTTCCTCAAAGGCAACCCGCTCAAGACGACGCCCGAGATCATTTGTCCGCACTGCAAGCTACCGCGGCTAATGTATCCCATCACCGGTAAGGGGATGCAGAGCCCAGACCTGACCAAGGAGTACTGCATGCTGTATCCGTGGGTGCAGCGATCCGGGCACGATGTCTACGGCAACCCGTTCCCCACCGACATGGCCAAGAGCAAGAAGGAGCGGGAGCTTATTAAGCAGCAGCAGAAGAACGCCGAGAAGGAGAGCGTGGGCACACCAGGATCGCAGGATACAGACATGGCCGGTGGCGAGAAGGAGATCAAGCTCAACACTGGCGGGAAACCAGCTTCCTACATCCCATGGCACACATGTCCAAACTGCAAGCGCAGTCTACTCATCACACGCTTTGCGCAGCATCTCGAGAAATGTCTGGGAATCAGTGGCCGACAAAGCTCGCGCAACGCAATGGCAAAACTTGCCGGCCATAACGGCACTGGCTCGGGCCTCGGCAACACGCCACTAGGAAGCCGCATGGGCACACCAGCTCCCAACTCTCAAGACACGTCGCTCCTAAAGTCCAAGTCAAAAGGCATAAGTCCCATCAAGAGGTTTAGCAGCCAACATGACGATGACGATGATCTTGACGACACTCCCGAGCGCAGAAAAAAGAAGCGATCATCGTACGTCAAGAAAGCGGATCGTGATAGGCCAAGCGGTGGGACACTGAAGGTCAAGCTCAAAACCGGCAGACCAGAGCTCGAAAGGAAGGTCAGCGAGTCAAGCGAGAGGAGTGACGGCAAGAGAGATAGAGAGGATGACGGCGATGACCGACCACTGAAGAAGAAAATCAAACTCAGCCTGGGTAAGGGCGACAGGAGGATGACCAGCGAGAGCGTAGAGCCTGGGGACTAGAGCAAGACTGGTGAAGCCGCTCTGTCGGTCGGACAGAAGAGGACATGTGGATGTAACTGTACTATGATCATGGCATGGGAGGCGTTTTTGCATTTCAACGGACGGGACGGATAATACCACAACGGATGGAGCGGACTTGAGGCGTTTTTTTGGAACTTGTTCGTTTTTCTTCAAGACTGGTATCGTTGACAAGGCTCGAAGGTGTATATTTATCACACCTTGTTGTGGGGATTGAAAAGTAGATGTATTCAATGATTGGTCATCTATTGAATAATGCCATCTTCTTTTTTTTGGATCGATTGTGATTACATTTTTGGAGGGTTTACTCGCTACTGACGTACTTAAAGCGGACGAATCCACTTCAATAAATGGCCAAAGACGATAATGGGTTTTGAAAGAAAATGGATGTACTCATCCAAATTTAAGTATATGTTTTATAGAATTCTACGTAATCCCATGAAACAAGGCTCGTTGGTGTAGTTGGTTATCACGTCAGTCTAACATTCAAACGTTAGTACACTGAAGGTCCTGAGTTCAAGCCTCAGACAAGTCACTTCTTTTTTGCTCTTTCGACAATCTCAATTCCTTCCAATATGGTAGTCAATTGAACACTTTTTTGTCGCTTGAGTCTGTCTTTTAGTTTTGCGCAGCGATTTTTATTCAGTATTGACTACTCCTTTGTCGTCCTATCTTCCCATCAATGGAATCGACGGTTTTTTTGCATGGCATTTCCTCAAAGTGGGTACCAAGTCTTACGTATGCGTTGTGTTTGCCATGTTCTTTGGCCTTCACTTATTTACGTGTCTTTCAATGGCATCCTTGGGAAATGTTTGTCATTTTCGTTTTATTATCCTCTTGTCAGTTAGTTTGACTATCAAGCAACTCTCTCCCACGCCGCACCTTGGGAAACAACATAAAGGCTCTATTACAACCTCCCCATTCGAAATGATGCAGCCTCCTCTATGCAATGAAGAGATCTTCTTCGGTGTATGTGAGAGAATCACCTTGTAAGTAGTCAAGCATGCCTTTTTTCAGATTTCCGTCCATTATCGTCAGACTCGTTCGTAGCGGCAACTTTCTTCAACGCCGTACTCGTAGCAGAGTCCCCATACGTCGCTGCAACATTTAATGTGAAGTATATTCGGATATCAGGTTACAAGCAGTTATCGGTGCTATTTGCGTATATCAGAGACTGCTTGGGCGGCGGCGGCGGCGGCAGCAGCATCATCAGTATCACTCGCTTCAACGCCGCGTACTTCAAGGATGACAACACTGTGCTCTTCTATCTTAATGACGATGCAGTTCCTTCGAATAGAAGTATCGTAACATTCATCAGCGTGCATGCGTATGGCGAAAGTGCCTTCTGATCTTCTTTTCAATATCTTCATTCTTCCGAATCAGAACAAACAGCACGATGGGCGAATGTACAGTTGCCACCTGGAGAGTACACTGGCAAGTAGGGAGCCTGCCAATGCTAGCAACGGGTTCACATACTACAGGAAGCTAGGGCCTACATTGGCAGGGAGTTTGGATTTGCAGGAGTCTTGTCTCATGAGCGCATTTGCGCACATTTCTCATCAGTTTCTTCATGATGAAGGAGTTTATCGTTTTGGTACAATTCTCCCACCTCACCCACTGCCGTCGCAAGTGCAGTTTTCCTCGGCATGCTCATTAGGTTGCGCGGAATAGATAGCAGGACGCGCTTGTTTTTTATTTCACATACTCAAGGTTAGCGGCTACCACGCATCGGAGCCCGATTGCCTCAATATATGGACAGAAAACGACATCTAGGCTCATTCGATAGGACAAATTTACACGGGAGAGTGAATTTTCCGCATGCAGCTAAAGATTGCTGCGTTTATTTGGTACAGCGGTAGCGAACACGGAAAAGCCGAGGAAGGAAAAGCCTGTCCATGGGTATAATAACTACCTATACGAATAGATTTGGATAGCTCGATTAGAAATATCGGAGAAATTTTTAGCGGCTCTTTTGCAATATGGCTAGTATACGGGCTTTCTATACGAGCTTTCTTCCCCGCAGGACCCCCTATTCAGCCCGTGGTCCAAGTGTTTGGTCTTCTCGCCATGGGAATCGCCGCTTCTGCAGCTATCTATCGTCTATCAAGGCCCGAATTTTGCTGCAAGATGCATTCTAAGTTTTAGTAAGGTCGCTACGACCGCATTGTCCGTGTTATTCAATGTGCGGTTCAGCTTGTCATGCATTGCAGCTATTGTTATTGGAATTGCGATCATCGCCATCCAGCAAATGCTGACAATTGCAATCACATTCATTGTCATCATAGGGGCTGTGATAAGCTGTATTTCCGGTATGCGTGATTGCGACGGGCTGATGCTAAAGAAAGTGGGAACCTAATGCGCAGGAGATGTTTCAAGCACGTGAACTTTACGTTGCTCGACACTCCGTACCCATCGGTTGTTTCAACCCGAGATTCCTGAGAAACCTTAATTCAACATTAGAGTGGATAAGAGAATAGCTAGGATTGAGGACGAGGACGCCGAGTTCATGCAGGAAGCTCAGGACGAAGTGTCAACGGTTCATTTACTGCTTTCCAACCAGAACAGAGATGGGGTAATTGAGACTTCCACACGGTGGGGTAAGGCAGTTAGTTCAATTGAACAGCTCAATCATGCATTGGTACTACGAGTGCAATACAATACTGAATGCAGGCCAGTGACATTTTCCAACTAAAGTGTGTTTTCATTGAGTTCTGTGTTGCTGCAACCAATTACTTCAGGCAAATACAAGTAGAGGTTATTTGAAAGTAGTACCAACATTTTCAAGTCGAAAAGACTTTACTCCTTCCGCTTATATTGAAAGAATACATTATTGTTATTGAACAACAGTGTCAGAAGTTCGTACTCGCTTGATGTCTTCAGCTTTTACTTGAAAACACATGTCGAACTTCTCTTCTAGTACGAGTGTTCAATCGCATGAGGTCGGTGGTGTGGGATCCCTCCCCCCCCCTTATCCGTTGCTTTTTCTACATGACATCAACAACAAATCGCACGCGCAATAGAAATCGTCCTAGTGTTAACTTTGAGCTGTTGAAGACTTCTGATTTTAAGAGAATAACAGAGATGCAAAGTTGTTGTTGTGATCGTTGTGAGATGGTAATGACTCAACTCTGCCGTCATGATGTCAATTTCCACGTTGATGATTTTGTGTAACTATCTACAGAACAAGTTGGGCGCATCATTCTCCTGAGTTAGTTTGTGCAAGCCACACCAACAATTCATTCTTGACAGCGACAGTCGCACAGATATCTCCGATAGCCTGGCACCTTATTTGAAGGTTCTGGACAAGGAAATGAGGCCAAGGGCGGGTGGGAGATGAACCCCATGTTTGTGTCAGCCTGAGGCTGGCGTGGAACCCGTTTAACGATGCACGTTGTTGTTTTCTGTTGAGTGTTGATATTTTCCAACGCTACTGTAGCAAAAGTGGTGCTGTCAAATTATCGTCTGCAGCGGACCGTTGGTAATAGTAATTAGCAGCGTCGAGAGGTAGGTGTGGCACCAAACCATACGCTCGCTCGACGTCAGTACGTTTGCTGGAAACCTTGTTTGTTGTTGCAATCTAGAACCTCGGATGTGACACGTCCTTCATGTTTACGAAGACAAACAACAAGAACCGCGAAGGATTCTGCATTATGACAACATTCGAGGGTTTTCTGACAGGTGGTGAGACAATGTTCATAGGATGACCAGGTTTTTCTGGACCCCTGTCCTTGCAACCGAAATTTAGAAGTGGCAGGGATATGCGGGTGAGCCACAGCTACGTCACTGGACTGACCGCTTTTAGAAAGTTTGTGGATGTGGTGGTGAAAAGCGCGGATCATGATGTGATATCATTATTGCATGCGTCAAGAAGATCAGAGGAGGTAGGGGTGGAGGGTAGCGGTTGGCACGATAACGACAAGACGCGCAACGGGTGGTCGCTTATGACACTTTCGCGGACGATCTATTCGGAAGACTTTCTCATCGCTGGTGGACATCATGATTGAGAGAGAAGTTTGCAATGTTCCAGCCACATCATTTGCTGGAGCGACCACAAGGGTATCTTGTGCTGAAAAGATGACGCAAAGATGTGGCGCCTGGAGACCAGATGCGGGAACAACAAGGATGCACCATGCAGGATGACACTCCAAAAGGATATTTTTCGAGGATCGTTGCCCGTTGCAGATGCACGGCCTGATCAGACAACAGGTTTCTCGATGGCAGCTGCAATCACGAGAGAAATTGCGATGCAGGGTGCGTGCGAGGTGCCGAGTTGGGGCACACAGGGAAGGTTGGGGCGGTGACGTAGGGCAGGTGAAGAGACCAGGGCTGCTTTATAAGTGAAAGCGCGAGCTCTCTGTTATTGACCATTATCAACAACAACCAACTTCTTCCCTACTACAACAACCACAATCGAAACCGGCAAAAGCCAGCAAATCTCCTCACGAACAAACTCTTCAACCACAAAAGTCAACCTTCACAACCGCAAACATGGGTGCCGTAGTATCATGCGTACGTTTTCTACCTATAAGACAATCATTCTTACATATCCCGCTAACAACAACCACAGATCAAGTCCATCTTCCGCACGATCGGCAACTGCATCATGGCGATTGTTAACGCCATCGCCGCTGGTCTGAAAGCGATCATCAACGCCATCGTCTCCCTCTTCGGCATCATCATCAGCTGCCTCACTTGCGGACGCGGCGGCGGTGGCCGACGAAGGACCACGCATACTAGCAGAGTCTAGTAGGCTTTCCGTTTCTGACGCGCTGTTGACACGAATGTGTCAGACAGAAAGTTGGAGCGGAACCTGAGACGTTTTGAATGGAGAGGATACGACGATAATTATACCACTTTGAGACTAGACGAGGCGAGGAGTAATGCGGGGTTTCCTATATTATATACCACTGAGCGACAGAGGGTGAAGACCTATGAATAGCGACGAGGATGGAAGTGGAAGTTCTTGATACCCACAGCTTTTTGAATGAAACGAACTTAAACATTATATTTGTCTTGTGTCCCGTGTGACTAGTTCATTGAATTCGTTCTTAACAATGTGGGTTCTGTTTTCAACATCGCTTTCATTATGGTCAGAAGAAAAGACTGTTTCGCAGGACCTGCCACTTTTCATGATTTTGGCCATCTTCATGTTAATAGGATTTCGTATCTTTCAGAATGCCGAACGATTTGCGGAGGGTCGTTACCATTATTGAATACGCTCAAACACCTCTCCTATCGTTGGACCATTTACGGAAAATGTTCCCTTCGCCTTAACGCACAGGTTCCCTTTGACACTCTCCAGCGTAGCAACAATCTCAGAGCTCTGCTTCGGCTCTGGAACAGCCTTCTTTGTCATATCCTTCTGCGGCGACAGCCATGACAACCACGACTTTGTGGGTTCTGCTTCAGGCTCTGGGAGAGGCTCAGTTTGCGGTAGATTCGGTCTCGAAAACGACGCGCGCAGGATGTAGAAGTCGAGGCTGTATGTAGGCTTTGCGTATGTTACACTAAGGGAGGTAGGACGGTGGATAGGTTCTGCGCGATTGCCTCAGTACTCGCATTCAAGTCGTCAAAGATATGGTCTTGGGGGAAAAAATCTGGATTATGCACACACCTATGGATCCATTGGGGCCTCTAACCATCCTTGCCATGACTTCCTCGAAAATCGTAGCAATAGCCCCTCCATGCGCAACACCTGGCCATCCCGACATGCCCCCACCAATCCACACCACAGCCACCATCTCCCTTGTCTCCGCATTCCAGAATGCCCGCTGTACGCCTAGTCCTCTCGTCCCGCTCATAGTCTTCAGCAAACTCCCCCTCTCGTCCTGCGCAAGATCCACCTCCATCCATCCCTTGTCATACACCTTTTTGCTTCTTGGTCCAGCTAAATTAAACGACTGCTTCCGCAGCGACTGCACAATCTCGAGCTTATCAATGTCCTGGCCCAACGACTCTAGTATAAGTTCGTCTTCGTGCGACCCAGGGAGTGGTAGACCAAGGGGTGCAGCAAAGTTGCGGGCTGCTAGGCCTGTGGTTATGCCTAGGGCGAGGATGCTGGCATACCAGAGGTAAGACCAGCGAATGCGGGACTCGAGAGGGAGCTCAAGGGTGGCATGTTTAGAGGATGTGCGGGGGTGAAATGTGGGCCTGAAGGGCGTGCGGTGGAGGAAGTGGCGTATGCGGAACATGTTGGACGTGGGTTGAAGGTGTGGATTTGACGGAGAATTTGGGGTGGAGCTTGAGCTTGGATGCGGTTCACCAAGGCTTCCGGATTGGGGCTGATAGCTTGGCAGGAGTGGGTCTTAACCTTGGATTCTTTACGACTGCTGTACATCTGCCGATACTCCTATTTCAATTCCGTATATATCGAGATTATACATAAATTGAAGCCTTTTGGTGACTAATTTTTTACTTATGATTTCTCGGAAATTGTCTCTAACATACAAAATATCTAACCCTACAACTTTTGCTCCTCATAACATACGATTTTGCAAGATACCAACCCTATCTCAGTGTCATTCATATCAAGTGATGCTATACTCTCGATTTTTCCCTAAAAATATGGTGGCACCTCCCCAAACCCCTCCACCATCGGATCAAAGAATACATTGCTCCCATAAATCTTATGCACGTTTCATTTAATGCCAGAAGAATAGTTCTGCAAAGCTTCCTTGTCGCTTTTTACATATCCTTGAGAACGCAGGGGGTATAATAGGAGATATTCATTTCTCGAGAAGATCGAATAGTCATATGATATTACTTTAAATTGGAGAAGCGGGCGAGAGGATGATTGTGTGCTCCACGATGCCGAAGTGACAGCTAGCAGAGTATGTTTGGTTATTGGAGTAGTCAGGATATGGGATTGGGTGTTAAGTTTATTTGCTCGTGTTCTGGGATGAGGTGGCAGAAAGCAGAGAGGTGGAGTAAGACGTAAGGGCTATAAGAGTGGTGAGTTACTAGGCACTGCTACATACAGCGTATGTTCTGCCTGTATTACAAGGTGATTGCCAGCGATATGCACTATTATGTTGATAATGCTATGTTAAAGAATGATACTAACAAGTGGTGGTCAATCCTACCGACGACATTGCATGTGTCTCCGAAGCTTGACCTTGATGGTTCTCCAATGGGGTTAACATCAAACTAAACCTAATCATAAAGCGTCTGATCCTGGACCAAAAAAAAGAGATTGAATTGTACCACCATTCACAGAAAAACCCCGTCACACTTGCCTGCAATTTCGCAACATACTGCCAAGTCACCACGCACACGACCACAAAGTTTAAGACTACTTTTAAGCTGAAACATCAAAAGATCAAGGGCAGATAGGAGGAGTGGTCCAAAGATTGAGATTGGTCTCCTAAGTAGTCGAAGTATCAGGCAAGACAATTTTAAAAAAACACCGTCACAGTTTATTTGCAACCTCGGTGCATTTTCTACACACATTTCATCCAAGTCGTCCCTCCTCCTCAATCTTGTCCCACATATGGATGTATCTTGTCCTTCCTACTGCTTCAGCGCCATAGACCAAATGCGCATGTTCCACCGCTTTCATTCACACCTGCAGCTACCCACCGATCCTGTATCTTGGCCGCACAAGAGATCCTGTACAACCTGGTGGCACATACAGCCACTGCAAGGTCAATGTGTCACTGAAATGAACGGGCTTGTGAGACTTGGGATCCGGGGGCTCCGGTTGGTGTCTTGGATCCAAGGAGCTAGGTTGAGTTTGGGGAGAGGCGGTTCCGAAGAATTGGGTGGTAGGTTGCACGGAGTGCGTAGTAATTGGATGGTGGCCAGATAGGTGGAAGCTGAGACCAGAGTGCTTGTGAGCGGGTGGAGGTGGGAAAAATTAAACGCTGACTTGTGGAGAAATAGAGGAGCCTGCAGAATTTTTACTAAAGCAGGTCTATTACAAAAATCTTTATGCAGTAGAGCAATTATTCAAGTAGAGAATATTCCTAGATACCCCCTGGATGTTGTGTTTTGTCACGAGGAGTTGAGCCATCATAGTAGCAACCTACTGCTTGGGGACAGCGCTACTGGAGATATGACAAGGAATGTATGTGAAGACTCTGACTCTTAAATGTATCTAATGGAGGACTAAAAATCTCCAAAAAAAACCTTTGCATGAGCATTTTGACAGAGTGAGCTTATACTTTGGGAATACAGTCATTGTTTGGATAGAAAACTATCTTACAAGCCTGTAATTCTAGTATCTATGAACTGGTTTATTGTCTCGCCATTTTCATCAGTTCATCTTATGCAGATCATGTGAGGGGTTTCTACTCGACCCAGTTTAGGAGACTTGCTTCATATTGTTTTGAGGTCAAGTTTTTGTGGCTACCCCAACTTGATATTTGATCAATATTGTTGAAAACGAGAAGGCAACGACAAGAGCGTCGTTTGGCATTATGTTCATAGCCGACTAATTTGAGGGGGCTAATGTCGTCAAGTGGGCCAATATTGAAGACTCCAAGTTAAAATCAAATAAGTGTGGACATGCAGGAAACAACGTAGTGTTCTCCACTTTCTGCAACTGATACAGTATTAATTGAGCGACTGCTAAATAAGGACCTACCCCGCCTGAACTGACTATCAAATTTCGCATAAAGGTTATTTCATGCTTATGCATCATTTGTTGCTCGACTGTTGTATCTAGAGGAAAATTTTCGCAAAAGAATACGAGCTGTAAAATGACAATACTTGGCACACACCAGATTGCCATTTTCGTCTTCGCAAAGCTGCCAAAGAAACGAGTATAGTTATCACGAAGAAGAAAGGTGAGTCCTATCTTGTAGCAGGTATCAAATTTAAACATACCATCAACCAACAATGCGCAGTTGTCGAATCCTACTTGCTCACTCATTCGGCACTTTTCGTCTCATTGGAAATAGAGCCAACCCTCTCTCTCAGACAGCTTACCATCGACTCACAATACGAAACTCTAATAACAGATGACACCAATTTCCTCTCCTATCTGTTCATTCTCGGACCAGGTTTTGTCCGAAAACCATGAAGGGCAGGCAAACCTACCAAGGAACATTCAGATATCTCACAGTTAAAACGGATCCACGAGTAAGTTCGCATTGCTCACAACAGCACTACCTCATAAGTTGCAAACCCTCAGACAATCATTCAACTTATTCCTTCGTCCATCAACTGCCAGACCACTCACTGCATACCCGTCTCACGCCTGCGTAACAGTAATACCGAGTTGTACAGCCTAGAAACCCGACTTTCGATTATGCAGATTGGGAGATGTGCACGAAAATGATGTTTGATGCGCCGGTCATCTGTAGAACTATTCGGTGGGATTCTCGAACAGATTCCGGTAGCAAGTGAACCCCTTACGGACGTACGATTTGTTCAGACAATACAGATAGAAGCGGCGGGGACCTCTAGGCGCTGGCTTCATGCTAACATATGAGCTAGACTGATTGATAGTTTCGTTGCAGAAAGAAAGTACGAATTTGAACCGGTCGAGGTGGTTGGTCCGGCGGTGAGTGCGCGGGGGGCTGGTATGTACGCGATGGCAAAAGGTGTGCTCGTGTTATCGCGTCGATAGACAGTAGTCATTTCAGACCGGTAGTTTTTGTTCTGCTTCGATAGTGCAAGGTCGAAGTTCGCCAAGTATGGTACCATGCAGGATGCAGCATTTGACAGCAGAGTTGGATCGCCAAGCTGAATGGTCATATGCACACGCACAAGTCAGCCTTGCAATAGGACGGTCGTCCATCCGTCAGAGGTTGTTGGTGGGTATTACTAGAACTGCACAAGATTGGTGGAAAGACATAATCACTAGAACAACCGATACAATGCAGACATGGTGGTCAGACAGCATGCTGACGTCATTCCAGAGGTGTAGGCGACAACGCTCGGCAGTGCACGAGGACGACGGACTGCAATAAGTAAAGAGCCTTCCGTCTTGACATTGTAAGCGGGGTTTAGATATCGTTGTTTCACCAGTCAAAAAACATGTGCACTGCGTGCCTCCCGTATATGCAACGGGGGGGCAGGTCGGGATGAAAACACGACCAAAAGCAACGTTTTTTTGTCTCCTAGTGACTTGCACTTGTCTGTCTGTGCTTCGGATTGTAAAACGTGTTGAAGGGCGCTTGTGAAAGCGAAGTACGAGCTTTTCGAAATGCCCATCGAATAGAATCGATGGGCAGGACGAAAAGGTCAGAAAAAGTAAAGGAATCATTGGTCTAGTTATGCAGGAAACCAGGATATGCAGCTATTCAAGGCCTCCCATGACCTGATCACTGCTGGTGGATGCAGCAAGCGAAGGGCAGAGTTACTTGTAGGAAGTACGGATAGCTGATTTGGAAGGTTGCTGCGACGAGTGATGACACAACTATTCAAAGCTTGAGCATATTAACATGTTCGGTTATAACTGAGAAAAAGAAGCAGCTTCAACAGTAAAGAGCTTCGTTTGGTGAAACCCAGGGGGAGACGGTGCAAATCTTAGTCACATACGAATTCATGTCTGCCAAGCGCAAAAAAATTCTATCTTTTGCAATACAATACTGTAACAAAAGAGGGCTGGGGAAGAGGCATGGTGACTGCATTTTAAGAAGCACTACGTGTGTTGGCTGCATGAAAGATGCGTTTCCTCAAAAGTATCGAAGAACGAAGCGCGTACCACGAGACCACTACTCGCGGAGGGGCTTGACTTTCCGAGAATCCAGCAACTGGGGATACCCTTCCACGCCAGCAGCTGAGCATAAAGACGGAACTCAGCCAATCCCCAAATCACTTCCCTGCGTACATCTCGATCCGGGGTCTGCACGCTCCAACCGCGGGATGGCTTATGGTGGCGCTTGCCTAGTCCAGCGGGCACAACGACTGGCATGGTGGTGGTAAAGGTCAAGTCTTGTGAACGATCAACGGGATCCTCAAATAAAGTCAGGATGCTGGCGTCCGCCACAAAGACTTGTGCCTGTGGAAGCTTTCCTCTGACGCAGGTACAGCTTTGCACACGTTAGGCTTTCACAATGGGCTTGCGGGCACGGTTTGGTCAGCTCAGAGAAGACAGCTCCCCCACTTGCAAGGTGTTACAGCTTCCGAAAAGGTGTTACGATTTGAGAGGAGGGGTTAATTCCCAACGAGCAAGGAGCGTTAAAAGAGCCGATTGATGACTGATGCAGTAGGGAGCTTGAGTTGGCTAAGGCATCCTGTGCGGCGAGGCATCTGATTGCGACCCCAATCAGCAAAGTCGGGGAGATTGTCGACTAATCAAATTTGACCGAATCGCGAGGATTAACTCCAACGTGCTTTGGCGCAGTTGCGTTGTGCAGCAGTTTTGGGCAGGGCTAGGCGAAAGACTGTCAATGCTGATGCGCTAGGACCAGGGAAAATCAACACAATGAAGACTGCACCATGCAGGAGAAGCTGTAGCCGAGATGATTGTTGTTAGTGCAGGACCATCGGATGCATGCACTCGTGGCGCAGCCTAGCAGACAGCATGATTCATTGAAAGGCTAACAGGCCTCCCTTACTCGGGAACTGCAAACTTTGATCGTGGTCCTGGCGTCGTTTGGTCTGGCCGTGTGGGGTGCAGGATGGATAAATGAGTCTACAATGGTCTGGGCAGGCCGCACGGTGAAGAGTCTTCAAACATATCCTGCTCTGGAGAGTGATTAATGTTCAAGGTGTAGTCTTGGCTAAGCAGGAGCAGCTGACCTGATGATTGTATATGAGCAGTTACGAGAGAGTGGGCCAAGTTACTTTGTGCCGGCAGCACGATGTCCCGGCAGCGTGGTTGGGCGCCGTCGGTTCGAAGCGCGATGCTTCCGATCAACACTGGGCTCGAGATGGCAAAGCTTGATATTTACACATGCGCTAGATGTGCAACCGCGAAGCAGCTAGGTTACGCAGCTCGCGTGTCAAATCGACTACTCGGGCGCTCCGAATGCTTAGATCGTGGGATCTGGTGGACAACGGGCAAGATGCTAGCGTGGTAGCAGGTGGAGGTGGCCATGAGTATGTCTTGAACTGCGTGATGAGATGAATTGCGAGGAAGAATGCAACCAAGGACAGATGACACGTCCTGATCAGAAGCGGTTCCAGATATTGACGGTTGGCGCCTTTAGGGGAAGAGCTGAAAGTTGGTCGCGACAATCTCGGTTAGCTATTGGACAAGGCTGAAGACTATTGTTATGACGACATGGTAGAACCGTACGGATAAGGCAAACATGGTCGATCCGCTAGTCGCCATCAAATAAACTACCTTCCGATAGACAGACAGCTTGAATTGGTTTCAGCGAAATAGCAGCTTGGCGGAAAAAGGCCTCCTGAATCCTGAATCCTGACAGCTGGACATTTGTGATGCGAACTCTAGAAAGTGCACATCGCACTGTCGGTGGTCTCTGGCAAGCGCCGGAGGACCTGTTTTAGTGAGACTGCATCGCTTATTGGGATTTTTGATTGGGCAGAGCTGTCCAGGATGGCAGCAAAGCTGTGGTGTGCTGCGTGACGAAGCAAAGTCAAGATGGAAAAGGAACATGACGGTCACAGGCTGCGACGCGTTGAGCGCGCCTGTTCATGCCGATCGCACAGCAGATATCAACACCGCGAAATGCTGTCGGGAGCTAAACAGCCTGGGATACCCAAAGTCACAGACGCCTGCCGCGACCCCAGACAGTTGGGGAGCAGCAAGCCAAAAAGCCTCTCTCTCCACAGGGCGCTGAAGGAGCCGGGCTGCGGCTGCGGCTGCGATCTCTGCACACTCTTAGCCCTGCGTCACGCCTCAGCAAGCGTGACGCCAGTATGCCCACAAGCGTGGTTCGTGGCAGCAGCCTTGGTAAGCCCGCCCGAGCTGAGGTGCAGAATTATCGACGGCCTCGATCCACGACGGCATCGTTCCCAGTTCCGTGTCACTCTACTTTTCCATCAATCTGCCCGAATGACCATGCCGTCGGAAGACGACACAGCACGCGCAGGACCACGCCGAGCAATGCACTACCTATGCAGCCGGCAACGTTCATGGCCGTGTCTTTTGCACAGCAACCGTCAGCGAGGGGCTGCCAAGCGCGTTGTGCGCCTATGAGCGATGCTGCTCGCTCCCAGACAGTAGACGTTGTGTTGATTGTGGATACCTGGAGCCCAAGGCACAAACGCGGCACCAGACGCGCGCAACGCGAACCGAAGAGTGGCTAAAATGTGTTTCCACGTGGGAATCCGGCAGTCCAGGAGGTGTGCAATGCACCGATGCTGGCCTGAGCGAGATTGAGGGGGACGTGTTGCCCACGACACGCCTTTCCTCTTGGGAATGCTCCAGCAACGCAAATGTGCCGCGGGCAATAAAACATGCTCGCAACTAATTATAGACGTCATCAAGGGGCAGAAAACAAACAATTCCACGTTTCCGAGTCAAAAAGTAATCCCTCCAGAAGGGAGGTGCGGTGTTCAATTTGGGATGCAACAGCATTCTGCAGAGAACGGGATGTGTGCCCGTCATGGTCCGCCCAGCTGGCAACTTGCGCGCGCGCGCTCTCTGCCTACGCCATGTCGAACATGTCCCTAAGCGCGGAACACCTCAGGCGGCCTATCGTTCCATCATGTGCAGCTCGCACTTGTTTACAGACTGGGCTAGTGCCTGTTGTCAGCCATCTGCTAGGCCGGGAGTGGAACTAGCACGGCGCCGTCCTGGTGAGCAGGATTGGTCGCCGAAGCAGGCGAGCACTGACCACTGCGAGAGGAGGTTTGGTGGAACTGTGTAAATGCAGCGTCATATCTGTGTCAAGCGCTCATTTCTTGCTTCAGAGCGCTTCACCGTGCCGTCAGTGTGCGATCGGCACTGCTAGCACAGGGACTGGCTGCTTGTTAACGGCAGGCTTGGGCAGGCTTGGGCAGGCTTGGGCAAAGAGGGCATGGGTGTCTCTCAAGTCTGGCTTTGTCTCTGCCACGGCGCTTTCTGGGCCAGACCATTTGTCTGTGCAGTCGTAGTGGCATGCCTAGCTGGCGCCAGTCCCGACACATGCTAGGATCTCACAGAGACCCTCACCCTTGGTACGTTGGAAAACAAAGGTCTTCTCCCTATTGCCTGTTGTCGTGCCGCCATTCTTGGTCCAGGGCCGTGACCGAGTCGATCCAAATGAGAACAAAAGCACCCTCCGCGTCATCATCACACACAAGCAGTCGGGACGGGGGCAACAAAGTTACCATGTGTCTCGGAGTCATCCCAGCGACCTGATAATGAAAGGTCTATTCACTCGCGGGCCGGCGCAAGCGACAGCTCCTCCACTGTGCTGGTCCAAGCCGTCCCGCACGCCAGCTGCGTCGGACACACGAACGGGGTCTGGCTGTGGGTGGGTGCTTCACCCCAGCACGCATCGTCTGCAGACCCCTGTCCGTTGTCTATTCTCTGAACCCACGCCTGAACGGTGTGCTTCATCGTCCATTCGTTGAATTGCTTCTGCCGTGCCTCGTCTGTATTGCCTGGAAGTGTCAAAGTGCGCCCGAGGATAGCGCTCCCTCCCGCTCACCTGAGGCCAGCTCTCGTGCCTTTTTGTGCCATTGCTCATCTCCCGATCCAGATTCTTCAAGACGCTCGGACAAACCCTATCGCCCGGTTGAGCCCTTGATGCTCTTGAAGCCCCAGTGTGCCAGTCAGCCACGCGCACCCCCAGCCCTGACACTCTTAGCCCGCCATACATATACGTGAGGGCCACCGCTCCACACTCTTGCGGAACCAGAGCCTTTAGCCCACTTGAGATTCAGCCCTCTCCGCCATTACTCCTCTAGGGCGCCCAGGTACTGAGCTTAACACAGAGTGATCGCCACTCCACACGCCTCAAACACCACCACAAGGCTTCTCTATCCCCCGCCAAACAATCAGTAGGCCTGCGTCGCCAACGTGCAACACCAGATTTTGCAAGACCGCCCTGGTAAACCACAACAATTCCACCTCTGCCTGTATCTCCATCTCATTCAGGAAGGCGCCACTACTCTCAGTGCCGTGGATCCAGTCCAAGCAGTTTGTCTGTTAACCAACCTGGAGCTTTTTTCCCATCCGTCAGTTTCTCAATCTCGTGCAACTGCCTCAGTAGCACTGCGTCTGCGCAACCAGGAACTCGGGCTCTACCGAACACGCCGCATTCGAGGTCACCACAGTTCCACGGGTACCTTCTTTTGCCTCTTGTACGCCCTGAACTCGGCCTACGACAACCAGCACCACCAATTCTGCCCAGTGACTGAGACTTTCTTAAGACTTTCGGACAGAACGGGTTTTGTGTTCGCAGAATACCCTCCTCAACATACTCTTCTCAACGCCTTGTGCATATCATCAGCACTTTGTCCTACTCCTCAAGAGCACCTACCTCTGTTTCATCAATACTCTCGGCTGTAATTAGCCAGTTGCCCTTCGTGGACCGCCCAGCGCCTTCAGAGGGGCTTTATTGGTCTGGTACTCGTCTCTCAACTCCTCCTTTTGTAGCGTCAAAGCTGCAGTCCCTTCCATCCCCTCCTTCATCCGAGGCTGGTAGGTCGTCAAGACCTCACAGCAACACAACCGCCAACGTGGCTGCTGCAGTGGCGCATCCGACTTCCATGCATCCTGGGTCTGACCCAATGGGTGCACCTCCTAGCTTTGCGGCGCGGAGGCCTCACGCTGCTCAGTTGGGCAGCTTCGAACTTCCTCCTCCACCAATGCACAAGTATCCATTCCACCATAGTGTTCCTGCGTCTCAGTCGTCACATACACCGACGACCATTGCTAGTGTTGGCAACCTGCTTACACCGCCAAATACCGTTTCTGGTGATATGATCAGTCCGTCATCGAGACTCCCGACATCGACAACAATGCCCTACTCTAACGGAAACTACATTTACTCCCCACCAGCACAAGGATCGACGCACTATAGCTACCCCCCCGCTCACCATCACCAAAATCAATATGGTCAAGCCCGAGGAGGTACGTTTGCTCCACTTCGCAGTGAGCGTCAGCCTGGACACGACGACTTACTTCGCAAAGGACTGAACCCTCCACCGTATGAGATGAATCACCAACTGCCGCCATTTACGCCCTCATCAAACGGTTCCAGCATGTCCTCGGTGTCTTCGCAGCCTCATCATCATCACATGATGAGCCAGCAATCTCCTGTATCGACGACAGCACCCCAGCAATCTCCTGCACTGGCCCATGATTCTTTTAGGCAACCACATCCGCCAACGCCAACATACAACTACCAACCGTCCGGTGCGCCCCAACACTCCAATTTTTCGTACTCGACTGCTCCATCGCCGAGTTTGCAACAGCACAGCCCAATCAGCGCGGGAGGCTCCATGCCAAGGATGTCACCAGCAGTATCGCAAGGTCCAATTCCATCTATACCATCGAGCCACCAAGCTCAATCAGCATACTCCTACCAACGACCTCCTCCAGCATACTCTCCAGGCTCAGCGCCCGTTTTCTCGAACGTACAGAACCCCAATGGCCAACTCTCTCTAGTTGGAGTACATCCTGGTATGATGCCTGGTTTCAACAGTGGACATGCTGCAGCGATGCCCCACTTCATGGGACATCCTTCTCATCAGCCGGCACCTGTGAACGACAGGCCATTCAAGTGTGATCAATGTCCACAAAGTTTCAATAGGAATCATGATCTGAAGCGCCACAAGAGGATCCATCTAGCAGTTAAGCCCTTCCCTTGTAACCACTGTGATAAGAGCTTCTCTAGGAAGGATGCACTTAAGGTATGTACTATCCATCTATTTCAGCCAGGCACAATATTAACAATCCATCAGCGCCATATTCTTGTAAAAGGTTGCGGCAAGATCGCCTCTTCCAATGACGACGTCAAGCGGGAAAGTAACTCTCCCGACCACAACACCGATGCGCCCAAAAAGATGATTTAGAGTCACATGTGCTCGATTCGATACTTTCTTGGCAGAAGCTTTCGGTCAAGTCTTCACCGCCCCTGTATTAAATACCCTTTTTGTGTACTGTTGGTTTCGGCGCACTTTCTTACGAAACCCAATACCTTCGCTGCACGTATTACGCTACGATCTTATGCCTGCTTTTTCTTGGATTACCCTTCGGACCCCGGCCGGAAATATTTGTCAAAGGAGTTTTGGATCTGTTTGTTCTTTTGCGCCTTTTTGTTTGCTTTTTTTCCTTTCCACGAATGCGGATACCTCTTAGTTTGTTTTTTGTTGAGATAAGTAGCTTAGGTTTCTGTGTTGGACATGCGCAGGGGTTGCGCAGGAATGTGTGGTGTCGCTGCACTCGCCAAATCGACGCGGGAATGCGCGAGGCTTCTGGTTCATGGGTATGAGTGTATGGAAGATTCGGTGTAATGTTTTTTAATCGCACGCTTCTCCTGAATGGCTAGTTTGTGTGACACCAGACGTAAGAAGGGGAATTAAAACGCGAGAAAGAAATGAAATCAAGATATTGTCGCTACTTTTTGAAGGTATAACTGCATCATCTCGAGTCGTTTGTGTATACGTGAGTATTCCAGTACATGTGCTTGACCTGAAGATATCAACGATGAGTGTGTGCAAGTCTCGATAGAGTGGACGCTGCGTTAAGGTTATTTACAATCCGCTAATTGCGCGCATCGATCGATCCATCTGCGGATGATGCCGGTAGATTGTGACTCTTCATTTGATCGTCCCAACTTCCCTCATCTCACATCACTCCAGGCAAGAGTAGCAAGCAAATACAGTCGGACGACATTGTGTCTTCAAATAAAAACGGTTGATCACAAAAGTTTATCGTTGTTTCCAGCGCAGTGGTTTGTCCATTGTTATTCACCCCGCGCATCCTCTTTACGTGCCATTTTCCGCTTGAAACGTACAACAGTGATCGGCAGTCGCTCTGCTGATTTCTTTCATGCTCAATATGTGCTTCAACTAGGTGAAAGAGGAGCAAGATTCAACATAGCTACCAGAGATAGCTTCAATAATATAAGTGAAGAAAGAGAAACAAAGATGGTGTCAACAGTGACCACCTAGACCGAAGATGCTACCTGTAGACCGAATGTGGTAGAATGGCAGGTACAGACAGAATCCATGCTCTCCTTTCACTTTTTCGCCATCTTCCCGTCTAATTGTTTCCTGTAATGGCTCATCCCTCTCGTTGTTTTTCGGATAACGAAACAACACATACTCTTCCACCCCCCCGGGACTCACAGACTCGTCTGTACGCATTGCACGGATATTTGTATCCTCTCGCCTTGCACAAGTTGCAGTATCTACTTGCCTGGCTGTTTTGAGGGGTGCCTTCTCCCCATCGTTTGCAATCGACGTGCTCTTTCCCACCTAAACAAAAGCCCGTGCACAACACCCCCTCCTCCCTCAACACCGCGTCCTCAAGCATATGCAAAACACCATTGTATGCATCGAACACCTGTTAGATTTTTGGACGCCGAGTAGAGTCAGTCGAAGCTATACAGCTGGCCGCCCCTCCTTTACCGGCTCTTCGTCAGTCAGCTCAGACGCAACCGCATGTTGGACGGATATAGGTCTACAGTACATATACGACAACAACAACAAGATAGTTGGCGGATCATGGCAAAAATATAAGACTACGGCACGAAGATATCGGGTCCAGTCCTTATAGCAGCACTGCTCGTCTGTTACTGCTCACTCTTAGCCAGTAAATTTTGACCTATCCTCGTACCTGTCTATCGAGATACTGTCTGCACAAGTCGAGTAGTCCTGCCTTGGCCACTGTAAACTTGTGCCCATACGATTATCATGGACCATAATTACCAGAGTCGCCCGCCAACACGACAACATGCCCTTGGCGACGGCTCTCTACACGTCAACGAAAACTTTCGTAGTCGGCGTCACGGTGACAAGTATGTTCAAGGTCACAGGTCTGCCTCTTTGCCAAATTCAATCCCCCCCAGCGAGCCAATATTGCCAGGCAGGATAACAACAGTGCAACATCGGCAGCTACCTCCTGAGAACAAACGTCTCTCTACCGTTGTAGCCCGGGAAGCGCGTCCACATAATCCTAAGCGTGACTCGGACATTTCCAATGCGAGCACGAACGCTACGCACACTAACCGCCGCCGCAAGACACACATTGGACCATGGCAATTGGGCAGGACCATTGGACGTGGTGGCTGCTCGCGTGTACGACTTGTCAGGCACAGCGGGACGGGGCAATACGGTGCTGCAAAGATCATCTCAAAAGCCACAGCAGAGAAGGTGCGAGCACTAAGTCTGGCCAACCTCATTCAGAGCGCAGAGCAGGATCCTTCAATGTGTTCCGGCGGAAAATTCATTCCTTTTGGCCTGGAGCGCGAGATCTGCATCATGAAGCTACTGGATCACCCCAATATTGTCCGTTTGTATGATATTTGGGAGAATCGTGACGAACTGTAGGTGGTTGCAAATCGTACTTCATAAATGCATAAAGTCTGACTCGCTGCAGTTATCTCATCATGGAATTCATTGAAGGCGGCGAGTTATTCAGCTACATCCACGAGCAAGGAGGCCTCATTGAAATTCATGTGGTACACATTTTTCGACAGATCATCGCGGCCCTGATCTACTGTCACCGTATCAACATCCATCATCGAGATCTCAAACCAGAGAATATCCTGTTGGATCGGGATACTATGAGTGTTAAGCTGGTCGATTTTGGCATGGCTGCATTGCAGCCGATTGGCAAAAAGCTCACAACTCCTTGCGGTAGTCCTCACTATGCGGCGCCAGAAGTCATCAAAACCCAGTCGTATGATGGTGCTAAAGCTGATGTTTGGAGCTGCGGCGTTATATTATACGTACTACTCACTGGAATACCGCCGTTCAATTATTCAGGTGAAGACAAGCACCTCAAGCACCTATTTCACGACATTTCGAGAGCCAATTACATCATGCCAGACGGAATTTCTGTCGAAGCGCAGGATTTGATTCGGAAGATACTAGTTGTGGACCCAAAGCGTCGGGTGTCCCTGGATGACATCTGGAACCATCCGTTCCTGCGCAAATATAAAGAGGAGCTGAACTTTGTGGGGGAGAACGCATCTCAGGGCCAGTGGACTGGATCACTTCCACGCATTTCATCATGGAACGCTCTAGAGCGAAAGACCATAGATCGGGAGATTCTAAGGTACTTACGGACTCTATGGCACAGTGAGAAGGAGGAGACTTTGATAAAGCGTCTGACAAGCAGGGAGTAAGTGACCATCTGTATTTCTGTTTGTTATAATTGACTGACATTGAAGCTAGGCCTAATCAAGAAAAATACTTCTATTCAGCACTCTTGAGATATCATAACGATCAGTTGGAGAACTACCAGCCTAGTGCTCATCATCCCGTGGCATACTCCAACAGCGACCATCATCATAACTCGCGCCATTCTCCTAATCGTGGGGATCTCGACAAGATTCCATCAAAGGATCATAGAAGATCTCAGTCAGTTTACTCGATTTTGAACGACGAGCATTTGTATTCTCAGCATAGCTTCTACGAGTCGCCTATTTCTGAAGCCAGCTATGACCCGTACCGATCGTCTCGACAACCGATCATTCCGGAAGCATCTACTCAACACAACGTCACTGTTCATCGCGGTACTAGTATTGGAAGCCGAAAATTACGTCCAGCAACAGCCTTGGGTCATCGAACAGGAAGCTCGCTACGCATACAGGCCCTGCGAAGCTCTCATATATCTCGTGGTTCTTCCAACAGAAGCACTCCGTCCCATCGGTCCGCATCTATTAAGCGGTGGTCGGTGTCGCGCGCCTCTCTCGCAAACTCTCACTGGCCAAGTAGTCCTCCGGTCATGGGTAGATTTGGCGGTCTAGGGAGACGGCGAGTGAGTTTCTCACATGTGCGCGATCGTCGTTCATCAGCCATGACTGCTCATACAAATGATACTGGGTTTGTGACATGTACTTCAGACACAAACAGGTCCTTGGAAAATCAGCGTATGTCAATTGCGTCATATGGTTCATCGCTGAGAACAAATTCTGTCCAGCAGTCTTTGACCTCTCGAACACAGCCAAGGGGTACTGCAACAGCAATAATACCACGCTTAAGACTCCTAAAGCCAGATAGTCCCAGCAAGTACATTCAGAGTGAGGCAAGAAAGGTCAGTACAGAACTTGGAAAGGTCATGGAGGAGGCGTTTAACCGATCATCAATGAGCTCCAGCATCTATACTACAGGCACGGATGCTTATCAGGATACATCCCAGTATGATACTCCTCCCACTTCATTCTCTAATACGAGAGAATCAGGAGGTAGTACAATTGCTACTCCGAGCAAGGCCATACTGGCACTTCGCCCACTTCCACCGATTCCAAACGAGACACCGAATACGTTCCTGCAGCGCAAACTAGCGGAGACCCGAGCAGAGATTGCTCAAAGATTTGATGAGAATGGTGATACTGGGAATTTCAACGAGGTTCTTGAACATCTCGATCGTCTCATGGTGCCCGCTGTTGCAAGCAGGCGTACTGTCTCCGCTCCTGCCAAACCTCCCTTATACACTGCGCCTTTGCACGTCATCTCGGAGGAGGTGAAAAGCGACGGAGATGGGTTCGAGATTCAAGCTCCTCATTATAGAGCTGTGACTGACCCCATTAGGCCACAAGGTCGGTGTGCAGCTACAGAGAAGACTATTCGGCTCGTTGATCAATCACCGACCCGTGTAGCTCCCCTTAATATCCGCAAGCGCAGTTCAGCAAGCACACACTCCAATACCATAAACAGTGGCCCTCCTGCAATCAATATAAACTCGGCCGCTGAATCCTCTGTTTTGCCATATCAAATAGTCCAGAGCGGTGTGGTTGCTACCCACTTGAACAACACCGCCATTTTAGACAAAAAGGATGCTGTTGTTAAGAAGAAGAAGTCTTTGTGGTTCCGTCGCAATACCGAAGAGAAAGACCAGGAACAAGAGGAGCAAGAGAAGAAAGAGAAGCGAATCAAGCGGAAGCAGTCGTCTGGTTTGCTGCAAATCCCTGAAGCCTGGCAGGGTCTCGATGATCGCATTAAGAACGACCCTGCACCAGTTTCAGAAACTACTGGTAACTTTCCCGTATATACTACGGAAAATTCAGACTGCAGCGGTGGATACGAGTTACCCGTTCGTAACAGCGCTTCGGCAGCTTCTAAGGGTGATAGCGCGCCCCGGAAGGGCTTCTTTGGATTGTTTGGTAAGAAGCCAAAGGAAGAGAGAGGTAAGAGGTCTATGGAACTATGTGGTAAGCATATCAATAAAAACAGATATCATTGGATTGATGTGTTAATATTTTCTTCAAGCAGCGAACTTCAGCTCTTCCTCTATCCTCTCGACATTTGATCTCGGTCCAGAGCACAACGAGTCTTCCTCCCGTACCGGCCCACCAGAGACGCAGAAGAACTGGCTCTCGCGTTTTCTTCACATCAAACCCTTGAATAAAACGCTTTGTTTCCATGCTGGTCGTGGCAAGGTTCGCCAGGAACTCATTCGTCTACTGCGTGATTGGCAGCGCTTTGGTGTTCGAGATGTCACGTTGAACCGAAACACCAACTCAATCAACGCACGCGTTGATAAACTTAACCGTACGTATTCATACAATCCTTCTTGTCTACCATTTTTGTTCAGCGAGTGGCGGCTTATGTACTCCCGCTTTGACGTGGAAATTCTGGAGACGGAGTGTGTACTGGGATGTAATGATGCGTTTTTTTCACTGTTTACTGGGCCATTTGAAAACCTGCTGACGAATTTGTGCAGATTTGAAGATCAAACCAGTTTCATTCGCCATTGAGCTTTTCGTCGTGCTTGAGCATGGTCGCCGCGCTCATCTATGTCTTGCGCGGTTTACGCAAACACGTGGAGCGGCTTCGAGCTTCCGAAAAGTTGTTGATATCATCGAGGATATATGCCATGCTCGTTGCATGTTGATTGAGGATGAGGAGAAGAAGGCATCCATGATGGAGGTGTTGGAATAGGAACTTCAGGGCCGAGAAGGAAATGTTGGTCCTGGGTGTTCGGAGAGGAGGCATGCATGGTGCAGGTTGAGCGGCATAACTCCTTGGACGCTAGGGCTGTATATTGGGTGAGAAAGATTGTGTCGAATGGACGAGGACAGGTTTTTGTGGATTGATTTGGATAGGGCTCACTTTTGCAAGGAAGTGGATTGATGTTAGCGGTGTCTTGTTGGATATGGGAGGAGGGAGACTGCAGCTATCGGGTATTTGCATACGATAGCTGGAATGGGCGTTGGGCCAGGATGCGCATGTGACGGGTGTTTGGCCTTTGTAGTATGTGTATGTTTTGGCCATGATGACAAGATTAGGATTGCAAATGGGCGTCTTTGGTGTATAACGTAATAGCGGTACTGGAGCTTTGTAGTTGTATACCTAATCAAAGATGATTGGTTTTTAAAGGTTACCTGATATGATATGATATGATATGGTATGATGTGCTTGTTTTGATATGGTATGATGTGCTTGTTTTGATGTTGTTGTTATTGTTGTTGACACCATACGGTCCATGTAGTGTTGATGAATGGTAATGATGCTATACTTTATTATACTACACGACAGTGACATTATTATTTTTTTATTATTAAATATTTTGGTGGAGGCGATTTTGGAAAAAAAATCCGAGGCGTTGATGTTAAGGATCCAAGGGTTTACCACCGCGATTTGGGTGTGGTACACATGTATGTACACATGTAAATATACGAGCGCGAATTCATATACATACATACATACATACATACATACATACATACATACATACATACATACATACATACATACGCACATACATATATATATATACGCACATACATTTATATACGCACAAACATACAAATAAATGTATACACACACATACATATATTATACACGACTCAAATCAAGGGTTTGGGGGTTCATGACATTCGTGAGGACATGGTATTGCATTTGCCCTATGGCAGCGCCAGACCCTAAGCTCTTGAGCATCCGGCACACCGGTGCAGAAAGATGTGTATTGCCATCATTCCCGTCCCATCCCATTTCATTTTCCCCTGCAGCAATCGGAAGACGAGTCAGAGAGAGTAAAAGGAACACCGAGTCACCCCGAAAACCGCCTCGGAACCCCCTAATTTGATCCCCTTTGATCCATTTCAAGCACAACGAGACGCCATCATGTCATCTAACGACCATGATGTTGAACTTAACGGGTCCTTGCCTGGACCTTTGGCGCGGCGCCCTTGGAGCCCTGCTTGCTCTGGATCTTGGAGGCCTGGCCTCGTGCGGCGGCGGCACCGGTCTTGGCCTTCTCGGCCTTCTTCTTCGACTCAGCGGCGGCCTTCTTCTCCTTGCCCTCGGAGACGGCGGCGCTGCGGGCAGCGGCGCGGGCCTCGGGGCGCTGGGAGCGGCGCTCCTTGATCACATCAAGGGATGCACCGACGATGGCACGCTGGTGCTTGACTGTGCGGCGGGTGCGCTTCTTGGCGATTTCCTGTGGGAGCGAGTGGTTAGCATCGCGTTGGTAGATAGGTAGGGTCGCAGGAGATGTATGCTGTGTTGGGGCGGGACATGAGGTTCATAATGGGGCGGGGGAGAGGGCGAGGATACTGAGCGCCAAAGGCATGCCACATCGCAGTGTGCGATCTGATGTCATGGCTTCGCTCTCGCTCTCCCTCTCTCGGTCTCCCCCCCACCCAAGTGTCTCTCGCATGCCTCCCCCTCCACTCAGCTCTCCTCCCCCTTCCCGACCAGCGTGCGGACGCTCTGTGTACGTGTATGTGTGGTGGCGCTGACTAACCTCGGAGATGCCCTTCTTGTGCTGCCTTCGGTACAGGGTGGTCCAGGAGATCTTGCGAGGGTTCTTGCGCTGGAGGAAAAGGGACTCGGTCTTGCCGTTTTGGAACCGGAAGATCTTGCTGTCACCGCGGATGTAGAGCTTGCCCTGTGTATGCCATCAGCGCCTGTGCCCTCTCAATTGCCTTGTTGCGTGTCCGTCGTCCCCCGCCATGCGTCGCCGAATTGCGCGTGCGGAATATGGACATGTGGCGGAGGAGCGACCAAGGAATCGGCGGCGGGACGCACCTTGCCCGGGTAGATCTTCTGGCCGCTGAAGGAGTCGTCGTAGGTACGCATGTTGGCGGTGGTGGCGCGTTACCTGTGGTGTTAGTCGTGGGGTTGTCGTCGCGAGGGAGAATATTGAACGCTCTGTCCGGGTTGCTCGCTACGTGTGTGCGGGCGATCTGTTAGTCCGGCCTTGGCGCCGCCACAGCCTGTTGAGCCACACCCCATCATTTATCTATGTTGCAATCGTCATTTCATTCTGTCGTATTTTTTTGTTTGATTTCTGTTGCAATTACCTGGAGTCATTTACAAAATATTGCTGCCTTATCTTTTGGAATTGACCTTTTGCTGTAATTAGCTGTCAGTTTTGCCATTGTTTTCCATGATTTTGTCTATTTCTATTTCTATTTCTATTTCTATTTCTTCTTCTTCTTCTTCTTCTTCTTCTTCTTCTTCTTCTTCTTCTTCTTCTTCTTCTTCTTCTTCTTCAGCATGAATTCCGTGATCAATCTAATTTAATATCAATTGTAAACGACATGATCATATTCTTAATCAAATCATCACAAAGCCATCACTGTTCAAGAAGATGTTTTACACAACAATCAAACACCAGCAGTCAAAGATTTAAAAATTAAAAAAAAAGAAGTCTCAATCAATCAATGCATGTTGGCCATTTGATTAATCACCTCTAAAATTACCTCCCAAGTAAGCCTGGGAAATTGTCATGAGAACTGGGGCTGTAAAGTATCAAGATTTAAAGGTCCAAATCACAAAATGTTGTTGAGCAGGACAGAATGGACGAGGATGTAATGGATTGCATGAAGAAAGAAAACAGCCGCTAAATGTGCCAAGTATTCTACAGGTTCCTTGTGCCAACAAAGGAGCCTTCTAAGCGTATATACGGTCGAGATGGATGGATGGGAGGAAGATTGACCGTAGCAGTCAGTCGATGATTAAGCCATGGCCTGTCGTCGACAGTGTGTGAGCTCTCGTGTCCAAGTGGCAGCAAGAGCGGGCGGAGGACGGGGAGAAGAGGAACAAGTTGACTACAGTGTCTACTTCAACACGTACTCTCAATTGTGGAATTTTCTGTTCTCGTTCTCGCCAAAGAGTGTGACACGGATCGAGGGCAGGGCCTGGGTCTCGAGGAGCTTCAGGCGTTCTTCGAGCGTGTTGTTGATGTCGATGCGTCCACCGGTTCCAACAATCATGACACCGCCAGCGCTAGAGAATGGATTAGCCAGTAGTCGTGGAATGGTGGGGGGGGGGAGGGAGAGGAGACGTACGACTCTTCGGGCAGGGGATCGCTCTCGTCAATGGAAATGGAAACGTCCTTGTTGATCTTTGTCTTGTACTCCTTCTGGGCCTCGTCGGCGGCCTTTTTGGCGAGCTCGTTGTCGGCCTTGCGCACCTTGAGCTGGATCTTGTCCTCGTTCATGGCGTAGGCGCCCTCGAGGATAAAGTTCTTGAGAACGGCCTGGTACTTTGTCTTGTCCTTGCTCGCATCGCCGAGCTTCTTCCCAGCATCGTCAAACAGGCGGTCGAGCAGCTCCTGGCGGGCAGACAGGATGCGCAGGCGCGACTTGTTGGAGACGGTGGAGCGGGTGATTTGCTGGGACATGGCGGCCTGCTTGAACTTCTTCTCGTAGGACGAGTCGATGGAGGCAGTCTCTTGGCGGACAAGCTTGGACTTTTCGATTGCGAACTCCTCGTCGGCCTTGAGGCGGATCTCGTTTGCCTTTTCCATGGCCTCCTGGCGGATAAAGGCCGTCATCTTCTTGAGCTCGCCGGCGACCTGGTGGGGGGCGGACGTGTTAGCTGGGAGTGGTTGACGTAGTTGGCGGGGAGAGGCGTCGCGAGCTGCGTACCTGGTCGTCGGAGAGGGCGTGGACTTGCGACATGGCGGCGGCGTGTGTGTGTATGTATGTGTATGTGTGTGTATGTGTATTGGAGAGGTGGAGGTGCAGGTGGAGGTGGAGGTGCAGGCAGGATGTCGAGGTGCGGCGGGCGTGGGCGCGGGCTGGGAGCTTGGAGGTCGAAGTTGAACAGCTCAAGGCCGCGATTGGCAACGGGCGATTACGTTAGCCCTGCACCCATGGCAGACATGCACTCCTAGCTGATGCACACCATGCTTTTACTCATGCATCCATTGGATGGACATGGCCAATTCTTGCACAGGCATCTGGACATTTGTAGATGCGCATTTGTGTGTGTGTGCATTGATTCCGCATGGCCCCCGAGTGCATCGCGCTGGCTGTTGCCGTGCACTTCTCGTGCATTGGCCTCTGCCGTCTCGTCTGCCTGCGCCGTGTCGCGCCCAACGTCATTCCAGCACGCGGGCGATCCCTGCCCTGCGCTTCGGCTGTGTTTCCCCCAATCGACCGCCAGCCAACGTGACGTCTGGCCATGCACGCTCTCTTGCCGTCTGCCACCCACGCCTGCTTGCACCTGCGCACTGCTCGACGACGACGACGACAACACAAACACAAACACAAACACAAGCGCCACCCACGCCAACAATAACAACAACAACAACCACAGCAACAACACCAACAGCCTCGGCAAAATGCACCCGTCGCGCAGGTAGCCCCAGCCCCAGTGCACCCCGGCAACCGCGACAACACAATGGTCGAGCTCTCGGCGGGCGCCAGCGTTGCTGTGAGCACCCTCCCCTCTGCCCTGTCTTGTCTTTTCTTGTCTTGTATTGCCTTGTCTTGTCTTGTCTTGCCCTCCCTCCCCTCCCCTCCACAGGCTAACCCCATGTCTCCAGCTGGGCGTCCTCGTCGGGCTCGCGTCGACGAGCATCCAGAGCGTCGGCCTCACCCTGCAGCGCAAGTCGCATCTGCTCGAGGAGGAAAAGGACGACGACTATGAGCGCCGGCCCCCCTACAAGCGCCGTCGCTGGCAGGTGCGCCTCCTCCCCTCGCCCTCTGCCTCCCCTCTCCAACTGACCACCCCCCGCCCAGCTCGGCATGCTCATGTTCATCGTCGCAAACATTGTCGGCAGCACCATCCAAATCACCACCCTCCCCCTACCCGTCCTCTCCACCCTGCAGGCCTCGGGCCTCGTCTTCAACTCGATATGCGCCTCGCTCATCCTCAGCGAGCCCTTTACCCGCTACTCGTTCATCGGCACCTCGCTCGTTGCCGTCGGCGCCCTGCTCATCGCCCTGTTTGGCGCAATCTCGGAGCCCTCGCACAACCTCGACCAGCTGCTGCTCCTGCTGGGACGCAAGCACTTCCTCGCCTGGATGTTCTCCACCCTCGTCGTCGTCGCCCTGCTGATTGTCGCCACCTGGCTGCTCAAGCGCCTCTACCCCCGCACCACCCCCCGCCTACGCCTGGTGCGCGGCATGTTCTTTGGCTGCGTCAGCGGCATCCTCTCGGCCCACTCGCTTCTCATTGCAAAGAGCGCCGTCGAGTTGCTCGTGCGCACCATTGTAGACCGCCACAACCAGTTTGATCGCTGGCAGTCGTGGATGATCTTGCTCGGCTTGGTCGTCTTTGCCCTGACCCAGCTCTACTACATGCACCGTGGCCTGAAGCTGTGCAGCACCAGCGTCCTCTATCCCCTCGTCTTCTGCGTATACAACATCATTGCCATTATTGACGGCTTAATCTACTTCCACCAAAGCTCCCGGCTGTCGCGTCTTCACGCAGGCCTCATTGCCCTGGGAACTGCCATCCTCCTTGCAGGTGTAGTCTGCTTGAGCTGGCGTCTGGAGGAAAGCGACGAAGAGCCCAGCTCCCCGGTAGCCACCAAACATCTAGGCAGAGTAGTGCCCCTGCCGCAGACTGTGCTTGAGCCCGGATTGGGCCTCATCAATACCCACCTCCTTGATGATAATGATGATGACCAAGAAACTCCACTCGATATCGAAGAGCAGGCTCCTGGCGCGCATGGTTCTCTGGCCGAGCAACGAAAACGCAAGAGCGTCGACGAGCGCACACCGCTGCTACAGCGTGCCCCAACTGGGCCCGCCCTGGTCGTATCCACGCGCCCAAAGAAGCGGCCCGTACTGGATGACAACGAGCCCGACAGCCCGCGCGCTAGCCCCTCTGCGCGCAGACCCCCGAGGAGAAGGCGCATGACCATGACGGAAGAAACACACGAAATTTGGGATGAGCTCAACGATAGACACGCTAGACAATCTGTAGACTTGGACATAAGACCACGCTCGAGATCCGGCACCTTGCCCGCACGAAGAAGGAACACTCAGTCGGCCTGGCTAAACCAGATGCGCCGCCGTTCATGGTTCGATAGCTTTGGTGCAGGCACGCAACGAAGCCGTAGCGCGTCGCAGGGGACGAGGCCTACGAGTAGCAGCACTGCCGCTCTATTAGATCATCCAGATCCAGACGATTCGGATGCAGATGTAGATGACGATGCGGCGGCGCAAAGTAAAGGGGGCGACTGGTTTAAACTGAAGTGGTGGCGGAAGAGATGGCGAGACGACGAGGAACGAGATACATGAGATACCCAACCACGCATTCCCAAATGCCATTAGAAATTGTCCAACCTGGAACAGGCTCTGTAACGTGAGTTTTGCATACCGTCGGTGATGTCGTTTATTCACCGTTGCAAACTGATTCGAGGTAAACAGCGCTAGCGCATAGACGATGCTGTAATTGGGTGAATTGGTTGGCAAGTGTGGGGCGTGGGATAGTAGATGGACCAGGTTGGAGGACTGCGTATACACTGAATGTTTACTCGGCATTGAGCATTGACCAAAGAAGATTTAACATTGCAGGAATCATACAAGTACCTTTTCTCCGTTTGCTCCTTTTTATTCTTTCTCAGCCTCTCAGTCTCTCAGTCTCTCAGTCTCTCCCTCTCTCGCCCGTCATTTCCTCTCCCCTCCCTCCTTTATTCTCCTTCTTTCTATTTCTCTCCTCAATTACCAAAAAAAAACCAGACAAACAAACAAACAGACAACCAATCAACCATGCCTCTCACCCTCGGATCCCTCGCCCCCTTCCAACTCCCCCTCGTACTACTCACCAACGTCCTCGCCCTCACCTTCACCCTCTGCACTTCCCCCTCCCACACACCACCACGCACAAACACACGCCTCCTCGCCTCCCTCTTCTCCCTCCCACCCCTCATCTTCCTAATATGTCTCTCCCTGCACACACAACCCGGCGGCGTGTGGGACGCCAAGTACGCAACCAACATTGGCGTCATGCACGCGCTGTTTGTATGGCTGGACTGGGTGGTCCTAGGTAGTCCGGGCAGGGAGGGGTGGGTGAAAATTACAACTACATCTACATCTACATTCACATCTACAACTGTGGGGGGTAGTAGCAGTAGCAGTAGCAGTAGCAGTGAGAGTGAGAGTGAGAGCGAGAAGAATAAAAGGGCTGTTCTTCTACAACAACAAGAAAAGGATACTGCCACAAAGAATGTTGGGTTGAGTTGGGGAGCAGGTTTCTGGCGTGCATGCACACTCGCGACAACGTATCGCTACACGGGGTGGTCGTGCCAGGTGAAGAACATCCCCGTGGAGGGAAGATATAAGAGTAATGATGGAAAGGCGAGGAGGTAAATTTTTTTTCTTTCATTCCCCTTTTTCTTTCTCTTTCTTCACCTCCCCCATCTTCCCTCTAGCTAACCCCAACTATCCAGAGTGTTCCTTGTCCGCAAGTCCCTGCGCGCAATAATCTTCTTCCTCCTCTCCGACCTGTTCCACTCGTACACGGCAGCCTCGCCGCACGGCTCGTGGCTCGACATTGCGCACTTGAAACCTCATGTGACAATGTCGGGGTTCTCGTTTGCGCACAGGTTCTGGTTTACGTGGGTGCATATCCTGGGCATGTGCGTGGGTCTCGAGATGGCGAATTGTGTCGTTGGGGTGGGGTGTGTGGCGCTGGGGCTGGCGCGTCCGAGCGAGTGTCCTGCAGCGTTTGGGGACTGGAGGGAGTTGTGGAGTGTGAGGAAGGCGTGGGGGTGAGTTGTTCTTCTTCTTCTTTTCTTCTTTCTTTTCTTCCCGCATTCATTCACGTCTTTACATGCCAATGGAGCATGGCTGACTTTCATCTCTTCGCTTGTAGATCCGTGTGGCACCAAATGTGTCGTCGTATATGCTCTGCGCCGGGTACCTTTCTCTCCCGCGACGTGCTGCACCTGAAAAGGGGATCGTTTGCGTCAAAGTACCTGCAGCTTTTCACTGGCTTCTTCATCTCTGGGCTGGTGCATGCTGGTGCGTCGATGCTTTGTCATGGGTCATTGGAGGGTGATGGCTCCATGGCGGTGTTTATGGCACAGGCGGTGGCTATTATGGTAGAAGACCAGGTTATAGATTTTGGGAAATGGTTGGGGTTCAAGGGAAATTGGGGTTGGAAGGTTGTCGGGGCGTTGTGGACGGTGTTTTGGTTTGGAGTAAGTGCGGAGAGGTGGAGCGGCAAGATGATTGAGCATGGTGTGTGGGTGCATGAGAGGAATAGCGACTGGTTTGGGATTGGACCGAAGATTTGAGGGAGAGGTAGGGGAATGGTAGGTGGATGTTCCCCTCGGGCGTTGTAGAAGGGGGTGAGCCATATCAACAGAAAATTTTCCGTCTTTGCCAATCCTCAAACCAAACGAAATCGACGCGCGCTCTTTTTCCCCTTTTTCAACACTGCTGAAATCTCTCCATTCATATACCCATGCACATACCCTTCGCCAATCACCTGCCATGCTTCTGGCGTCCTTATCCGCCTCAAGACAAGCGGGATACTGCACCCGAATAAGATACAAACCGCATCGCCCACCTGCGAACGACAGGGAGCCATGCCGACAAGCCCCTCACTAGTAACCATCAACCTTCTCGGCTTCCTACGCACCGTATCGTGGAATCGTGATAGAAACGTATCAAGTTTTTCAGTATCAGAATCATTCGAATGATGCATTGGGTGGGACGGCGGACGATGCAGCAACGGCGGCGAGAATTTAGAATCCATCTGGTTCCCTGACACCAGCTCTTCTAGCGTGTGATTGCCAAAGTGCAACCTCCGGTTTTGCTCAAACCACGTCGAGAAGCTCCAGTCGACCGAATCGCCATCCACACAGGCGTGGCACAGGAAGAGAAAGTCAGATACATAGTGTCGAGGAGCTTGGAAGCCTAGATACTTGTCCTGCCGATCGAGGACGAGAGAGCGAGCAATGGCTTCTAACCAGTCCATTGGCAACATGGTCGCTCTCGGTGCTGTGTGCTGGTCTTCGCCTGATTGAGCCAACTCATGACCGCCAGAGGCGGCGCAGACAAAACTCTGGCACCGCAGTTCTCGTGCGTCCAACCCCCCAAGACCGTGTATGTTATCTAGAATGACGCCATCACACCACATCTCCTGCAGGTCATCGGAAAACTGCACTTTTGCCCTTTTTCTCAACTGCGATCCAGGAGCGTCGTAACATACCTTCCAGTGCGAAGATCTCAAGGGCCGGAAGTTGCCGATATGAGAACTTGAGCTCTGGCTGGCCATCAGTGGTACAGGTGACGCGTATTCATTCATCGCCCGCCAGTCTGGCGTCCAGCCAGGGACGGTATGCTCCGGGCCCGGGTCGACGGGTCCAGAGTATCGGCTGAAAAGATGGACAAAGCAGATGATGTCCAGATACCCGTACTCGTCCCAGAACGAACGCACCAGTCTTGCAAACTGAAGCTCAACACTGGAAGTGTATTCCGGTGCCCCTATAAGCTCCCGGTCTCGCGCAGTAATCAACCCCATGACAGAGTATATGCGGTCTCTGCTATCTGACGCAGAGTAGTTGCCTAGATAAGCCATGATGGCTATCAAACTGATGCCTTGCGACTTCGGTCGTGTATGCCACTGATGTATCCTCCTCCGATTGTACGCGCCGTCAAAGATCTTGCGTGGCACCAGCTCATGCTCAAAGTCATTGCTGATTGTGCTACACAAAAAGATGCTGTACACGGCGCTCTTGAACTTCCCACGGGTGACGGACTTTTCGCCGCAGTACAACTTCGCCTCCTTGGGGAGCACAAACTCTTGAAGCGTCCACACGCGTGTCCACCAAGGCCTTGAAAGAAGACTAGTAACTGCTAGGCAGTTGGCCGAAAACTCCGAGTCGGACAGGTGCTCGCGCATTGCGCGATCATCGCCCTGGAACGCAGCCTGCAGGGAGCCAAGGTGATGAAGAAAGTCGATTGCACCCGAGCAATCACTCCCATCTTCCCGCTCATCCCCCAGCCACACAATAGCTCTTCGAGAGCGTTTGTATATATCCGCCATGATACGAACCTGCTGTTCGCGCTCGTGCTGATCCGCGAGATTTATAGTCAGACTATCTATCCACCACCAATCACTGTCTTGGAAGTCTCCGTGCCGTGCAACCATTTCCAGAAACGGTAGGAGACTATTCAGTATGGGTAGGGATCCTCCCGACTTCAGGTGCATGGCTGTGCTAGAGTACTTTTGCTCGCCCCATACGTAGCTGGCTGTGTAGAAGTGAGGAGCACTGGCTAGTTTCCATGTTTGCATTTTGCCGATGAAATCGCCATTTTCAGACTTTGAAAATCGGAGCAACCGTATACATGTGCTGTCTATAGAGTCTGTGTATGTTGAGTTCTCTGTTTTTGATCTCGTTTGAGTATCCATGGCGAGGGAGGTGGAGAGGAGCGAATGCGGTAATTGAGAATTAGTATTATTAATGAACGGGTGCGCTAGGAGGGATTAGGTAAAGCGCGAACATGAGTCTTTATCCATAAAAGTACATAGGTAGTTACTGGATGAGGTGAACGAATAGTCCTATTACGTGTGGTCTTGAGACTTTTGGATGTTTGGAACCAAAGGTGATGAGAGGGTTTACACCAAGTCTGTGCTCAGATGAGCACTGTAGGGTAGAAAGAGAAAGTACAGTGCTTCGATCGAGATCTGGTTGCACAACAGAGTCGTTGCTAGATCTAATCGTGATTAAACACACACAAATCATCTCATAGTTCAGTACACACCATGTTTGCAAAGACAAGTTGATATTGTTCATCTACTCAGTAGCAAGCACACTCGCAAGTATCTCGTCATCATGGTTGAAGCTCGTAAAGTCATTATCATATCCATCTCTCTAGTCTCCATCCTCCCTTTCTCTCTCTTTTCAGAGCCCATACTAAGAAAGATTCTAGTAGACGTAGAATATCGAAGTCTCGTTGTCCGACTCGCGGAGCGTCTTGTTCTTCCTCACAAAGATAATCTTAGCCAGCCACGCCAGCGCAAAGGTCGCAAACGAAAACGCAGCCGAGGAGCTGAGCGCAATGACGTACTTGGGTGCATCAGAGAGGGGCCACAGGTATGGGGTCCTGCAAAACTTGTTAGCCTATCTGGATGATAGTGAGGAGATGAATATCAGGGACTTACCAGATGAAAGACGCATTCATGACTGTCGTAACTATACCGATGGCCACAGACCTCTTCTCAGGAGTCTGACCACAGGTAGATCCGCACCAACCCAGAATCAATGAGTTGACACCGTATGTTCCGATAGTGAAGATGATCATGGCAACATAGCGTCCGGCGGTGCCAATATCTGCGCAGGCAAGTCCGAAACCGAAGATAGCAACGCACTTGGAGAGGGTGATGTGCCACGTGCGCTCGTTGAACTTACCCGACGACCAAGACACAGCAATGGTAACTGCGCCGGCAATGAGGTAGGGAGGGCAGGTCAGGACGAGGGTGATGGTCCTGTTGAAGCCAAGAGTCTTGACAACTGTGGGGAAGAAGTTCTTGAAGCCGTTGGCCGCGAGATGCATGTGAGCCATGGCGGCGAAGATCCAGACCATAGGGTCCTTTGCGGCCTGGCGGAAACCATTCCAGACTGAGGTATCGCCCTTGTTGCCAACAGTGTCGAGCGCCATACGGCTGGTAGCAAGCAGGCGTTCCTCAGGTGTAAGCCACTTGGTGTTGTGGGGGAAGTCGGGAAGAAGGAAGAAGCCGACAACAGCGATGGCAAAGGTAACGGCACCCTGCAAGATGAACAGCCATCGCCATCCAGTGATACCAGCAACGCCTCCAAGACCCTCAAAGATACCGGCAGCAATAAGACCAGCAAAGGCAGTGGCGAGGATGTTACCGGTGTACAAGATGGCAATGCGGGTACCAATTTCCTTTCGGGTGTAGAAGGAAGAGAGGAGATAGACGGCACCGGGGTAGTAGGGAGCCTCTGTCACACCGAGGAAGAAGCGGGTGAGCAAGAGACCAGTGAAGTTCTTGGACAGGGCAGTCAAAGCGCTGACAACAGCCCAGAGCATCATGCAGGTGCCCATGTAGCGACTGGGGCGAGTTCGGTTAAGGAACATGTTGGATGGAATTTGTCCAAGCAAGTAACCAACGAACAGAATCGACACGCACGTTTGGTACTGCGTGCTACTGAGCTTGAGGTCCTTCTCCAGGTTGTCCAGACGAGCCAGAGCAATGGCGTTGCGGTCAAGATAATTCAGCCAGTACATAGACCACAGCATGGGCATGATCCATCGATCGAGCTTTTTAACAAGTGCGATTTCTGCAGGATCTGTCTTCTCGGAAGCACCAGAGTAATCGACCTTACGAGCGGGCTTCAGAATTTCTTCATCACGAGTCTGTGTCTGCTCAAGCATGACGATGCCAGACTTCTCGCCAGATTTTTCAGCCATGGTGGGCGGCGTATCTGAGATTTGTGGATATGGGAATGTATGATTGACGAAGAGATTGTATCAGAGAAGAGTTGATATATGGAGAAGGCCTGTGAATCTCCAGAGCCTGGTGATCTGGAGAATCGTAAAACCTGGGGCAGTAATGTGGGCTTTATACACTCTTCATGATGGCTACCACGCCACGTGGAGAACGCTAGTATTACTCCACGATATAGCCCCCCGGGGTAAATTCACTAACTATGGGAGCACGCATACATGCGTACCAAGACGCTTGAAGGTGCTTCTCTCGGCCGCCTTGGAAACACGAGGCATTTCGGAATAGTGAGCACAAGGTTGTTGGCTGCAAGGGATCTCCGAAGGAAAGTAGACCAGATTCTAGTTTCAGCCCGCGAACAGTTGGACAACTAGATCCGGTGTATGGCCTGTAGCGGGATAGCTCAATTTAACCGAACAGAATGGGCTAATGTGTTTCCGCACCCAATCACATATGATTCCATTCTTAATCGCACGTGGAGGAATGCAGTAGCGCATACCCCAGAGAGGCGCTCCATCGGCTGGTGTTCCACTGGACTATAGCTCTTCTGGTGCATTACCCCGATCATGTCGGGTGGCTGTAAAGGATTGTGTACCAACATTCCCTCATGCAGACGCCAGAAAAGTTTTGCCAAATTCTCCACCTCTCTTGCAACACGCCTATGGATTCTCTCGTGAGAATTTTGACATTGGCCTGCACACTGACGTTACACTGGGATCAGACATGGACCAGAAAGGAATCCCGCGAGCACCAAGAACCTCGTTGACGACGAGCATCGTTCGGGATACTGAAATCCGGCAAATGCACTGCTCGTTAGTGGTCGGGTGACAAGAGCTGGGCAAAGCCCAGATGGAACCCAAGAGTCTTCGCGGTCTTGTCGCAGGAGTAGTGGAGGTTAAGAAAAGACATGGCAAGCCACAAATTCTTGGAAGCATGGAAGAATGCATGTACGTTGTAGTTAGCGCTCCCGCCAAGAAGCGTGCGGGGAGACGCCGGCGGTAGTAAATCGGGTCGATGGTGGGGAGCATAATGTCCTCAGGCAGGCAGTGCTTGTCAGTTTCCTTTCTAGAAGCAAGGCCTGTACTGTTTCATGATGTGCAGTATCATGTCCGGTTCCGGTGAACGATATCGGCTGTTGGCTCACTTGAAGAGTGATAGGCGGATATCTCAGAATGGTGAGTAATTTGGCGAAGGCTGAGAGAACGAGTTCAGCGTCGGAGTTCTCGCCGGCCAATGGCTCAGGCTACGCTGAGGATGGAGCTTTGCTTTTTTGCTGGCCAGTCTCCGAAGAAAAGGTCCTCCGACTCTTCACGTAGAAACGCCATGTTCTAGCACTCCGATCTACGGGTTCTTTCGTATGTCGCCTCGTTGGCGCGGGTTGATGATAATCGGTGATTGGGACAGCCTATCAAAGGGAAGCCAAGCCAGCCATTGGCCACATGTTGTCTCTTGGCTGCCGGTGAGATCACTATGTCGTTCGAATTGCGCCTCATTCGACGGACAATGTCGGAAAACTGCTCAACAGTCGCGCGCCCTCACAGCAGCTTGTCAGTCTCACGATGGCGTTCTCAAGACCTACTAGCTCTGCCAAGTCCAAGTCTCGACTTCCCCGCGTAAACGCTTGGCGGCAAGTGAAGCGTACTACCATTAGTTGCCTCTGGCGTCTTGGCCCGCTGGAGCATTGACCACGTGCTCGAAAAATAATCGGGACCTGTTCTGGCGTCCGCGTCCGGTGTTGAGGTTCTCCAGGTGGTGCGCGCGTGCGACCCCATGGGAAAGATGGAGACTACCGGCAAAGAATGTGCAAACGTTGAATGGAAACGTCAATCGGCGCGGCAATCTATCAAGATGAACGTTGAATGACAGGACTGAAACAGATTCTGAAATATTCTCGTCCGATCCATATGCTTTGTTGTCGTCAACCCTGTAAGGCCTGTTGTGCCCCTGGTGAAGCGTGTACTTGCACTGTTTCTTCTTACCACACATGCATTGTTTGCAGCGCTCCATCCTCAGCATGATTTTACAGACAGGAAGAGCACCGTGACGCAACCGGGATCAAGTAATTGCGTTGTGAGTAACTTTTGAATCTTGAAGCAATACCGGAATTTTCATAATGTCGCGCGTAGAGTCAAGACCAGATGTTCGATCGCGAGCGTGCTCCTCGAAATTACATGGCTTCTTGTGTATTTGAGTGTTCTTGCTCGCATTGTTGTGCGCCGAAGTTTTGGATCAAACGACAATCGTGGTAGTCGCTCGCAGGTCGGACGTTGAGAAGACGACGAGGATGAGCTATCAACCATTTCCGACGCGTAATCATCCTCAAGTGGCAGTCGTTACAGAAGGAGAATTTTATGGGACACATCTCGTGGCGGCTCGTCGTCCTCGCAGTCCAGGATTGCACATCCCCTCCGAGCAAATGGACCACGAGGTGGTTGACCAAGACAATCGGAACACCGACAGCAAGGCCACACACATGACAGGAACCAGGGAGGTGGCCGGGACTTCAAGCTTGGTTGTCTGTCAACAAGCATATACTGCATACACTTGGCCGGGCTTGCTATTGCAGCCGAGAGTCGAAGACACGCCCCAAAGCTTTTCTGGATCATGTGGCTTGTGTAGTTGCTTAGGAGAGTGGCATGCAGACTCACAATCTGCGTCGAAATACGTATCCCAAAGACTGCCTCTGTCAGAAATAGTTGGGTGGTCGTTTGCTGCCTACGGACCATAAAAAGTACCCGGGGTGCTACGATATATCCGCTTCCGTCCCAGGCCTTCCGCAAACCCGCACCCAGCTACTCCAAGGCACGAAATCAGGCAGCATGGTGACAAGGTCGGCTATCCTAGCAAGCATGCGAACATCTAAACACATAATCAATTTAAACCCGCCCAAAGCTTGGTCAAAAGCCACTTGGGCTGTCCAGATGGCGAGAGAGAGCCTGTCTGCCATGTGTTCAATGGAGAGCGCATAACAACGGTCACAAGCATGTGATTGGGTAACGCGAAGGAAAGGAATAACTTTGAGCGAGTACACGTCCGCTGGCCATTGACGCGAGCGGCAGCAACACACTTATGATCACCCAGGCCCAAAGGACCGGATAAAACAGCCAATCGGCCTTGGGGCAGCGACGGAAATCCCTTCCGGCGCCTCGAAAACAGACATCGGTAGAGAGGAACGGCGCGGATAACAGGGGTGTACGCGTTTGGACGATCTACTGACTACCCTGGTGTAGCCGGGCGCAGGTGCGTAGGTAGTCTATGGCTTACATGTGCTGTCGCTTACCTCGCGAATGGGCGGTCGTGACGTGCCTCATGTGAGTCTTGCGTTGAGCGGACCGCTGCCGGGAAGCGAGGCAAGGCGTTGTTGTACCTGGCTAATATGAATCTGGTAGGATCCCTCCCGCAGACGTCACCAGGTGTGGTACATAAGGAATGAAATGGAACCATCTGCCAAAAATGGACCGGGAAGACGCATCGACTGACGCTGCGAGGCCAGATTGTGCGCTGGTTGCTGTGGAGAGTGTAGTGGTGGTGGTGGTGTAGTAAACGCGACAGCAGGACAAATTACCAGCTCAACGCGCGGGACGATTAAGACACAATTGCAGTGCCAACGATCACCGCTCCAACCTCGACCACACAAGCGACTTATAAGGAAAGAGTGTATTGGTCAGCATCATGTGCAAACCAAAGAGTCTGTCTAACAGCACCTTGTCAAAAAACGAGTGCTGCAAGCTCGATCATGTCGCAACCAATTATTTGACAAATGGCGAAAACACACACCAGCACAGGAACAATCCAAGTTTCTTTCGAATTCATGATTCACAATTGAGTGTTGAACTCAATCCAATGATGCAGAAATGGTTACTTGAAGACGGATTAATTTCCTAGCGCACGAACACAGAAAATCGTATACACGAACGATACATATCACAATAGAAAAATAGCGGTATTGCATGCGAATAAAGCGCACCTTAAGTGCTACGAATGGAGGGTTAATCTCCGCGATGCATTACATATCGTTCTCATTCCAGCGTTCTCATGTCGAGTCCTCACTCTCCACCACAAGAAGCGACACACATCTACATCCGTCTACCATCAAAGTTGAACTTCCTGAAAGCTAGCCCCGTCTCCATCTCCGTCTTCGTCGTCGTCATCCTCGACCTTTGCTTGCCCAGGCTTCGGCCTGCTTGGTAGCCCGGCTTCTACTGCTTTCTCGTTGTATGGACCAGGCTCCTCCTCTTCACTCTCGTCTTCGTCCACCTTCTCATTCTGTGACTGTGTTTTCAGGTCCTCTACTGACTTAGTTGGCTCTGGTGATGCGGATACGCTTCTCTCGCTAACGCTGTCTTTGGGCGGTGGGGGCGGCGGCGGTGCACTGTCAGCCTCGCGTTGATGCGTCGGCCTCTCAGGGGTCGGCGGCGTGACCTCTGTCCTTGGACTCATGACCGGACTCCTGGGTTGTTGTTGCTGTGGTTGCTGCGGTTGCTGCGGTTGCTGCGGTTGCTGCTGTGGTTGTGTTTGCTGCGGTTGAGATTGAGACTGTGGCTGCGAAGATCCTGGGCCAACGTTTCGTAATCTTGGGTCTGCGTTCAGATAGTATCCCCGTACACCAACAATCCTCCCTTCCCGCTCGCAGCCCAAGACCCAGTCTGGCACCACAATGGGAATGTTGTTCTCGGACGCCTTCTCCCACGCTGGCCCTCTGCCTTCAGTGCACACAAAATGGGTTGTGTCGATGCGGACAGTATCAGCAATCTTGGCGCCAATCCGCTCGACAGACCTCTGCAGCGACTCGCGGAGAGATGCTGGCATGTGGCCTGGGGTGACTGTGATGCCAGACAGCTCCGTCATCTTGTGTGTCTGCACCTTGAGCTTCTCGCTGCTGAAGGTGCCCGCGCTCGTCTTGAGAACCAGGTGAAAGGTGTACTCGGTGTCGACTGCCAGGCCGCTCAACTTGGTGCTGTGTGTCTCGCTGGGCTTGGGGATGGTGCCCGCCTTGCCGCCATTGCGGTAGAGGGCGAGGCTGCGCAACTCAGCCGTGGCAGCATCAATGGGGTCCCACTCGAGCACCACCGACGTCTGGGTGGCATTGCGACAGCGGAGGACGGGGGCCGAGGGCGTGCGCTGGCCAAACGTGCGGAAGATGTCTGACTGGAGCTCGTGGAAGGCCTTGGCTGTGTCCGCCTCGGCCTTGTAGTTGCGCCCAACGTCAATGTCGACGATGCTGCCAGACGAAATGTCCGGCGGGAGCAGTATCGAGGGGAATTCGATCTGCGCTGGGGTCAGCCAACAGTGCGTGCAGGGATGCGCCTGCGTGGGGAGCTGCTGGCGGCGTGGGGAGCGCCTACGAGGCGTTTGTCTTCGGTGAGGAGGACCGCCACGCCGGCATCGACCTTTCCGACGGTGAGGGAGACGAGCATCGTGTGCGTGCCGGTGGGAGGGTGGGAGGCTGCTGGCGAGACGTATGTTGCGGAGACATGGGCGGTATGGCGGAGCGACGCCAATGAGACGCCGCGCACGTGCCGGGAAGTCAGGGACCAACACTACGTATGCCTAGTGTGTTGCCGTCACCAATGCAGCGAGTACTTCAGTTCATCATTCTAATTCCCCTCATACGCAAGCTAGCAATTCTCTAAGTACACAACGACTTCTCCATGAAATCAACTAGTTTCGGAATGCTCTCAGAGGTATCATCGTACAAATCAATATGTCCCTTTCCCTCAATCACAAAAAGCTCCTTCGGCTCCTCAGCGAGCTCGATGGCTGCCCTGCTATAAAGCCCCGTGTCTGCTGCACCCCCCGTACCCTTGTCCGCCTCACTTCCAATAATCATTAGCAACGGCCGTGGCGAGATCCAGTTGATGAATGCGTAGGAATTATATGTGGCCAGCATGTCCAAGCTCCTCGCGAGCTGTAGATTGGTACACCTGGGGTGCTGCCCGCGAGAAGTCTTGTAGTATGTCTTCGCTTCCTCAAAAACCTGTAGGAAATCAACCGTAGCAGGCTGACTTCCCTTTGCTTCTGCAATGCGTTCCTTCCCTGCGTAGAGAAGACCCTGTTGCAGCATCTCTTTGTTGATCGTGCCCGAGCTGTTCTTCATACTTTCGCGCGTCATGGTTCCGAAGCAGACGCTGCAGACAGCCGCTACGGCCTTCATGCGTACGTCGGTCTGCGCCGCGAAGATAGAGTAGCCTCCAGAAGCGCAAATACCAACAACTCCGATCCTCTCAGGGTCAACCTCACTGCCAAGACTTGAGAGGAACGTTACAGCACTCTTGAAATCCTCGACTCGTTGGTACGGATCCTCCAGGTACCGTGGTTCGCCACCGCTCTCGCCTTGGTAGGCAGCGTCAAACGCAAGAGCTACAAAGCCATTCTCAGCAAGATGCTGAGCATAGAGACCAGATGCTTGTTCCTTTATGCCTGTTCCTGGGTGGCCGACTATGATGGCTGCCTGTTTACGGTCTGGTGCAGCTGGCGACGGAAGGTAGAGGTTGCCAACGACATTGATCTCGCGGCTAGAAAATTGTACTTTGCGAGGAGAAGCCATAGTGAAATGAGTAAGGAATATGTTAATCGATAAGTTCTTGAGAGACTGTACGTGAGCGGTATTCTCTTAGCCAGGATTCAAGCTATTTGATTTGGAACTTGAGACGGGTCACAGATGATTATATAGCTTGAAGATGAAAAGTCTAGATTTGAGGCCATTTAGTATTGAGAGCAGACTAAACATCGTATGTTCAAGTTCATTGGCAGCTAGTATTTTGCTTCTCTGTTCGCAACTTACTGTAGGACGGGAACTCAAATATGGACTATGTTATGCTGTAAGAACATCTGTGCTTTCTTACATCCGAAAAGTTAACGCCGGGTTGCTTGGCAGGTTTTCCCCGACCCCCAGACTCCCCCGACAAAAGATTGCGCTTGCTGAGAACACTTTTGCAACTTTCTAGTTAGCCTCAAAAGGTTAAATTTTATACTTGAGCCTTTTACCTGATAATTTCTAAATTTTTAAAAGGTGGTTTTTGATCTCCTAAAACCTACTGATAGCCGTAGCAATATACAGATCCCATTCAAAATGTCATGGGTAGTCCCCCTAACGCAGTACTTGGAGCCTGCAGGCCAAGACCAGATCACGTGTACACAGTGTACAGGGGCTATTGTATAAGTTCTATCTAAATTTCTTCGGGGCTTCCTAAGGATTTATCTCTACTCTACTGGACATGTGATTTTCTTCCCATTTAATACTCCCTGCTTGCAATGTCTCTGCACAACCCAGAAATCTAAACTAGCCAAAGTTGCTTGACAACTCCTTGCTCTAGAAGTTCAGGACACAAAGGCTGCACGAAGACGAGAAGTGTGTACATTCTTATTTTCTTACTATGAGCCGTCTCGTTGTTCTATCTGACCTTTAGCGGTATCTGACCCACCCCCTCTTCATGACTAACCACTGATATGGTGATTTTCCCCTTCGCATAGTCAACAAACGCCATACTCAGACCACTTTTTTTGTGCTAATAAAAGACATCACCCATTATTTTCATCATAAAGAAAGTCCTAGAAAAAATGTGACGAGCAAATCTAATGCTAACATTGTCATTTCTCATAAACATATATACAGGATACAGAATGCGAAAGAAAACCCCAGCGGTCCCTTTCCGCAAAATGGAATAAACTCTGAAACTTGAAACCAACAAATACCACGCCAGAACATTCTAACAATTCTAACCAATTTTTCAAGGCTATATTGGTTCTCACATCTTCCGGTACTCAACTCCTTGTACAGTAATAGTCGTCGTCTCATGCGCAGTCCGATACACAGTGCCACTGTTGCAAGATGTTGCGTTGGCAACTCTTGTCACATATACCGTGGGAGTAATGGTGATGTAGATGGGAGCCTCGCACTGAGCGTCGGTTCGACGTAAACGTTCTCAACCGCCGCTGCACTAGGATACGAGATCTTGGATTTCGACCTGACGAGAGTTGAAGAGACTTTTTGCAATGGCTTTGTACCGGTAGCTACTTCCTGGGATGACGACTTATAAAGCACAGCAAACCTGGAAGAGCTAGAAGCAGATGCCTTGCTACCAGATGTAGAGGTGGGAGTAGCATTGCAGCCAGTGCCAATGGCCACCGTCGCCTTCGCAGGTCCATACTGAAGAGGGTTGCAACCAGGCAATTTTTCAAGGGCCATTCCGTCGTCACCACCGTAGACGTCGGGAGCGGTACATGTCTTAAAGTCCGCATCATTATCTTTGTTGACATTCTCGGCACCGAAGCAAGCCTCCATCTCTGCTTGACCGCAGCCACAACCGCAGTTGCAACCTCCCGCCTCGGCTATTGCCTTTTCTAAAACACCCGTCTCCCACCCGTTCATAAAGTCGGCATGGAATCCATATCCCGTCGGGTCTCCGTTTGAAATAACCCATGGCGTGCTGTCGCGGCTGTACTTCCCATCGAACGATGAGACGTCGTACCAGAATTCTACAAAAATGGTAGGGAATCGGGCCACTCGGTGAGTTGAAGGGCAATTTTCGATACCGATACCAGCAAATCCATCGGGATAAGCCATGTGTGCCTGAGAGTGTTTGGGATCCATCTCCTGTCCATTCCAGCATGAAGGAAAGGTAATCTCAGCAGCAAGGCCAAAGTTACAAGAAGCGAAGCCAGTAGGGAAACCGTCGCTAAAGATGGTCTGAGAGCTGCCGTCTGGTTTATGGCAGCCCCACCGGACGCTCGCTGAATTGTTCTCAGCGGAACGACGCATCGGGCTTCCAGCCATCATATTGAAGCCTCCAGGGAATCCTGTTACGTTTGCCCAATTGTCTCCATCTCCAAACTTGTAGTAGAGCTTGGTGGCCTTTTCCGGTACACGATAAAACATTCCATTGGCGTTGAAGAACAGACTAGGGCGCCAATACAGACTCTTGTCAGATTTGATACGGGCAGTGCTACAGCTGGAAGATTGTGTCGTGTCGAATCCCATACTGGCCTCCAACGCATTGCCTCCATCGAATGAGTGAAGATGTGGACTCTCGGTTCCAGGGAAAAGAGCAGGGTCGAGACGCTGGTGACTCAGGGCATCTGGGCGGTTGAAAAAGCTGAAGTAGTTCCCGTTACAGTTGAATGCCGACGCAGTAGCAGCAAGTCCAGCTGCGAGTGCAAAATAACTGGTGAGGATCATGATTTAATGATGTAAGAAAATCTTGAATGAAAACAATAATGCCAGCAAGATTCTTGAACCAAGCTGAATGTCGCTGAAAGGAACCGAGTCTCAGACTCAGAGAAGGTATATCAAATGAACGTGTGAATATGCTAAGGGCTAAAAGAAAGTACGATATTGCCGTAGCGACATATCAGAAAAGCAAGCAGAATGGAGTATGAAGATACTTGAGTTGTATGAGCGGAGGTTTAAGCATATAACCAAGCTACCACGCGGGTGGGACTGGTATCAGGAGACGCCTTGGGCGTTTTTCCTTACAAAAGCCGCCTTGTAGGCGCGCCATGGTATGCCAAATTTCTCGAATGCAGTCTACCGCTGCCAGAGATTTTAGATTTGCGCTGTCAGACGCGGATCGTCCAAGGCGAGCTGCGCGCCGTCTCCTGGGCAACATCAAACGTCTTTTCGTGTAGATCAATGGATCGATCGAGACTTCATCGTTGCTCCGCACGGCATAGCAACGTCAACTTCCCTATGATCAATCAAATACATCATCACTTCACATACCTAATTATTGTTGTTTATCCCCTCTGGCATGTCAGGTAGATCATCAGCAATATTGGTCAGTTTGCGACGCCGCTAAGGCCCTATGGGGCCTAGTGCTCCAACCGTCGCCTTCAGAAACTTTGGAGCCGAAGGGAGTGGCTGATTGTCAAACGCTGCTGAGCACCCCTACCTGAGATTACTGCGCGCGGTAGTGAGCAGACTGTTTCGTTTCACTAAGCAGCAGGTGCTATTTGCTGGGTGGGTTTCTTTTGGGTCGGATGTGTGCCGCTGCATGTGAGAGTTCTGCAGAAACAACAGACTGTGCATTAGGCTAACGACTGGCATTTGACGAATCATAGAGAAGTGGGGTCTGTTTGCTGTCCATGTCGCTGGTCATGCCTTGATGTTTCTTTCATTCCGACCTTGGAGGATCAATAATTAGATATGTGAAGCCCATTGGATACCAGCTATCAGTAACTTAGGCTGGGTCCGATCTAAGCCGGTGTATGACATTTCGCATCTCGCGTCGGTATCGATGAGGTTTCCCAAATATGAGACGTAATATCTGTTCCGAGAAGAGGGCGTTGTAGGAAACAATCTTGTGTTTCGAGGAAATTCGGTTGTGTGGAAAGCTAGTGTGTTTGTTCAGCATTGGCAGCCCCTGCGTAGGTAGAGTTCACGTCCAAGGCAGCATCTCAATGTGTATAGAGAATTCACTTGGGGAAATCGTGATTTGACGGGATATGACTGGTTCCAAGAGCTTGCTTTGAACAAGAAACTAAATATATCTGGCTGATGCATGTGCAAGGTATCGATCTACACCAAAGGTAGTATTTCACTTGTGTACTTTTTTAAGCATTCCTCACAACGTTAACTCGAGGGCCCTACTTCATCTTTTGCACTTTGATGTTTGAGAGAGTCAAATTCGTTATCGATAGGGGGCCCGATGTGCTCTGGTGTGAATAACGTCAATTCTTGGCCTTGTCCGTAAGATTCTTAAAACTGGGCTCTGGTGGTCATCCAGTAGTCGTTATACTATGAGTTGTGTATTAAGAATGGCAATGACTTTGCACTGCTGTTTTTCGGGCTTATATCGGCCAAATAGCTCATTCTCGTATATAGACTTTTAGCCGGGGACGGCTTAATAACACCGAAAGCTGCAAGGCCGCAAGTAATCAATTGTCGGGTTTTATAACGAAAGATAAGTGCCGCATGAGCATGCTACTTCGCTGTTCTTGCCATACCGATGACAGCCCTCCACTTCATATAGTTGGTATCTTCATCGCACCTTCTGACTCTCTCACGCCATATGCCGTGCTTACTTCCCCACCTGATGCACGAAACATTGAGAGCTGTTATCATGTGAAGTTTCCAAATCCGTCTGTGATTATGCAGCATCGCGGGGCTATACCGAATCGATTTCTAAGCCTACGTAGTACATTCTAAGAGCAGACTGAAGATGTTGGTAGAATGTTAGGAGAAAGTGGGGTCTGTGGTACGTGCAGCATGATACGTCTGTAAGCGACGGAATTGGTCCGGCTTTGTCATTGCGACAACATGGCAGTTGAGGATGGCATCACATCACGCCTTGCATGAGCTGGCGAGGAAAGAAATATATAAACCCCTTGGAAATCGCCTTTGACAGATATTTTGAGCAGTTCAATCACATCCAATTCCACTCCTCATCAACGAGCCTCGCCCTCTCCACTTTGAATAATCAAATCAACCCAATATGGCATACAAGAATGTTATCATAGTAGGAGTAAGTTGAAACTCACATCCTCCACTTCTAATTATCGAAAAAATTGCTTGGAGTTTAACTACTTCACATGACTACCATTACCCTACAATTTGACTGACCTTTCCCAGGCTGGCGGCAACCTCGGTGTATCTCTGCTCGACACATTCATCAAGCACTCTTCTTTCAACATCAGCGTCCTCTCCCGCGAGGGCTCTAAGTCCACATTCCCCTCGGGTGTCAAGGTCATCCACGCAGACTACGAGTCAGCCTCCAGCTTGAAGAATGCCCTACAAGGACAAGACGCTGTCATATCCCTCGTCGCTGGCACTGCGCTCCTCACTCAAATCCCGCTCATCGATGCCGCCATCGCTGCAGGTGTGAAGCACTTCATTCCCTCTGAATTCGGAAGCGATACTCGGGATGAACGTGTAGCAAAGGCAGTCCCAATCTTCGGGCCAAAGATCCAAGTGGCCGAATACCTTAAGACCAAAGAAAGCCAGATCAGTTGGACAGTCATTGTGAACGGCGCATTCTTCGACTGGGGCCTTCAAGTCGGCTTCCTCGGCATTGACGTTAAGAACAAGACTGCCACACTCTACGATGAGGGCAAGGCCGTCTTCCTAGCCACCACTCTTCGCAAGATTGGCCTCGCCACGATCAAGGCCCTCGAGCAACCCGAACTGACAAAGAATCACGAAGTACTTATCTCCAGCTTCAAAACCACACAGGCAGATATTCTGGCCGCGGCAGAGAAGATTTCAGGCGAGAAGTACGCTGTCACAAATATCAGTGCGAAGGAGCATGGGGCAGAAGGGTTGGCCAAGCTGCAGAAAGGTGATTTCTCAGGCATTGGCGCGTTGATCCAAGCGGCAATTCTTGGTACAGACCCTCCACTAGGAGATTACACAAGCTCTGGATTGTGGAACGAGAAGCTTGGCTTGGAGAATGAAGATTTCGAAGGAACCATCAAGACGGTGTTGCAGGGTTAGTAGGAGATTGCCTATCGATGAATAGCGCAACCCTTTAATGAAATAAATCTTATGAACCTCTAAGCAGTCTTTTCGTGTGAAATTTCTTTGAATGAATGAATACAGCGAAATGCAATTGATTGATTTTGCTTTACCAATTTCTTCTTGCAAAACCTACTTTCACTTGATGAAAGTATTCACTGGCAGACGGTAGATGTCAATTGTCCAGTAAGGCCTCCTTGTGCCCTCCCATTCTTTGCTTCCGTGCAGACCTGCTGGGACATCAATGTCCTCCCAGGTTGTGTCGAACCCAGCCTCGAACAAGTCGATCTCCGCAACCTAGGCGAGTAGTTAGTCTAGAATTCCCATCAATCTTGCAACGCTCGACATACTTTTGTGTAGACATCGTAACAAATTTGGCGATCAGCTCCCAGACCGTTGTACCACCCAAATTTACCATCCTTGGCAAGAAGTTTGGTCACATATTTAGCGAAGAACTCCCTCAATGCCGCATAATCCTCAGCGAATGTATCGTAGTAGATGCCGTCGAGGACAACACCCTGCTCAATCAACTTGGGAAGAACATCCTGCCATCGGCCCTCGTGAATATGAACATTTGGTTTGTCGTACCAGCCCTGCTCTCGTAGTCGCTTGTGAACCTGCGGGTGGGCCTCGACGATGTGATGTTCAGCGGGGGAGTGTGTTTGGATAGCAGTATCGACGATTCCCATTCCGTGACCAACGTTCATAACCCTGAGACCAGCCTTGGGGATCAAAGTCTCAGCATGACGCTGCATGATCTCAGTCTCCCAGTCCATCATGACAGCGTTATCACTCTCATCCATAAGGATTCCAGGCTTGTATCGTAGCTGACTCTTCAAGTATGCATGGTTGTCCAAGGAAACATCATCGAGAACGGGGTCTTCAATAGTCTCCTGGACAGGCTTTGCCTCTTCCTCAGATACCTTCTGTTTCTTGGCTGCGGGCTGCTCCTCGGTTGCAACCTCATCCTCTTCTTCTTCTTCTTCGTCATCTGCATCACCTCCCAGACCCAACGCTTCCATCTTCGCGAACAGAATCTCTGCACGGACACCAGCTTCAACCATTATGTCGTATATCTTCTTCTGGCCCAGACGCAGCGCAATGCAACCAGGAGTTTCGTCATCCTTATTCAAGTCATTCCAGATGGCGCCATTTTGGAGCAGCAATTCAACTGTCTGAACCGCATCCTCGCCCGTCTCTTTTCCCTCCTCGGCTTTTCCACATGAGAGAATCGCAGCATGCAGAGGTGAAGTCGCAACTGTTGCGGTGGGATCCTGAACGTTGGCTGAGCCTTCCTTGAGCAAAATCTTCAACACCGACACATCGTGTCGTTCTGCAGCAGAAATGATGCGCTTGGCGAGGAGGATATCTTCTTCTGTTGCTTGGTTGGCCATCTTGAATTGTTGTTTGTTTTGTGCAGGCTTTGTGCAGTCGTGGGGTTCATGACTTTTTTTCTTTGCAGGGATAGCGGTAAAATAAGCGAGATTTTCCTATCTGGGTTAAGCGTAATAGATCATGGTCAATGAAGAGGACGATGTTGATTACGAAACTTGCAAGTGTGTAGGTCTCAAACCAAGCCCTGTTCGGGTAAACAGCTGCTATATTAAATTGCTTTGGTAATTGTTGCAAACGTAGCTCTCGTGAGAATCAGCTGATCAAGGAACTTTGGAGATTGGGGGAAGCAACAACATTATTGTTTGCATCGGCATATGGTAGATAGTCTCACAAAAATTCCGGAGAAGTACCTATTGGTTCTTGGAATTTACTTTGGCTCAATTCAAACTAATCATTCTATACAAGTACTCTACAATTGAAAATCTCAAAGCCTCATCCAGCTTTGCTTTGCAGAGATCCCCAGCCAGTACCCTTATAACTCGGGGCCTCCCGACCATTCCCCTTGTAGCTCGGAGCCATACTGATCTTCCCCGGCTCCTTGCCTCCTCCAATTAGTCTGATTTTTGGTGCTGGTTCCTTCCATTTTCCACTGCCAGTTACCTGTTGCTCTCTCCTCAGTCTGGCCATCTGCGTAACGGCCAATGGACCGAAATCTCTAACCAGCTCCGCTGAAGTGATGCGCAAATTGCGATCCCGCTCAAACAACATCTTATACCAATCATCAAGTTTCTCGCTGTACGGCTGGTAGGTAACCAAAAGCCCAAAGGCATCGTGATGCTCCACCATATCATCTCTGGAGATATCGAGGGGCCGATAGACGGTCGGGATTTTCTTTCGCCAAAATCCTTTACGCCATATGACCTTGTCTTCGATGTCTGGATATGACTTGCCTCTCAACATCCTCTCAATGACGAATGCCTCGCGCGACTGACGAGGGATGATACCCAAGGCAATGTGTTGGATCGTTGTTCCTAATGTCCATATATCCCCTGACGGATGGATAGTCTCGACTTGCTCTGCTCTCGGGGGTGCATATTCTGGTGTCCCAAACCAAGGTTTCTTTTCTTCAAATGGCAATGCTGGGTAGGGTGTCATGCGTGCGAAATCGCAAAGGAGGAAGATGGGCTCAACAGGAACATCCCCCTTCAGATATCCAGCGGGATTTCGGACGAGAATGTTGCTTGGCTTGATGTCTTGATGAACGTAACAAGTGCCCAGGCTATTGTGGAGATGGTCTAATGCGAGAACCATATCATGAAACAGCTTCCAAATAGTAAGTTCAGAAACTTGTTCGAGTCGGCGGTTCTTACTTCCTTGTTCGTACCACATTCCAACGTATTCAAGAAGGTTCCCGAGATCACACACAGGGAGAAAGATGGCTGGCCCTAGGCGTGGAAAGTTTGGGACATAGGTTATCATCCCAAGAATGTTCTCATGGCTACTTATCCTCTCCAGATTGCGGATTTCAGCCATGATACGTGTGTGAGTAGTCTTGTTGTCGTCAATTGGAACTTTTCTAGCAATAGCCTTCTTTGAAGATTTATGCATGAATTTGCGGACTTGCCCGTCACTACCTGCTCCGATGTCCCTCAGTGACATGAACATTTTGTCGAATCGCCTGTAGTCGCCAAGGTCCTCAATAACTTCGCTCCAGTCCCCTTGACTCGTGGTTGATCCTCGACCGCTCGAGTGTGGAAACATCCTATTGGCGATATGTCCAAGTGCTAGTGTGAAGGACTTAGACTCAATAAACGTAGATACTAAAGCTTTTGGGAAGCATTGCGACAGGTCAAGATATACTAGGCAATACTCATGCTTTGTGTTAAAACAACATCGAGGGATCGCGAACATTGTGATTTATTACCATTTCGCCAACGTTCACATTATCAACGATCAAATACGCTGCATACTATGTGGCCTTCCAAAGTGACTGCATGGGGGTTCTATGAAGTGGAAATCCACTGGCTGCGACTTCGAAAAAGATAAGTTACCTTTTTAATACCAAGGACATTACTGCCATCAGTTTTTCCGTGCCGTTTGTGGAGTCGTTCTACCGCTGAGAAAATGCCGCATCAGACTCTCATAGTCTTGATTAACCAACTTGTAGCTGAGCTTATGTTTTTGCATTAATCGCAATTTCAATCGACACCAAGTCACTAACATAGCCTTCAAAATGTCGTGAGATGTAGACAGGAAATCTAGTAATGAAATTTAGGACAAAACTTGCGTGAACAAGGACATGTGGTCAACATGTCAGTCTTCTGGGCCTGGATCTAGGAAAAATTCTCGCGAGGACTTCGGTCCTCTCCACTCGTTTTTTTATGTCTTTAACATACCCCAGAATCGTTTGTCGGCACAAGTTCATCAGTGCCTGGTATCATCCCTAGTGCTCCTCTACTCACGTAGCTCTAGAATGTGACAGCGAACATTGAATCCACCGATCACACGATTTGTGCAAGGTTGGGTTTAATCAAGACTATGTATAACACCACCAAGAGCAATTAATGTTTCGGTATGAGTGCGAGAAGATGCAACAAACAGAATTGGACATGTATTATGATATGGGACAGTGTTGCAAAAGAATCGTTGTTCGCAACGTCAGTAGCGAGCGTGTGATGATCAACAAGAGTATGTGAAGCGTATGACGTGAAACAGAGGGTGATGCTACCCGAGAGGCTTAGGAAGGTCCCCTCGTAGCTTCCGGTATCTGATGCCGTACCAATGGGAGTGCTGAAGGCCGTGGGATCTTGAAATCAATTATATCAAGGCTTCAAGAATCATACCAAGTGCTAAAGAGATTCACATCAATGGCAGGCAATTGTCTTTTGAAGCTCACGTTGAATTACTTTGAACAGCTGGTGCAATCATGCAAGTGTCGACATTGTGGTGTAGGAAGTCTTCTTCCTACTGGCCCCGGACTGCCTTCCCCAGTCTTCCACACTTTTGCACCAGACTTGCCATAATGAGTAACTTTGCGTCGATTCGCTCGGAATCAATTTCCAGCGCCAGTGCAATGTGATGTTGGTAGTTTCTTGGTTTGGCGTTGTTGGTGGGGTCCGTTTCAGATGATCACGCGTTAACGTGTCAAAAACTTACAGGGTCTAGCCACATTGCAATGAGCACCACGTACAACAACTGGCTTCAACATGGAGCACATGCTGGAGCGCGACTTTCGCGCCCTCGATGCATATGTCTGGGGTGCAATTAGCGCGGCAACACTTTTACTCTTCTACCTGACGTTGAGGAGAGATGTCGAGGGTCCGATATTATACGATATTGCGTCGCCAGAGGAGGCAGAACCTGGCTGGAAGGGTCAGGTGCTCGACGAGCCATCGCTGAAGGTGCACTCACAGCATGCATTTCCTGGCACCTTGATTGACTGTTTCTTAGGTATCAGGCTCATCTGTCATCCAATGCTATGCCCCCGCGACTGGCGAAGCCCTCGGGCGCGTCAACCCCTCGACTGCAGAAGGCATTGACCGCAGCATTGCGAAAGCACGCGAGGCCCAGGTCCAATGGGCGCGCACCACATTTGTCCAGCGCCGAAAGGTGCTGCGCACAATGTTGCGATTCGTCCTTGAAAACCAGGAGACAATTGCACGAGTCGCGTGTCTGGACTCGGGCAAGACCATGGTGGACGCGAGTTTAGGGGAGATCCTGGTCACAGTCGAGAAGCTGAGATGGATGATCAAGCACGGGGAGCAAAGCTTGAAGAGCGACAGGAGGGACACCAATTTCCTCATGATGTATAAGTGGAACGAGGTTATGTATGAGCCACTGGGTGTTGTGGCAGCATGTGTGAGCTGGAAGTAAGCATCTTCTCCCCCTGTGGACTCGAGGCCCAAGACTAACGCGTGATGCAGTTACCCCGTAAGCTTCAGAACCTCATGCTTTGACTTGAACTGTGGCTGACAACTTCTAGTTCCATAATCTCATCTCGCCCATCATAGCCTCCATCTTCGCTGGCAACGCCATCATTGTCAAAGGCTCTGAAGCCACTGCCTGGTCCTCAGCATACTTTGCCTCGATCGCCACCCGTGCCCTCGAAGTATGCGGCCACTCTCCCAACCTCATCCAGTCTGTCGTCTGCTGGCCCGACGTCGCCGACCACCTGACATCTCACCCGGGCATATCTCACATTACGTTCATCGGCTCGCGACCCGTCGCACACCATGTTTGCGTGTCGGCTGCGAGAGCCCTTACCCCCGTATGTGTTGAACTAGGCGGCAAGGATCCTGCGATACTTCTCGATGATTTGTCGAACAGCGACTTCAAGCGCGTAGCCAGCATCCTCATGCGCGGCACCTTCCAATCCGCGGGCCAAAACTGCATTGGTATCGAGCGTGTGATAGCACTCCCCAATGTCCACGATCGCCTCGTCGAGTATCTAACCCCCAAAATCCGTGCCTTACGTTCAGGCTCCATCCTCAATAGCCCCGACACACCTGTCGACGTCGGCGCATCCATCTCCTCTGCAGGTTTCGCTGCCCTCGAAGCCCTCATTGCTGATGCAGTCAAGCAAGGCGCGCGTCTCCTCGCAGGCGGCACCCGCTTCGCCCACCCTCAGTATCCAAAGGGCCACTACTTCACCCCCACGCTCCTCACAAATGTTACGCGCGACATGAAGATTGCACAGACGGAGCTCTTCGCCCCCGTTTTTCTGCTCATGCGCGCCGAGTCCGTCACCGACGCCATTGCCATTGCAAACAGCACCATTTACGCCCTCGGCGCATCCGTCTACGGTTCGAAGTCAGCGGATCTCGAGCGCGTGGTGAGAGAGGTACACGCGGGTATGGTTGCGGTTAACGATTTTGCGGTCACGTACATGGTGCAGTTGCCGTTTGGAGGCACCAAGGGGAGCGGGTACGGCCGGTTTGCTGGAAAGGAGGGGTTGCAGAGCTTGTGCAATGCAAAGAGTGTGACGAGGGATAGATTGGGGTGGATGGGCATCAAGACGGGGATCCCGCCGCCAATGGACTTACCCGTTCTGGATGGCGGAAAGGCCTGGAAGTTTGCAATGGGAATTGTGTGGTTAGGGTATGGAGATGTGCGGGGCAAGGTAAAAGGGATCAAGGGGTTGATTGGGTTGTAATGGTAGACGAAAAGAATCAGAAGGTGCGTAGTATTGTATGAGCAATATTATATCCACTTTCAGCCACTGAGCCTCAAACAGTTTCAATATACCGCCTGACCTCCCAGTCCGTCACCGCCTCGTCCCACAGCCGTATTTCATGCTCCCTCGTCCCTCCAAAGTGGTCCACAAACTCATCCCCAAACACTTCGCGCGCCACGCTCTCCTTCCTCATAAACCGTTCCGTCGCCTCCTTCAAGCTCTTTGCCAGCCTCTGGCCCTTGTCTGCCGTGCCGCCTACATCCTCGCCCTTGCCTAGTGGAGGAATACCAATCTCCATCTTCTTCTCCACGCCGCGCCACCCCAAGGCGAGGATCGCAGCAAGCACGAAATGAGGGTTTGTATCTGCGCCTGGAACACGAACCTCGAAACGTGTTGCTTTTGCCGATGCGGTGGGCGGCGCAATCAGACGGATACTAGCGGCGCGGTGCTCAAGGCCCCATGACACGGTCACAGGAGCCCAGAAGTTCTCAACCAGTCTCTTGTATGAGTTGACGTTTGGCGCCAGGATGGGCATGATATCTGGCAGACCGTCAATCAGGCCGGCAAGGAAGTGGCGGCCCATGTCGGAGAGGAAGCGGATATCTGGGTACGCGGCGTTTGTGTCTTCTTCCTCGCGGGCAAAGAGGTTCTTCTTTTCCTTGTCGACGATGGACACGTGCATGTGGCCGCTGTTTCCTGGCAGGCCGTGGCGGGGTTTTGCCATGAAGCAGGGTGTTATGCCGTGTTTTGAGCCGAGGGACTTGACGACGAGCTTGAAGAGGGAGGCCTTGTCTGCCATTTGGGCGATTTCACCAAACTCGAGGGCCTGTCAAATCAGTGTTAGCATCCGAGCTCTCTCGTGAGGGATGCAAGAGTGGTGCTGGGGGGAGGGGAAGAGAAGACGCACAGCTTCGAATACACCGGGCCCAGACTCGGTGTGCCAGCCCTCGATGCCGCAGTTGAACTTGAGGCACGAGTCGAAGATGCCATAGTAGTAGTCTTGGTTGTGCACTGGCCGCGTTATGCTGTAGCCAAACATGCCCTCTGTGAGACTCGGGAGAGAGTTGACGGGGTTGTCGCGCAGAAAGGCCGCTGTGCTCGAAGTGTTCCTCTCTGGGCCATCGTGGCTCTGGGGCGCGCGGAACTGGTAGAACTCATACTCGGCTGCACATGCCCAATTAGCCTCATCGCGGCTGCCATGCCATCAGCAACACACGTACCTCCTGCCATGGCTCCGTAGCCCTCTGCCGCCAGCTTGTCAACTGTGCGCCTCAACAGGCTTCTTGGGCACGCGCTCAGACTCTCGTTGGTGTCCGGGTCGTGGAAGCTGATGAGGAAGAAGGGCACGTCATTCTCCCACGGTATGCGCCTAAACGACGAGAGGTCTGGGACGGCAATCAGGTCGCGGTAGCCGTTCTCCTTGTTGGAGATGCCGAGTTCGCGGAAGTACGTCTGGTCGTGCATGTCCCAGCCGAAGATGACGCTGCAGAAGCCAAAGCCAGCCTGGGCAATGCTAAGGAACTTCTTCTTGGCCATGAGCTTGCCGCGCAGCAGGCCGTCGACGTCTATGCCGGCCACCTTGACGGACGTGTCATTCTTGAGGAGCTCGGGGAGCTGCTCGACGGTGATTGGGGCAGGCGTTTCAGACGCCATGGTAGTGGTGGTTGGGCGAGGGAGAGCGCTGTTGAAGAGGCTCAAGGGGGCGACGTTGAGGGCGAGGGAGCGTTGACGGCGGCGCAGAGATCAGAATCAAAATCAGGGCCAGGATCAGGGTCAGGATCAGGATCAGGATTGTGGAGATACGGGCGGGCGCACGTCGAGAGCTCTGCTCTGCTCTACTCCCTTGTGCCCTTGTGCAGGGCCGGCTGTGATAGCAGCTGAACCAATGACGACACTGAGGGGCATGCAGGACCACCCTCTACCCACCTTTGATTCGAGTCGAGCAGGGGATACACGCTGCGCCTATCTGTGCCACTGTCATCCGTCCTCCGTCATCCATTGTCCATTGCCTATTGCCCATTGCCCATTGTGGCTGTTTTGCACGCGACACTGATTTCTCTCCCAACGCGACATGGTGATGCTCTCCCAAACTCCCTCGAGCGCCGAGCTGCCCCGCCTCCCTCCGATGGCGGGGTACACGTCCCTCTGACGTGGGCACCCGTGGCAGAGACGCCTGCAGCTCAGAGCTCGACGCGTCTACAACAACCCAAAACTGCCAAAATGCCCCGGCAAACGTCAACACGCTTTCGTAATGCCCACCGCTTTTTGCTCTTGTTTGCCTGATGACCACCCGAGGCAGGGTCCTTATCAAGCCCTATCTGTACAGGGCCGACTTCGGGACGACCGCTTCTGTCCACTTCACGGCGCATGACCTGCTTCACCACACACTTTATCCGCCTCAGCTTCCCTTGAACAACCGCAGCTTCCCAATTTTGTCGCAGAGGTGAGTACACGATTGGCATGTGCGTTGTTCGTCTCGCAAGCACCCTCGTATCATCCGTAGACAACCATGGAATGCCGCCGCCATTGATTAATATTAGTCATATCTTGCACCAGAACTTTTTTATTATTATAAGATCTGGCCTGTTGCTTGACGCAATTCCTAACTCTGCTGCAGACCCTCTTTCTCTTTCTCTCTCCACATCACCTTTGCTTAAACACAAAGACTACGCACATTCAACATGGGTCGTCTTGAAGGCAAAAACTGCATCATCACCGGCGCCGCTGGGTAAGTACTGCGCCCACATGTCATTATTTGTTTTTCGGCATCGCCATCGTAGCGTTCATGGCTTTTTCATAGAACATGGAGGACGCAGCAAGATGCTCCTGCTAAAGATGAAGTTGTGCAGAATCAGCCAGCATCCCTAGTCTCTATCCCGTTGTTTCCACATTCCACTGCATGTGTTACACCGTGCGTTAGTTCTGGAAGAAGCTGCTCTGCCATCTGTCGTTTTCTCGTCTCTCACAATCTCCGCAATTCCAACCCCTCCCTAACAGCTCTCAGCGGAATTGGTCTCGAGACTGCCATCCTTTTCGCCAAGGAAGGTGCTAATGTGCTCCTCTCCGACATTTCCGGCCCTGCGCTTGAGAAAGCCCTTGCCAAACTGAAGGAGATTGTGCCAGAGGCAAAGAAGGTCGAGGCCAAGATTACAGATGTTTCCAAGGAAGCCGACATTGCCGCCATGGTAGAACATGTCGACTCCTGGGGCGGCCTTGATGTTCTCTTCAACAACGCGGGCATAATGCATGCCGACGATGCCGACGCTGTTGACACACCAGAGAAGATCTGGGATCTCACACAGGCTATCAACGTCAAGGGAGTATGGTTCGGCAGCAAGCATGCAGTTCTCAGCTTCCGAAAGCACAACAAGAAGAAGACCAGTGTAATCAACACAGCGAGTGTTGTAGCACTTGTGGGAAGTGCAACACCCCAGTTGGCGTACACAGCAAGTAAGGGAGCGGTTCTAGCATTGACAAGGGAGTTGGCAATGGTGCATGCGAGGGAGGGTTTCAGGTTCAACGCGCTTTGCCCAGCGCCATTGAAGTACGTTCGAGCGTCCCACCCTTGTTCTTCTTTTAAACATCACAAAATTGGCGTATCAAGTCGATACTGACAACCACAGCACTCCCCTCCTCCAGGACTGGCTCGGCGACGACGCAGCAAAGCGTAACCGCCGTGAGGTCCACTTCCCAACTGGCCGCTTTGGTGAGGCTATCGAGCAGGCTCAAGCCGTTCTTTTCCTTGCCAGCGATGAGAGCAGCTTCGTCAACGGAACAGACTTTGTGGTCGACGGCGGCATGACCAAATGCTACACTACCCCCGAGGGAGCACCCACCCAGCCTCCCAAGAACAACGCCCGCTGATTCACTTTATGGCATGTAACACTTCTTGCGGATCTTAAAGAGAAAACTCTCAGCAATAATCAAAGTTATGGAACTGGTGGATAATTGAATAAGGATGAAATTCTATATCCGCGAGATTTTCTTTCTCACACCAAAAAGGAAACACCCATGGGCCGATATATCTTTTTCAATAGAACAACTCAATAACTGATCACAACTCCGTGTTAGTGACACGTTACAATGATGATCTCATATTCAACCTATTGGCTCAGGTACAGTTCTTACGCATGTCTGGACCGTGCAGAAATGGATAGCAAGCGGCCCTCCAGCAGACAGAAGCAGAGGAAATACCTATATATCCTGGTACTAGGTTCGTGTTCAGTACTCTGGCGTACCGGACACCAAAATTTCACTGTTCTCACTCTCGCTTTTTCACAAGATCTACCTTCAATGCGAAGAGTGCATCTGAAAACAACAATGGTATCACTAGCAACTACGCCAATAGCCAATGGTAACTACTTGCCCGTTACAGTTACCCATTGATCTAATCCTATAAAGTCCACTATCAATAAAATGCGTTTTCCAATTGACTTCCGCATCTCCCAAAGATCTCCCGGCCGTAGCTCAAGGTCGCCATAGCTCTTCTTTGCACCCAAACGCCCCGACCCAGCCCATTGCGACACACAAACCTAGCAGTATAAAAAGTAATCCCAGATCTATCCAGTCAGAATACGCGACGCCCCCATCTCAAAACATGTACCCCTGTTTCGCCTAATCCTCACTCCATCCATCATCCCTACTCCCTCCCTTTGCAAAACACGCATAAACCACCCTCTCCCCCCCCGCCATCGCATATCCCCCTGCACCATGATACACTCCGCCAAGTACAAATAGCGCATCGCCAGCCCTCATCTCCGTTCCCTCTGGATAGCACGACAGCGGGACACTATAACCCCATGCATACCTGCCAGGCACGATACGTGTTGTAACATGTTCTTTTGCATGAGGTATTCCTTCAACGAAGAGGCTAACTGTTGGAGAGCGGTCGAGAGGTTGTGCATATATTCCCGGGAGGAGGGAGAGTGCTGTTGTGGTGATAGAGTAAGGTTGGTCGGCGGTATTGTTGCTGTGCTGAGTGACGGGTTAGTTTTGTGTCTACTATTTTGTTTTTTGTTTTTGTCCTTGTTTTCTCTCTCTCTCATCCCGCGGTGCGAATCTGTCTGCGGAACATGGAATTTACCTTTGGAGTTGCCGGTGGGTCTGCGAGGAAGTAAGAGCATACGCCGTGCCAGAGCTTGTTCTGTTCTACTGATGCAGCAAGGGCATGAGATTGGCCTGGGAGGTTGGTTATCATTGTCGATGCTGATGCTGAAATATCCTCTTCTTGCTTGGCTTTTTTTTCTTCCGAGCGTGTTGCGTCAATGAATGGTTGGATTTCGTCCTCCAGGGCGTCCATCGTCTCTTGCGCGTACATGTGTCGCACGACACAGCCGCCGGAGATGCGTAGATGCTGCACAACATCCTGGATAAGATCGTCTTTGCGCCGATACGCCGAGAAGTCTAGGTCGACCATCTTGGGTGCGCTGTAAGTATACCTCGTCGCGTGCATGCTCCCCGTGTGAAATCGTGCTGGTGTGGACGCTGCATCGCAGAGAAGTGTTGAAGACATGGACGCAGCACCCAAGAACCTCAAAAAGGAATAAAGTGAAGAGAGCAGTTTGGAAAAAAAAAGATAAATAAAACCCCCTTGAACAGATAAGAGCACCTGCTCACAGTCAACAGCAAAAAAAATACGATTACACAACAACCTAGCAGTAAGTCACAAGCAGCATATATTCTTTTTCTTTTCCCTCGCAGAAGGAGAAGAACTAGAAAAGCACAGCCGTGAATATAAAGAATTTCGCCTACTTACCCCCCTTCCAGCTCTCCCCCTTCCCCTAGCAGATCCAGCAGATCCCCATCACCGCACATCAACCCAAGGTTCTGTTGGGACATCGTTATCACATACCTATCAACCCACCACAGTAGCACCCACCCACTATCATGATCACCACCGACCAACACACAGCACCGGCTGCAGCCGCAGCTGCAGCGCAAACCCCCACGCCTGACCCATGCTCGCAAAGAAAGAAAAGAAAATCACTTTTCCCTCTCCCTTCCCATGAGACTCGCACAACACGCACACATGCACATATCACAGGGTCTGTAGATTGGGGGGGGGGATTAGAAGAAGGTTTCGAGCCAGCTCCGTTGTCATAGATGCGGGCGGTGTCATGACGCCGGATGAAGTGTGGTCGCGACGCCATGGGCGCAACGATCGACCTTCTGGACGGCTGATCACCGAATAAGGCCGGTTGATTGGGGCGTGTGACCCCGTGTCGATGTAAGCGGTAGGGACGTTTTCTCCCCTGCTGCTGCGGATTTTGCCTGGAATGCTTAAATGCTAGGCTTCGTGTATACCTGCTTCCGGCTACACCTGTTTTCCAGCTGTACCTGTTTCTGGCTGTACTTGTTTCCAGCCTGATTTTTTGTTTTGCTAAGAGGATGATTGCGGTGATTTTCGTATCTTTGTACGACTTAGAGCGGAGTGATTTGCGCGTGAGGAAAGTTTTGATTGTGATGAAAACAGCTATGCATTCAGTCATGGTGGATTCGAGACATCCAGTCATCCATCTCAAGACCACTTTTCATACGCGTGCCTAATATCTACTCAAGGATGCTCTTCAGAATCTTCACTTGCTCTAGGACAGCGCTCTTGCTGGTACCGCCCGTTGCGTTCTTCAGCTCCACCGCACGCTCGTAATCCAAGCACTCAACAACGTCGTCGCCTAACCTCGAATCGATACCCTTTAGTTGCGCCAAGCTCAGCTTATCCATGGGCACATTATTGTCTTCCGCCAATGCGACTACACGGCCAGAGATGTGGTGTCCCTCACGGAATGGCACACCTTTCCTAACGAGGTAGTCGGCAAACTCTGTGGCTAGCATTTCTGGGGCAAGCGCGGCATGCATCTTCTCTGCGTTGATCTTCAGGGTTGATAGAACGCCTGTGCCAATCTGAATGGAGTCACCAACAGTCTTGATGTGGTCGATGAGCGGCTCGACAGACTCCTGAAGATCCTTGTTGTAGGTGGTCGGCAGACCCTTGATGGTGACATACAAGCCAGCCATGTGTCCAAATGCGCGTCCGCTCTTTCCCCTGATCAGCTCCAAGGAGTCAGCATTCTTCTTCTGTGGCATGAGCGAGCTTCCGGTCGAGTATGCGTCGGCGAGTCGGACGAAGCCGAATTCCAGACTCGAGTAGATGATCAAATCCTCGGCCCACCGAGACATCTTGAGCATGAGACTCGATCCCCATTGCATCGTCTCAAACACAAAGTCTCGGTCACCAACAGCGTTGAGGGAGTTTGTGAGCAGACCCTCGAAGCCAAGCTCTTTCGCCATGGCGTGACGGTCGATGTTGAAGGGGTTGCCAGCGAGTGCGCCGCAGCCGAGTGGGGAGCGGTTGACACGCTTGATAACCTCTCGAAGGCGCTCGAGTTCCGAGGCGAAGGCAGTAGCATGGGAGAGGATCCAGTGCGACCAGCGAACTGGCTGGGCCTTTTGTAGATGTGTGTAGCCGGGCATCTAAGCGCTTGTTAGCAGATACATTTATTATCGCAGTACCATCGCCATACCAGTACATCGATCTCAGCCTCAGCTCGCTCGACTGAGGTCTTGATCAGGAGCTTGAGGTAGCCCTCCAGCGTCTTCAGCTGTTCCCTCAGCCATAGTCGCATGTCTGTCGCGACCTGCTCGTTCCTGCTGCGTCCTGTGTGTAGCTTTCCGCCAATCTCCTTGCCAATGATCTCGCTCAGCCTACGCTCGTTTGCGGTGTGAATGTCCTCGTCGTTTGCCTTGACCTCGAACGACTTGGATGCCCACTCCTCCTTGATCTGTGCGAAGCCCTTCTCAATGGCAGCAAACTCGTCTTTGGTGAGGATGCCATTGTTGAGGTTTGCTCGCGCAAAAGCAATAGACCCAGCAATGTCTTCCGCGTAGAAGAGACGGTCGTAGGGAAGCGAGGCATTGTACTGCTCCATGACCGGGTCAAGCCCCTCTAAGCATTGATTAGCGATAGGAACGATTGTATTGGGTCAATTGATGATACAACATACCCGTGAATCGACCTCCCCACAGCATGTTCTCTGCAACTTTCTTTTCGGACGCCATGGTTACTGATTGAAACAAATGGAGAGAAATGTGTTGAGGTTGTGACTGTTTTCTCCAGAAAATGATATGACGCTCCGCATCGGCGGCAGGGGTCGCTAGCCATCCACTTAGCGTCCGTTTTCCACCCCACCTCTGAATTTATCTTTATTCAAACCATCTGGCGATAAAGACCTTGCTCAGCATGCTAGACCGCATTTTAAGCGTAAAAAGTGCTAACCTTCAGTAATCTGCAACTTTTCTCACATTTGGAAAAGAAAATTTCATCCATTTCTAATTACAGTGCATAAAAAGATATCTGACTTCTCAAGGAAGGTCAAGCGGTACTGACCATGGTTCTCGCTCGTTTGAACAAGATAGCATTTTCATGAGTAGACATGAAAAAAAAAGTGAGGTCACACTTCTATTTGACTCATTTCCATGTCCACTCCTCAATTCCAGCCCTACCTAATACGTGACCGTCCACGCCCAAACACCCCAATCCTGAACTTCTTAGTGCAGTATGCAAGCCATAATTACTCACAGCCCCTCGCAACATCCCTATAATCCATTACCTCGTCATTATTTCCCCCAGTACCCATTTTGGTCAACAGTCCTTCAGTTTTCTGATACCCGTACCGTTGGGGACACACGATCAGGCTTTGACACGATAGTGTCAAGATACTCTAACGCAACTCTTGACCTAAGAACGCTTTGCCTTGAACCCAGTCGCTTGTTCTCTGAACACACGCCCTGATTAAGATATTCCTTTGACCACTACTGTCCTTGAAACACATAATCATATTCCACTCACGCATCTCACACTATCATACCTGTTTCTTCAAGACCGCAGAGCGAGGATGTAATTGTGGAGCCGAGCGCTTTGTAGACGTCGATGCCAACTGTGAGAGAGGTGGGGGGGATTCTGATACAGACGGTAGGTGTGTAAGCCGACAATCAAAAAGTTGACATGATGTTCGGATGTACACGTTGAGTGTTGCAGGTAAAGAAGTCCAGGTAAAGGTACACATGGTGTTTATAACATGCTGGTGCTGGGTAAATTCTATTTTGCAGGTGCTGATTGAGGAAAGTGTAGTGATGAAGGTGTATATATCAACACACTTCGTATTATCTTGTGTAGTTGAAAAGGAGAAGCGTTTTTCGAGGAGTGGCCAGCAGGGAAAGAAATAATCAGTCATCATATAAATGGCAATGGAGAGAGTTTATTGACTATTGAACTGATTAATAATCTTCCATAATTTTCTACCTACTGTTAAGTTCTGAGTCTGTTCGTTCAATGTGCTCTCTAAGCTTTGGTTTCACCAACGCGAACAAACGCCGTTTTGTGTGTTGTACTTGGACATCATTTTTCCGCCATTCAAACGCCATCGCTATGCCTTTTTACCACAAAAGCAAGTTTGTATTTCATAGCCCCGGGTACTGGGCATAATTCATCTACCTGTTCCAAATAATAAGCTTCCTTAGTTCAACCTGACGCGTTTGCCTGCCGGCTCCACGTCGGGAGCCTGACCGGCAATCTTGGTTGGCGCCCAGTTGTGTTTCTCTCCACTCAACTGGTGCGACTTGTCAGACTTGTGCTCATCCGGGGAATCCTTCTCTTTGAATTGTGGCTGTTTGAGTTGCCATGGTGCTGTAATCGAAAATGAGAAGAATTCGCGGTCAGGCCTGCGGGCTACTGCGCGATGGTCCTGTCGTGCCCGATCGTCTTCTGCTTCACTGTCTGCGCTGATAGGCTGGCTAGATGTGTCGTTTGAGCTTAACTTGACATCTGCGATAGACTTATCTGCGTTTGCCTCTTTGTCGCCTTCATTCTTCGTGTTGCTCTCATCTCCCTCCTCGATCTCTTCCGTGTAGCTCCACATCAAATTCAACTCGCCACGGACCAATGCAGTCAGCCACAAACTGCCAAGGACACCAGGAACGAGATATAGTAGTGCAGGCTGGGCATGGTTCCACACCATCATGACACCCAATGTGGCCAGAAGACCAGCTACATAACCTACTAGACTAGCTTTGAAGTATGTCTTTGGGAAGGTGAAGGGAACTTCAGGCTTGGATTGCTCCTTTGAAGCTACCCACAGCGGACGACCAGTAAGCGAATGCGTCCAGAAGTGGTCAGTCCAACGCCCTGCAAGAGAGAAGTATTGAGGCTTCTCTACTGTGTCTGCATCGCCAGTCGTCACGGCGGGTATGTGTTTCTGACGGCGCAGATAGAAGAGATAGAGATCGAAACGTAGCGCGAGGCCAATCATGATGCCGGGGAGGACGACGTCGCCCAGACCAAGCATCGCGTGCGAAGGAGGCGCTGCAGGGGTTTCGGCTGGACCGGGACGAGGGAACATGAGTTTAATGGGGACATCGAGCGACTTGGCTACTGTGACCATCATGGGCCTATATTGAGATTCGTTAGTTAACTGAACATGGAGCATGTGAGCAGATGCTATGACTTACGTGTAGAAGACAAAGTAAATATCGTAGAAGAAGAGGGCACAGAGGATCATGCTTCCCGTGGTGAACGTCGTTGGCGACATGAGTTGCAGAGCGCCATATGAGAAGCCAAAGCCCAGCAGGTTGGTCAAGTACCACGGCTTGTCAACCAAGTTGAAGTAGGCCACGGTGCTCAGGCCGACGAGAATACCAAAAATGCCATGAGGCCCAACCTTGAACTTTTCGGCGCCCATGCGATGGAGATAGACCTTAAGTGTCCACTTGTTGCCAGGCATCGCGCGGTCATTCCATACGAATTGTCTCACACCAGCTGGCAGCGGTATCCTGGCCAAGAAGCCTGGAAATGGCGACTGTATGGGCTGCTTGTCCTTGACACTGCCTGCTACTGGCAGCGCCTTTTCCTGCTTGCCATCGACGTGGTACAGCGTCCCGTCTAAGGCGTATCGCCGCGGGAAGATGATCGAGTGGCCTGCGTCGAGGACGTCTGTGACTAGGCGTGACACAGAGAAGACGCCAAAGATGGCGAAGTAGGCGTTGAGGATCTTGTTGAGCAGCGCGGGGTCCTTCATCCACTTGAGTAGGAAGTATAGCGACGCGAGCGCCGTGCCTGCAAACAAGGGCATGAGCAGGGCGTCCTTGGGTGACAGACCCTCCATGACGTGCTGGTCGGGCTCCTCGTCGTCTTCGTCGTCTGTGGCCCCATCGTCTGGCCTGCGCTTCTTCTTTGCGGGCTTGGCAGCAGACGACGGCCGTGAGAGCGAGGCGTGCGCGCCTGCATAGATGGGGAAGAGGGCCGAGACAATCAGGTGCAGGTACGTGGGCAGCATGCTGGATGAGCGCAGTGTCGAGAGCTCGTAGGCGGCACGCCCCAGGATCTGGGCGAAGAGGCCTGGCTCAGCGTCGGCCATTGTGCAGGCCGTGTCGTGCGTTCCTGTTCGTGTGTGTCGTGGGGGTGCGTTCCTGATCCTATGTATTGTGGGGGGTGCGTACAATGTAGTCTGCGGGCGCTGCGGGCGCTGGCGTTCAGCAGAGCTGTGGTGACGGAGACGCGAGCGGTGGGGCTGCCAGCGTGTCGTCAACAGCCAACAGTCAACAGCCAGCGTCGGGAACACCCACCAACTAAAACGCGACAGTGGCAGGCGCAAAGGAACCCCCAACGACAGAGGCAGCTGAAACAAGCACGCCTCGACAAGTCTCAATTCTGGTGACGGAAGCGGGGCTGGAGAGCGGCAGGCCTGCTGGTGTCTAGCTGCAGACATGGCGGTCCAGCCCTGTGATCGACATTGCATTTGCCCCCAAGTTCCATCCTGCGCCGCACCAAACATGCGGGGACGGGACCTTGCATACCATCATGTTCCCTCACACCGTTTGGAACCTTGTTCACTGCTGCCCGCCACACGCTGCGCTGGGTCCGCCGGGCCCTGCCACTTGGGTCACCTTCACCGTCTTCTGCAGGGGAGCGCATTTGCCGTGCATACTGTTGCATTGTGCTGTTTCCAGGCATATACTGCTCAAACTATACTATTTGCTCGTCTCTAATCACCTCCGCCATACTACATACGTCCGCCTAATATAATACACTTTTCTGAAGCTAACATCGCTGACAGAAGAGATTCGTGTGGGTCGTACACTCGTCATGTACAGTAGGATATCTGGAAAAGAAGAAACTCCAGCAGTAAAGAAAGGACTACTAGTCCATGTGGCCCAGCAGGCACACCAGTCCAAGTGTGTCGTCAACCCCTCCCAAAGCGATTACAAAAGCCTTTTTCTTAGGCAAACACCATCAGAACCTCAAGAGAAAGAACAACATCAGAAAGAAAAAAGGCAACAGCAGCCTGGTGAGGCCAGCTAACCACAGTGCGTCGCCCTGGATAAAAACGCCCCCCGGAACGCGCACGCTAGAAAAATACACAGTGATAGGAAACCTTGCAAAGTATTGTTGGCCGCAAGAGACAGCATTAGCATGGTGTAGCGACTCTGCCAGGAAAAGTAAAGTCCCTTAGCATGTCAAACGACATGCCGTCAACGTGTACGCGTTGCTGTGACTCAATAAACACGTCATGCACATTCGCAAGAGCGGCCCCTTCAAATGGTGATATCGCGGTAAGCACTTTGCCCTTGTGTGGTGGAGGCGTTAGCGCTGCAATGACGCGGGCTTTCATGTGCGACGCAATCGACATGGGGCGCTGCTTGTAGTCGAAATAGGACATATTGGATACAGAAGACGTAAAGGACGGTGCCGATGATGAAGTAAGTTGTGGATGCGATGAGTGTGATGACAGATAACCATCATCATCATTATCATCTTCCACCTCTTGAGGCGAGGAGTGGCGCTCAGTAGAGGAGTCTCGCCGTATTGACAGGTCGGGAAATCCAAACTCCTGGGCCATGCAAGGGCTATCCAGCTCAAGCATAGGTGTAGATGAAAACAGGAATGAACGATTATTGGAGATCCGGTAGTGGTCCATACCAGACGGTGTAGAGCTGGTACCCGCGATAGTGAATGGCTCGGCATCCGGCAAGGGAAATTCCTCATCGTCTGCCTCATCGTCGGTTGAGCTCCAAGCTGAAAAGGCGCTTTGCATTGGTGGCCGAATGGCCGGAATCTCAATCATTTTTGGTGCGTCCATTAGTCTCCGCATATCCGTGGTTGGCGATTGTTGATGAGACCGCCGTTGGAAGGGGAAATCTGGACATGAGCGAGCCGAGACAGGCGAGAGGGCTTCCAGGGTGGGCTGGTAGGTTGGTATAGAATTCAATTGTGCTTTGATGAATAGAGCAAGGTTAGCAGAATAGTCCCCAAGCAAGCTCGCTGGGGGGGATGTGTTTGGGAGGTCGTCATCGCTAGATATGGGTACAACAGTCTCGACGCTGTAATCTGTGTTGTTAGACGGTATTCTAGAATGCCGACTTCTTGCAAGCTCTGGCGGCGATGCTTGGTTTTGGGTTTCTTCCGAGGCAAAACTGGCTAGATATTTCATGTGATCGCGCGGGTTGAAGGCGGTAATCCGTTCATCATGGACCGACCGGTTGCGACGGTTGTGTCGGCGACTGTAAACAGCAGCCCTGCCCTCGGCAATCATCAGTCGCGCCTCTGGTGTCGAGCATCCCAGGGCCTCAACAATGGGAAGGGAATTGCTCCTTTGCCTGTCGGGGCCAGGTCGTGGACTCGTTGCCATTGTGAATTTGTGATGGTTCGGAGGTAGCGGACTTAGAGGCCAAGTACCATGTCCGCGTGGGCCGCGGCACGATGCTGTTGGCTTCGAGGAACTTGCAGAGAGTGAGGATATCCAAGGAGGGTGTTTTGACTTGGAGAGTAGTCGACAAGCTCGCCAGAATTTTTCTGATGTGCTAGAAGAGAAGATGAACAGGGAGGGCACTGTCCGGCTGGAGCGGCGGACTGGTCAGGCTGATATGGGTGGCATGTTTCGTTTTTTAGCTTGCAAACGAGGTTAGACTACTGAAAATAGAGTGGCCGTCCATGCCGGAAAGCGTGGAATGGTAGGGGCACATGACGTTGACAAGTCTCCTCCCACAGGCATGGGTGGTCTTGCACGGCCTTGGAATTCTTGCGTGAACTGCTCAAGCACCCCTGATCGCGTCCGCCACCGCAACGGGACCCACTAAGAGTCTTGGACGAGCAGCCAATGGGATGCTAGGGACGGGGTTGTGCTCCCTCCGCTGCCTAGCCATGCCGGTCTTGCCTTTTCCATGTTGCAACAAGCCCGGCATTCTCTTCGCCTTGTTGCGCTACAATCGTGTCATGAGTATAACGTTCGTTGCCGAGAGACTGGCCCCGCACGGCTGTCGCGTCCATCCTCTGCCCGACATGCAGCGCACTAGGTGCTTATCCGCCTGAGGCTGTGTGCGGCGTCGTATGCCTTCCGTATCACTGTATCAGCAGGCGAAACAAGAGGATGCTGATCAGCCTGCTCCGCCCTATCCATGCCTCCATTCACACACTTGTGTTTCCCGCGTGTCTGATCAGCCCTGTCACAATTCCTGTCAATGACGTTAACCAGGGCTAGCTTCCCGACGGCCTTTTCTGGGTGGACCACAGCCTACTGAGCTGGAAATTGGTTCAGTTGATCGGCGCCTGTCCATGCAACGTGGTGATCGTCCGCGGGGTCACAAAAAGGGCTGCATGTCGTAAAAGTAATGCAAACTGCCTAGCTCAAATATCGATCAATCTCCTGCCGAAATCTCAAGCACAAGCGTGGATAGACTCTGCAAAAACTAAAGGCTGCTGCAATATCGAAACTTGAATACGGGCCGCGTGCACTCAATTGCATCTGCTTCATAACCTCTTGTGTTACTGTGCTGTACATCGGTCCGAACCAGTGGAAACGAGATGACCATCGCCGCTGCAGCCTAGCAGCCGCGAAACTAGGAGAAAAAAAGTTGCCGTCTATAATATCCCGCAAAGCTTCCTGAACCTTGAGGCTCTCAAGTTACCATCTCTTCGGAAACCGTTGCGACCCGACTCAAGCAAGGGGTAGACAAACTTTGGAGCTTTACATACGGCCTTACTCTTGAACAGCAGCCTCTCCCCATTGCTGGGGCATGTCTCCGAACGACAAGCTCCGCGAGCTGCACCTCAGCCTGAGACCTGTCACCAACTTTGTTGTATATGAGTTGAGGACGCTTATTTGTATCCTGGGCACCAGCGGCCTTTGTCCGGGGTAACTATCTTCAGCTTTGACCTCTTGAAGGCTGCATCTCAAGGTCGCTCAAGCCACGTTTGAAGGAAGATTGTGGATACGACTGCCTCAAGCAAAGGACAGCAAACAGTAAAGATCTCAAGAACAGTAAAAACACCGATATCAAAACTAAAACATTGCTGAATAAGGTTTTCACATTAGATGCGCCCGCAGTATTCTCTACGACAGGTGAAACATGCAAATCGTACGGCTGCGGCTGCCGCCGTACATACCGCAAACGGAAAGTGGCTTTCTAAACATGTCTACGACATACTTGGGAAGCTGCGCTGTATCTTGCAGAGCTGCCTCAGCTTGTTGTTGGTTGTCGGTTCTCTTGATCTCGATTACATTACACGTGCTTCACTCAGCTCTGACATCAGCAGCATCAATCGTATTCGGTATTCATGTTATTGATAGATCTCACTCTATTTTTAGTCGTATTCCTCGCGTCGGCCTTTGTCTCGCTCTGGTGTCCAATTTTACTTTTTTTTTTACTGATCTCAAGTTTAAGCACCAGAGTTCATTACTTAATATCTTTCTATATATTCTCCAAGTTTTTCCAAGCACATGTTACTGGATTTACGGTACTCTCAATCTCGCCACCGCTACTTCTGCATACTAGATATCTAGCAGAGGGGATGAAACGCCCGCCATGGGCGATTGCTGAAACACTCCTTGTGCCTTCACTAGCGCAGAACTGCTTGCAGTATCAATATAACCCAATTCAACTGAATAGATGGATCTTCATATACATTGTTGTGGCGGGTTTGATCATCTGCAAGCGTTCTCCAACCTTATTTGTGCTTACTTAGCAGTCAACAAGGTGTGGTAAGAATTTCCACATTCCCCTATTGGTAAGAGGTCATTTGCTACACATACGAACAGAACGCTAGTCTACATAGATACTATGGGGAACTAGGATTTCCACGGCTTTAAGCATGCTTACAACGGGAAGTGTCATCTTAACTCTATTTGCGCACCAAGGTATTTCCTTGGCTGAGACGCTTTGATACCTAGCATTGTAAAGCTACTCCTTTTCATATGACGCCGATCTTATTGACGAGTCTCGTAGTCGAATACTGCGTACGTCTTGTTGTATCCCGGAGCATCGCGACGATTGTCGGAATATTGCTATATTGCCGGCCAGCAATGTGAAGTTGCACCTCGTCGTTCAAGCAACCAAGACGCTGCTTCAGCCCCAAGCATCCGTCATCGCAGTAGCACCAGTCGGTAGGGCCGTAGATTGTGTCATTTGGGTGCTGCCTCAACATGAAAGTTGGAAGCCACAGCTCCGCCGAGTCCATAAGATTGCGTTCATTGTGATATTTGCTTTCAGTACAATGTGCAATAGCTTGCGAACAACTACTTCAATTAGTATCCGCTAATAGCGACACAGTAACGTCATAATAAGAATTCAACTCTTCGACGTTGATACAGTAGCCTACATGGAGGATATCATGTACGGCATCAGTACTATATTGATGTAGGCTATTGCGCAAATGAGTACTTCTATTGTTGTCGCATGTTATCCGCAGTTGTGTACTGTCCTCTAGAAAGTCGTTTCAAAGAGATTTACAAATATCACCATGAGCAGCCCCTAGTATCTACCCAGACCAGCTTCAATCATAGCCCCGGCTAGGATTGATGTCGGCAGTGGTTGTTCTGAAAGTTCGGAGCCTGAGCCTTTCCATCTTGGACGTCAAGAACTGTGGGACATAGCATATGATGTAGAGAAAGGGACAGCTGCAGATAAACAGGTCATGCCATTCTGCTACGAATATGCAACCTTGGAAATGCCGGTATTTTGCTCTTGGATATCCAGCCCTGATTTCCCTATATCATTCTCTACTTTCAGATCCCTCCCTTCCAAACTCGATGTACCTAATTACCGAGTTTCCTCATACCTAACACTTTTGTGTCTCATCGTTAGGTTCTCTGTCAGGGCCCAAGATGTTAGGCATTGCGTTTCTACTGTTTACAAGCTCTTTATTACCACAAAGCTAGACCAACCTGTAGCCGTCAGCTGTGCAATGTTCTTCCCACTCAGTACGTCAAGCTCCTTGAACTCTTCTGCAAAGTTCTTCTCTGTATTCAAGCCTAGCTGACCTCTACTGTTATCGCCAGCGACGAATACAGCTCGCTTTCCTGACTCTGCTAACTCTGCAGCGACCAACACATGACCGAATCCAACCGCGACATCATAGACGATTGCCTCCTGGCCATCAATCCAAACTGTCAAGCACTTCACGAACTCATCCTGCTCGTCCTCAACACTGATTCCTGCACTCATCAAGGAAGCATTGCCACCATTCACGCCTGGAACAGCCTTCTCTTTCAGTACATCGAGTTCTCCAACCGCCCCAGGGCATGCCTGGCCCCACAAGAACAGCTCGCCATCCACGCTCACTGCTGCAGTCATATAACCTCCGGAGGCAATTCGACGAATACGTGTCTCTGAAAAATAGGGCACAGGTTCAAAGTCATCCACCCCCTCATATGGTCGGCCAAGACACTTTGGATACCTGGGGTCACGTGTGCACGTATAGAGCTGGCCGAATTGATCAACGGCCGTGGCTGTAGTGGCGTTCAGGCACCAATGGGTTGGAGCAAACGGAGCAAGTGTGGGTGACATTGGCAAGGCGTTGGACGCGAGACAATGGCGCAACTTAGCTAGATTGTTCACGAGTATGACACCCTCTTCGGCCTCTTCGGCAAGAGATTTCTTTTTCACGCTGACCAGCACGTTGCCTGCACTGGCGACCTTGATGTCGATCTTTTCGTACTCGGAATCGTGCAGAACCAATGCCGCTTCCTGGGTAACGGCTTCAACAACTTTGTAGAAAAGGGTCTTGTTTTTCTCTCTTCCGGAGATTACAGCGCCATGCAACCCATCGTGCATCGTGCTGCCAAAGAATTTGACCACACCATCTTCGTTGAGTGTTTCCTTGATTGTTTGAGAATAGATAAGGTTTTTCTTTTGTGTGGTGGTGAGGCCTGTGCCTCTGTATTCGATGGTCCAGGAATTGACTTCGTTCTGATACGCGATGACTGCGTCACACCACGATGACCAAAGAAGTTTGATGGTTTTGGCACTGAGACTGGGTGCTGCGAGATCGATCAGCGATGCAGGCGTTGATCGTGAGTGTGAGTGCAAGTGTGAGGATGTGTCAACACCAAATGCGAAAAGTTCCATGTTTCGTAATACGGCCACGAAAGGTCCGAAGTCTAGTGGGAAATGCAAACTCTCCTCGGCTGCATGTAGCACTGCAGCCTCGCTTTTGGTGTTGCCAAATATGGGCCAACGCTAGAAGGCACTACGCCCTATCACGTCCCAAGGTTTCGTTGCAACGTCGCAAGCCATGTGCCACTCTAAGCTCATCAACAATTGCCAGAACACGAGCATCGAACATCGTATCCCGTTTTGAAACATTGTCGCGTTCCTTGACTGTGTATTCAGGGGTCTCACGATCGCATAGCACGCATGACATCACTCGAGGAGATGAACGCCAGGATTGGGATGGATGAATGAGCACTGATCTACGCCCAGGTACAGGTCTGATGCCAGTCCGTCTACCCGCCCAGTACCGCCCGCAACACCGAACCAGGTAGGTCAAATACCAGAAAGGAGAGAAGCAGTGGCTCTCTCCATCCTTGTCAGAGGGCTGTCGATTCAATGCCACGTCATGCCCAGTCGCTGGAAGAAGGAGAAAAGCGACCCCTTGGGCACCAGGCCACGGTACGTAGACTGCCACCCTGCAGCAAACGAGCCTGTATCAACCTGTCAGTGCATATTGATTTCCCCAACCCAACACACGTACCCTCAAGCGGCCCCTCGGCAGCAAACCCCAGCGCCTCAATCACCCACGGCGCAATCATTACGAGCACACCCAGCGCAATCACGGTGCAGAATACAGGGTGTTCAACTACGAAGCCCTCAATGCTGAGCGCGACGTCCCAGGATCTCTGGTACGCGTTGCGGACTGCAGGCCCGAGGTTGTCATGCGCGGCTTTGAGCGCGACGCTGAGCTTGTAGAGCACCCATTCCGCGAGCCTTTGCGTCCAGCCATAGGATCCAACGATAGAGTCGAGCTTGGCCTGCAGTATTGGACCGAATTTGTCGGCGCCGAGAATAGCGTCAATAACTTGCTCTGCTACTTGCGAGGCTGTGCGCGGGTCGGAGGACAAAAGAGCGGCTTTCTCGTCGGGGTAAGTGTCTTCCGTGGACTCGCTGTAAGCGAGACAGGCAATGCAAGCTTGAAAGAGATTTGCCATCTTGAGATTGAAGTGTTTGATAGTACACAAGAGATTCCCGGGTGAGGTTGTGTTGATAAACGTTCGTCCTAAGCGCTTGCGGCGCTGCTGCACCGGTGAAGGTGAGGATGAGAATGTGAGAAAACGCAACCATATCGAATCATTTTCTAAACGCCGCATACATGCTGCACTACGGTGTTAAGCCTTCAGCGTCAGCAATGAGGCTGAGCGCATGGAGTCAATACTGCATGACATTAATTTGCGTATCTATTGAAATTGATGCTTCTTATGATACAATTACCAGATGCAATTGTCTACAACAGGCACCCTTCAAGCAGCAGGAACCTGCGGCGTAAGCTTTACATTTCTATACATTCTATGTACTCCTCGAATTAGTCGAGACTCTGTCGCCGCCTGACCATGATATCTCACGCTCTCTACGGCTGGTCATCGTCCCATATCACAGACGGTGTGGATGACGTACGACAGCAAGTGAGAGTCCAAATAAGTTATAAAAGGGGTTGCTGTATCCGGTCAGAAACCTCTTCAAGCACTATTTTTCTCGCTCCAAAATCAAATTTGCCGCCCAGCCTTGATATAAGAAGCCAATACCTTTCACCAGTACTTGCAGTAGGTGATGTGTTGGATGAGCACAGGGTTCATAGGAATATTGTTGATATATAAACTCTTGTATTAATGATCTGCTTCCCTTGACAATTAAAAAGTAATAGGACCAACTTCAGTCACTTGCATAGTTCGGTATTTCACTTTCACTTGCTTTAAAAGTTCGTGCGGTTTTGTCGCTACCATCTGGCTGTCTTCTTTGTACTTGAAATATTGCACAGCTTGGTAGGTGGCATTCGAAATACCTCATACAATGTTGCTATGGCATTCTCCAGGTTCAACTACATACTCAGACATCTGGACTCTCAAGCTTTTTTTCCATCGTACATACCTGCAAAGCTCAACCTGAGGGTTTGTGCTTACATGTATCGCATGTTCAGATGAGTGGCAAGATGGATGTTACGGTGCAGTTGTAGACTACCAAGCCGGCAGAGCACTTTTGCATTTTGTGATTTTGTACTGTATTTTTTGGTAATAGCGCACTTCATCATTACTAAATCGCCTTTACTTCACATCCAACTCTACTGCTAGCTCGTTGACATGAATCCCTTATATTGCTGAATTTTGTCCTACTCTTCTCCACTCATGATCACCATCCAACCGTGTGAACATGAACAGATCAGGAACCTACCACTTTGAAGTAGTCTATTCTCTTGCCTCCTTCGTTTTCCATACATCTCTCTAGTCCGTCAACATGGGCGGTCACGCTTTCAAAAGCCTTCATTGTCCTCGTATGCCTCTCAACGTTTATGCCAAAGTCAAGGCCCAAACTACCACTTCCTTACAAACTATCTTCTCCCAAGTCGTTGTACCTACAGAGATGCCCGAGAAAGAGGACTACGGCGATATCGACTTTCTGGTATCCGGCGCCTTCAACTCATCCAATCCCGACACTACCATCGAGACCTTCGATTGGCCCAACACTATCTACGCCATCAAGACCGCCTTCAATACCACCCATGGACGACGCGGCTTCTTGAACCCTGACTGCATGTATTTTGCAATTGACACGCCAGATGATCGCAATGAGTATTTTGTGCAGGTCGATGTCAAAGTCTGCTTCAAGCCAGAGCTTTTTGAGTGGTGCACATTTCAGTTGAACTATGCCAGCAATAGCAAGATGATTGGCAGTATGATGAAGCCTTTGGGCCTCACGATTGACCTTGAAGGTTTCTATATTCGCATTGAAGATATTGAGGAGAAGAACTTTTCTGGTAGCATGGTGTGGATTAGTAAAGATCCTAGGGATGTGTTGAGAGTTGCCCGCTTGGATCGTAGAATCATTGACGCAGGATTCAAGACCAAAAGTGAGGGTAAGTCTTGTGTTAAATAAGCGCGGTTTTGGACTTTAAGCAACGTGGCTCTGCTGATGCATAACAACAGTTTATATGTATTTGGCCAGTTCATGGCTTTTTAATCCAGCACATTTCGCAGCTCGCTTGACTGAGGAGAAGTACAACGATCGACTTGATGAACGCGCTCCTCACTGGACGTACTTCATCAGGGAATGGGTACCGCAACACTTTCCAGACTACAGGTTCGCAGAAAAGCCGATCCCTGGTAACGACAACGAGTTTATCAGCCAACAAAAAGAGAATAATGTTGACTTGTGGTACAAGCGAACACGAGTGGCGGTTAGAGATAGAGTGTTCACCATGTTTCCTCACGTCGCAGTCGCTTACTACACAAAGCGCGCTACATACGTCAAAGAGCTTGAGGAAGCCAGACTAAAGGAGATGGTCATGAATGCTCTTCCCATTGGTAGAGAAGGTTGGAAGGACGATTTCCCTCGGCCACAAGTCATCATCAAACAGCAAGGACCCATTACTTCAAAACCCAAGTCGAGAGCAGTTGGTGAATTGACACCACCGCTAACCCCTACAATGGTAAGCGACAAGTTACTCAACACTATCATTCCCTTCCTTTCAGTATCATCCACTACCTCTCAATCCACGCCAAATCAGGCATATGACATACCGCTCTACCTCAACCCACTTTTACGTAAACCCCCAGTACCTTGCAGACCCCGTCCACCGCCACTCAACATGTCCCCAGAGGCTAAGCTCCTCTGCCTCGCTCGCTGGACACTCTTCGACCCTTCCACTGGCGCTTTACATTTGTCCTCCACGCCGCAAGACAGGGACTACGATATGCAATGGACAGATGCTCAGTATGCTGGCGCTACCGATGATACCTTGTTCCAATGGGCAAGCGGGATGTGGTGGCAGGTTTGGATCAGACAATCGTACGTCAATTATGTTGGAATGTGGAAGAATAGGTTTGAGATGGAGAATAGGAAAGTGAAGGAAGCAAGAGGTGAGGCATTGTGGAGGGGGAAAGCGGAGAATTTGGATAAGATGAACAGGGAAAAAATCTCTGGTAGGTTGAGGGCGTTGAATTTGAGTCTGGGATTGGAGGATAGTGATGTGAGGGTACTTTGAGAGTAGGTTTGACTTTTTTCACGGGTAGGATAACGGAAAGGACAGGCATGGAATCAAATTTATCGGTAAAGTTATTCTGAATAATAGAATCCTATTAAAGGGTTGGGATGAAAATAAAAAGTTCGAGTTGCGAGAGAAATCATGACTTTTGGTAGCTTTGTGTGTGTTGATTTCAGTCATTTCGTTAACTATAACTCAAGTCACATCCCTCTGGCTTTTCTTCCATAAAATTTGCCACCATGTTTTCCCTATTCCTATTCCTTTCTCAAGAGGGTTCTTTCAGATGGTGAATCTGAACGTTGGGTCGCCCAATAGCACTCTTTCACCCCTATCAGCCTGCGCATTACATCTCCTGAAGTACACGGTCAGTAAACCTACCTTGATGATGACCAGCTTTATTGGGTTAGCTTATCGCTTTTCGAGTGATGGGGGTTCAAAGCTGTACCACATTGAATACCATGCAGGCTGCGAACCCTGACACACACGACGGCGCATCTTGTGTCCTGAATATTAGCGTGCCTGTAATCCCGTCAATTTCGCCGATGGTGGTGAACATTGAAGAATAGAACGCTCGTTGCCATTGTCCTCGAATATTGGTTGACTAGTAGCTCATGAATTGATGGAATAGCGCTATTGGTTCCGGACAATGTAATAAATCCACCAACATATTGGCCCCACGTAAACTCTACAAAGCCCATAATGGGAAGGCCTATCAAGCCCACCTATTGATTTTTGATTAGTATACATGGCCCCTGTGTAATTGCAGCACCGGAACTCAAAACAAGGCTTACCAAACATAGAAAACAAACCACTGGCCCACGAGTTTGGTACTTGTCGCTAAACCAAGCAGAGCTATATATTGAGGAAACCAGATGCTGCATAAGGCGACACGCCAATGCACTGGGTCATCGCAACGGAGAATTTGAGTTTAGTGGAAAGTTTAATTGGTAGGAAGAATATAAACCCACAGGCTATAGTGGTAAAAAAACAAATCATGAACGGCGGGGCGTAAATATACCATTCCGTGGCAGGTTAAGAACCCATGTGCAGGAGAGAGGCTCAGACTCTACGTTTCCACGGTCTGCATTGAGTCTGTCGATGACTAGGTCAATTTCGCGTGGCTTGAGAAAGCCCCAGGATGTTTTTACTTTTTTGGTCGGGAAATTTGACAACGAAGCTAGATACGAAGATGGTAGCACCACACGTGATGACACCTTCCATTGTGAAAATCCTATTAGAGTGTCAGATCAGAGACACGATTTAGGAACGTCTGTACTTTCGGTCCCCTCTGAAGTATATGCCATGCCGTAGTTTAGATAAATTAAGTTTCATCCTTGCATGTATGGATCAAAGCATTTTTTACAAGATATATTTGACCATTAAGAAATAGGTTAAATAGCATGAGAAATTCACAACTGACATATTTTCCAGCCAGGTATCGCATTAAAGGACTTTAGATACTTACACGCGCCATCCTATGATGTCTTGAACGCCTTCCATTTGCTGAGGGGCGTACGCTAGAATGCCAGAGGGCAGGGGTGACGCTTTCAGTGAAGTAGAAGACATTGTACCGCTTCGCAACCTCGACTGCGTCTGATGAACTTATTATGCTCGATTGAGTAGGAGGTTGGAACCTTGCAATTTGTAACAAATACGAACATCCTGGGAAATACCCACTCTCGAGCAGTCCAAGTATGAGTCTCAATGGAATTGAAGATTGCCATGATACTGTGAAGCCGAATCCAACCATGACCACACCCAGGCCATAAAGATGCCAGGTAAGAAGAATCTGGGCCCGACCTTGCGGCAGCCGATGAGCACAGGTGGCCAAGAGAGCATGTATGTGATGAAGAAACACAGTTTGACAAGGTTGAAATCATGTTCCATAGCCACGCGCAAATCCGTATGCATGCCAGAAATAGCTGCATTTGAAAAAAATTGCGATTCATTAGACTTGTTCCGTACGTGTCCCTTAAAGCAGGGATAAGACACCAGTCTACGCGATGACGAATGCGGGAAACCTTTTTAGGATTGTGCGTGATGACCGAGGGAGAGGGCGATGTAGAAGGAGAGGAGATGCCATTCTCGTCGCCCACAATCTCAAAGTGAGAGGTATAGGACACTCTGATATTTTGTGCCATGTTTTGTAGCGAAGCGAGAGCATCACCTACAAAAGCAGGAGACAGGGAAATTAGAGCCGAATATATATGATCAAAGAGGCCTGCATTTTAACAAGACTGCACCCCGGTTGCAAGTCTTGCGAAGGGCGGAAGCCCTGGAGATAGATATTCATACCTTCTTCGTCCACATCTACTCTTGCCATCCTCAGAAGTGGTCATCCTACTTCGTCACTTCAAGAACCCATAGTGGGGAGGTCAAGATGTTTTATGTGGATATGAATAAAAAACAATCGAATACCATCACAGATTTGTGTGTCGTAACCCCATACCCAGTATGCGGACGCTAAATGTTTGGGATAACATTGTGGGGAAGTTCTCGTTCATTCTAGATAGGTTCTTAGAAAGAAAGTGATTTTTAAAGGCCCAAGGTCAACCAGGGTAAGAAGAGCGGGATTTCCAAGCTCCTATTCCCCAAGCTTGCTAGGCTGTAGTGAGCATCCCACGGAGTTGCCTTTGATAGCCTGGTAAATATGCGATGTGAAACGATCCAACACACTCTCAAGCTATTCAGTTTGAGACTCGTGAGATATGCATAAACGACGGCTAACAGTGTATAGCCCGTATGCGCTTTGTAGGCTCTTATTTTCGCAAACCTAGAAATATCTATTAACAGCATTTCGGCAAGAGATTGTTTTTTTTAACTACCAGCGGGACAATGAACACTTACGGCAAGTTTGGTATCAAAGCCCGAAAAAGCAAATGCAGTGATGTATCGGATATAATAGCCGTTTCAATTTCATAATCGCTTCCGTCAAGTGCACAAACAGTCTCTTCCGTGCCGTCGTTAAGTTTGCATATCTGTTGGTTCTGAACAAGCTTGATCTACAGAAATCGCCTCGCCCGCAGCAGAGTTCCTCAAATCTCTTGATATGAATGAATCGCTTTCTCTTTGAGATCTGTGCTCCCGCGTGAGAACGACAAGGAAGGAAGGAAGTTGGGGATCGGGTGGACGGGACAGGAACCACTAGCTTGAACATTACCTGTAGTCACTTTGTACCTGTTAGTCTAGTTTGGGTGGCTGTGGAGCCGTGTGGCAGTGCAAGTTCAGATACCGATCGGTACCTAGAATGTGAGTAATCTTAGAAACTTATGAAGAAGTGATCGGCGAAAGTCTTGCATAAAAGTTACAACCACTCTCAATTCAACGAGGTGGTTCTTTGAGTACCGCTTAGACACCCAAGCGTTAAGTCTGTCTCCGCTACGCTAACAATGTTAGCTCCCCAGCACATCGAGATTCCCACTGTTTGGAAAAGCCAACATGACTTAATTAGGGTGAGATCGGAATGTAATGCGTTGTTCCGCTCCAGACTTCTAGTAAACCATTGGGGCAAAGTCCGGAGATTGATCCTTTATGTGTGATTGGCCACGGCAAATACTGCCGCACACTGAGTTGTTGTGATTACAAAGTGCTTTATCGCTACGACATTTCGAAAATCAAAATAGTAAAAAGAGACACAACATTTTGCGTACATTTCCAGGCTTGAGGCGGCAAAAATACTCCTTGATGAAGAAGGGCAATCTAGGCTGCCACTTGCTTTGTATTTAACCGTCGATCAAACGAGGATCATCTTTATTGAAAGAATGGCTGTTGTTTTCTTAGATTAGAAAGGGTTCACCATCTGTCACATGCAGCAAAAAGAACTTTGTACCAGCCTGGACTTTGTTGAAACCTACCCATGCTGCACGAAAAAACTACTCTACGCGGGCGGTTTGATGTGATTCCAAGTGATGAGCGATTGGTCGGTAAATAAAGACGAATAAAAAGGTCTTTTTCCTTTCAATGTAGGCATCTTAGTAGCATGAGCGTGCATACATGACGAAAGAAAGTATACTGGAGCTACCAAGACGAATCATGGCCATGAAAGAGGACACAACTAAGTACAGCTAAGAAAGGGCCACCACTGCAAGGCACAAGACGAGGACAGGAGACGGATGGCGGCGAGAGAGTTGGTGTGGAAATGCGCAACAGTTTCTAGAACCGCCGTGACGGTGCTACTTGAGAAGACGCACGGCAGAGCTGGCAGTTAGACTTTCGGCCCACCGCCTGTATGAAGCAGGATTGAGCGTATTCTACTTTGGTCATGCCGATCAAAAATCTACGATGTCCCGGTTCCCCTACGTGACTATGGCATGTTGCCCATCTCGATGCGACGAACAACACTGACGCCTGTCAGCCGGTGGCGCATCCTTGGCCTTCCGACAGTTTGCGCTACACAGACGCGTTCTTGGTGTAACAGTTGGCGATTCGGACGCTTGAGCGGGGACAAGGCCTTCGGTAGTGACCGTTTCGTTGATCGAAAATGGCACTCGCGAAGCTTGAGCAGCTTTCTCGAGAGGGCGGAATGGCAGGATTTGATTGGTTTTGGCGGCAATCGCAAGCCATGAGGGAATCCATGCAGGGGCCATGGCTGACCAAAGAACCTTACCCGCGAGCGCGCGGCATAACATGTCCCAATTCGTCGGGTCTAGCTTGTACCCGATACACCAATCTCAAACTGCCTGACCTGTGTCTATCTACCCATCTGGAATTGTCTGGGTCATCGAAGCCAAGCATATCTGCCTCGCGGCACCTGTCATCACTGATGCGCATCAGGCGCTCTACACCATCCATATCAATCATTACAACCCACTTGGATGCAAATATGCGGCCCCCAGCCTATCAGAGATCAAGGATGCGCCGTCGAGTGGAGTGTTTGCTAGGGCCCAGCCTCGCCACAAGAATCTCCTACATCGACTGCTTGGTCAAAGACAGCAAGATTGCACTACTATATGGATTGTGTTAACCACCTTCATCTGAGCCTGGCCCGGTATCCCACAACACTATCATCCTCTCCCCATGGCCGTAGCAAACGCTGAACAGGGCCCTGCGTGCTACGAGTCTCGCGGATCGGCTATCGATCCTGCAGCATGTTGGTCACATCATAATGATCGGAGGAGCAAGAGTGATCGCAATCGCAATCTCAAACAGGCAAAGGAACGTGCCAGGCACTCACAGTGCCATGGCCCGAATGAGTGAAATTCCCCCGAGACAGTCTGACGAGTCTCGTGCTTCGGATCGAAGCTCACGATCTCCTGCTGTCGATGAGTATATCGCCCTTCCCCGCTCGTCGTGCTGGGTGACGTTTGGCGCCTACTAGTACTCCCATTTGCAAGAAGAGCCGACTCATCGTATCCATATTGCTTTTTAACAGCATGTGTTGAGAAACGAGAGCATCGGAAATTCTCCATTGAACACTGGCAGTGCAATGCGAGTCAGGTCAGGTCAGCTATTCGAGAAGAAACTTGGAGCCCGAGTCCGGATACGTAGTCATTTGAGGCTGGTTGCGGGATGCAGCAAAAGTCCCACTAGGGGACGTCGCATGAATAGGTGGATCGCGGCGTAAAAAAGTAGACAGCCCTTAACGAACCTTGCTACGTTGCTCCTATTGGTGCGGGCAACTTTTCCATAGGTACAATGCTTACCTCAGCGCCTGTTAAAACAACACATGTATCCGCGCAAGAGTCTGGCCATTCCGAGATGTGCTCTCCAGTATTCCAAGGCAGTGATCGATATGGCTTGAGTGATATGCGTTAGCAGTCCAGCCCGGCGGCTCATTAGTGCGTGTTCGACCCATCGCCATGCCCTGGACTTACCTACCCAGCGTCGGCATTATCGGATGAGCAAATAATGAAACAGCATTCAAAGTCCTCGATCAGCGAGACCTATTTGCGGAATATGTCTTCAAATGCCCCAACTTTCTCTTCGAGTCTCCCACCCGTCCCCTTTGCTCCGCGGAAAGTTGCAATTCCTCGTTTGCAGAATACCGCCCGAGCCAACAGCGCGACTAAAGATCGCCGCCGAGTTTCTCGAGCATGTACAGCAGTATGTATACCGAGAATCAGTGTCAAGCAGCGCTATTCAGACGGTGTTTGACACCCACCTGATAGGTCAGGATTCATTCCTCTGATGAGTTGTTGTCTAACGGCGTTCCGCTACTAGTGTCGTTCCCACAAGATCAAATGCACCGGTGAAAGGCCGCATTGCAAGCACTGCGCGTCTACAAACCGTGATTGTGAATACATCTTGCCTCGAAAGGATAGATTGAAGATGTAGGTACAGATTCCTGTCCCATACATTTAACTGCGCCAACACAGCTTAGAGTTACTTCGCGATGCCGCGACATGGCAGGACTCCTAAGGGAGATCAAAGCCAAGGTGAACGCAGAGGATAGCGTCAGAATCACGGAGATGCTCAGCAACGTAAGTACCTCTCACAAGACTTTCCGATACCGAGTCCAACAGTTAATTGTTCTCAGGTCGAGGAGGAAATATCAGAAGCTCAGCAGTCAACGCCACACTCGAACGCCGACACTGAACATAGTTCTCAGGGAAGTAGAGAAATTCGCGTGACTAATACCCATGAGGAATTGGATACGGAGTCGCTGGACCTTTTGGATGAAAATCTGAACACGAACGATCGAGCACGCGCTACTGGCTTTATTGGGAAAAACTCGGAGACGCAGTGGCTACGCGCAGCCGCACTGATAGAGGCAGACCGACTCGACGAAGAAACTAGACAAGCAGGCCCCCAACGGAAAGACTCGTATGCACTGGGTAGCGACCGGGTTAGTTCGTTCAGCTTCTGGGCTGACGACGAGAACGTTGACGTTGACTTTTTCGTTGACCCGTACGACCTGCCACAGCCAGAAGTAGCGGAGCGTCTGTTGCTGTGTTACATGTCCAAAGTGCAAGACTCATTTCCCATTCTCCCGCGCAAGTTCTTCGAAGATCAGTTCCGTAGGTGTTTTACAGCTATGCTCAACGGAAACGCGCCGCAGCTCAATCCAATGTGGCAGGCCATCCTGAATCTGGTATTTGCAATCGGTGCAAAGTACTCGCATCTTGTCAAGGCAAGCTGGCGGGCTGACGAACGCGATCATCTCATCTACCAAGCGAGGGCGCGAGCATTTGGGCTGAACGAATCAACCATAACAAGCCATTCAGACTTGTACCAGATCCAGATGCTTGGACTACTGGCTTTCTACTGGCTTTCCATCGGTCAGATCAACCGGTAAGTTCTCACACTATGTGTATACAGATTGTCCGGATATAGCAGCTTACACGAACAGGTCGTGGACGATAATCGGAATGGCACTTCGCTCGGCTTTCTCGCTCGGCTTCCACGTTCGTAACGAGGACCCTTCCGCTACCGTGGCGACGCGAGAGAAACATGTCCGTACCTGGTGGAGCTTGTACTCTCTTGAACGAACGCTCAGCATCGTGACAGGCCGACCCAGCATCATTGTCGATTCGTGTTGCTCGGTGCCGTGGCCTATGCCCGTTCCGGAAGATCAGATTCCAGACAGCATGGGCGTAATAAGCCTTTTACGTTCAGGTAGCGTGCCCAATCTCAGCTCGCCAACACAAGCACACACGTTCGCGGAGCCTTTCCGGACCCCAATTGGTCTCGGGACCACCCGTGCCGATTCGGGATCCTACTTCAAGGCGTCGATGCAATTGTCTAATATAACACAGGGCATTCTTACTTCACTTTACTCTGCAGGCACGATGATCCGGTCCCCAGCTGACATTCAGCTAGACATGGCCCAGCTTGGTGTGCGACTTGATCAGTGGATCGCCGCACTGCCAGTCGAATTCAATTACCAGATGACGACTAATCCGTCCAGTATGTCGTTCTCTCGTGAGCGCATGATCCTTGGGTTCCAGCTATGCAGTGCCAGAATGCTGCTCACGCGCCCGTGCCTTGGCGGCCGTAGGCAGCCCTGGAGGGATGAGCAAGAGCCCAGTTCTACTAGACGTATTGCAACCAGCTGTATCGAAGCTGCGAAAACGATTGTCGACTTTCTTCCCGACGAGCCGGATCCTTATTACATTTACGACCAAGGGCCTTGGTGGTGTATTGTCCATCATCTGATGCAAGCGATTTCCGTCTTCTTGCTGGGTCTTTCCTCCGCCTCACCCACATCCAAGACCAACCCAGTGCTCGTTCAATATATGAAGAAGACGATACGTTGGCTGCGTATCATGCCAGATCCAGTGGCTAAGCGTGCGTATTCTGTCGCGCTCAAATCTTCCGAAGGAGTGGCAAGACGACTTTCCGTTGACCTTTCCGATCTGTGGATGGAAAATACACATCCGGTCCGGGGTCGAGATACGCAACGTATGGGTGTTGATATTTCTGGGTACATGACGGCTCAGTATACAGTGGTGCCTTCTTCCCTGGTACCTTCTTCCATGGCACATGCGAAGGAAACGGCCTTTGCCACGTACGACGGCGCAATGTCTGATATGGCATTTTCTACTTCCAGTGGGACTCCAAATTTCAACGACCCATATCATGTGGCCAGATGAGTGAGGAGAGAAATTGGACGGCGTTGTGTGGATCAATACATGTTACAATCCAGGAGTTTCCATGGGAGCGGTATTTTGCTAGGAACCAGTGTATGGAGGTTCTCTGTTCTTATCTTTTTCGGGGGCTGGGTTTTTGGCATGGAAACCCAGGAAAGCGGGTCAAATCAGGAAAGTCAGGAGTAGTAGGATATTCTGCCTTTGGCTGATTGGCCAGATATTTTTTTTGGCGTCATGTATAATTTGACATCTCGCACGACAATGGAAGTTTTTGTACACACACACACATATACACTGCATTATATAGAGTAGAAATTTCGGAGACCACTACAAATACACGCATGGTTCTAAGCCGCGCCTATCCTGTAATCGTGACACACAACACTTTCCGCCCAAGCCCGCCGGAAGTGGAAGCCGGGGGCACCGCGCTGGCCTATTGGACAAGGAACGATTGAGCCGAAGTAGCCTCTTGATACTAATTTCCCAAACAAGTACAACTCCCATCACATCCCTGGAGCTGACAAACGAACAAGGCACCTCTAGCGGATGGTGCTTTCCCCCCAAAACTCAATGATCTACCCTGAGCCTGCTGACGGGCTTTATATTAGCGCGTGCGGCCCGCTGCATCTGCTACTCCAACTAGATCAAGCTTGTCTTGTCTTTAGCATTGGCCCGGAACAAGATGCGATTCACCAGCATCTCCGCATTTCTCAGACTACCCACGTCCCACAGACATGTCCTTGAGCTTTAGCTCCCTCCACGCTGCCATCTACAGGCGGGGAGACAGGCAATCCTGCCGCGAGAAGCCCTAGAGCCCGTTTCGTGCAACAAAAATCGCTCGGACCATGCTCCTGCGAGCTTACTCAACATTGTTGTATTGAAATGGATTGCCTGCCTCGGACTTGACCTCCGGCCTATGAGCAAAGATTCGCCGACTCAACAGAAGGATTCTGCTGCTGTTGGGTTCGGCATCCCGTGGTCAACTACTCGTTCATCAGTTCGTACGGCGAACATTGCCGGTGGTGGGCTTGGACTAGTGAGTACCGAGGGAGTTGAACAGTGTTGAGGTTGTGCTCGTTTTAGGGGGGGGGGGGGGGGCATTGCATGGAGCGACGCAATGACCAGCGCTTTTTCATTGGGAGGATTATACACGCGTCCGTCTGATTGTAGGAAAGGGCGGCTCATGAGGGTCTCCAGACGTGTTGCTAAGGTAGCTTTTTATTCGTGGCTTATACTTTCATATATGTGAAGAGCTGCAATTTGAGGTGATAGGGCTGAGATGAAGGATTCTGCTACCCCAACTATGCAGAATCTCACAACGATCTGGTACGCGGCTAGGCTGATGCGAGTACCTGCGTTATTATCTATATGCTGGTTTTACCAGAAATCCGGGCCTTTTTTTCCATGCAGCGGAGTGGATGTCACTCGACATGTTGCAGCCCTGGGCGTTGGTTGAGAGCCGCGTGACTTGACCCACTGCTCGATCACTTAACGTTACGGCCCTTTTCACCGGAAAAGCCTTGTTCTTTGCGTTACGGCTATGTAGCTACGGCTCTCTTTCCCGTCACTCATTGCCGAAAGTCTATTCATGCCCACGTACGCACACGTGATTTCAGATGGCGATGGACCTGTCACTTGGCATGATGGTAGGCTGTTATTTAGTCAGGTGAGAGAGGCACATGGTTCCTTTGATATTGATTGCAGACAACCAGTGCGGGGTGGAGTGAAGAGACGTAGTAAGAAGCTGTGATGCATTCTGAATCCTGCTCCTCTTCTTCCTCCTCCTCCTCCTCCTCCTTCTTCTTCTTCTTCATCATCATCTAACAAGACCAAACAAGCCAGCCCTCTTCATCAATTCACCTTCTTATTCCTCGCTCCCCCATCCCTCCTCCCTCCAAACCACGCCAAAACTCCAAACCCAATCCAAAACTGCACTACCATCACTAGCCCTCTAACAACCCAATCTTTCCACTCCAACTCAGGTCTCGTTCCACGCATGAATTTTGTCTCCACAACCCCCCACGGCACCTCTCCACCTAGTTTCCTCCCGACCTTGACCCCGCTCAAGCAGCCATCTTCGTGAAATCCGTAGCCGGTCCACGCGCCGGCATACCACACGCCGTGTTTCCCCTGGATGGTGTCGAGTTTGTCTTGTGCGGCGACCATGCGTGCGTTGTACAGGGGGTGGCGGTAGTTGAATGAGGCTTGTGTGAGGGCAGGGGAAGGCGGGGTAGGTGGGTTGAGGGTGACGAGGACGTCGGAGAAGGTGGCGACAGGGATGTGTTGTAGGATGTTCATGTTGTAGGTAAGTGAGACGGATTGGAGGGCGCCTGCGGGGAGGGCGTTGGGGTTGGTCGGAGCAGTGGGCTGCGATGTAGTGAGGTAGTTCCAGGCGGACCAGGCGGAGCGGCGGATGGGCATTAGCTGGGGGATGTTAGTAGGGTTGGAATATATTGCGGAGGTGGGGTTGGGGGGGGGGTTACGGACAGAGAGATCAGAGTGTAGATATGCGGTGTTTGGGGTAGTTTCGAAAGCGTCCAAGATGGTTTCCTCATCGGGAGTTGCGGACGTTCCTAGTATCCGGCGTGCCTGGTCGCCATGGCAGGCGAGAATAACCTCGTCGAATACTTCTGTTTTCCCTGCTTTTGTCCCTCCTAGCTTCAATTCCACGCGTCCGTTCTGTCTGCTCACGGCCTCAACAGGCGTCTCAAGATGCACATGCGCCTCGTTACACTCTTTCATGACCGCTTCAATGTACCTCTTTGAGCCTCCTTCTACAGTCAACCACGGCGGTCTCTCCGCAACTGTAGTAAGTAGATGATGATTCCACATGAATCTCACCAGGGTCAGCGCCGGAAATTCCAACGCACATTTGTCTGGGCCTGTACTCCACACACAAGCCGTCATTGGAATGAGATAGTCATCTCGAAACGCACCCGAATACCCCTCTCTTTCAAGATACTCACCAATGCTCATTTCGTTTGCGGAAGTCTCAGCAGCTGATCCTGGGGGGATGGAAAGTAGGTCCAGGGCAAATTGGTTGAAGCGAATAATGTCGAAAATCATGCGCCAGAAGGAGGGTTTGAGTGCGTTGGAAGATTGGGCGAAGAGGGCGGAAAGCGATGTGCCAGACCACTCGAAAGCTCCTTGATCGCGGGAGACACCAAAAGTCATTTCAGAAGCAATAATCTTGACATTTAGTTTATTCAGAAAGTTGATGAAGTTTGCTGCTCGTTGGTCAGCGTGGCCGGATTTGGCGGGTGTATTTAGGGACAGACGGACGATATGTCGCGGTGTTTAGGACGATGAAGCCTGTATCGACTGGCGTGCTTTTGCCATTGTGCGTCCATGTTGCTGTGTTTGTATGTCCTCCTAGACGGTCTTGCGATTCGAAAAGATGAATTTCATGGTTGGTGTTGCGGAGCGTCCAGAGGGCGCTGAGGCCGGAGATTCCGCTTCCGACGATTGCTATGCGTTTCTTTTCCATCTCTTAAGCGCGGGCAACAGGTTCAGAGTGGAGAGAACAGGTGGCGAGTCTACAAGAATACTGGCACCAGTGTCCGGAACAAGGAGTAACAGTAGAGCCGAGGGTATAGTAGGAAACGAAACATATTGTGAGAAATGCAAGTCATGAGGTCATTGATTCTGAAGCGGGCATAGTTTCAGCTGCTTATTGACTCGTTTCGACGCGTTGGCATTTCAGTCGATGGTGGTGTGTAACAGCACCTTGTAGGCTGCTCAACATCGCAAACTTGGGTATTTTGGTGCTAACCTTCAGACTTGAAAGGCCACAGCCTATTGACGTATTGATGCGTTCTCTCAATAAGGGGAGCTGGGATCGCAGCAGCAACCCTGTCTACTTGATCATAACAGTGAATAGAACTGTAGTCTCCAACGTTTTCAAATTGGTATTTACTATTTAGAGCTACTTAATCGTGTAGGTGCTTTGCCGAGCTGCTGTACACGTTCTGCACCCTGCAAGCCATCGAGGTACCCAAGCTTGGACCCACGTGATCTGGGGTGGCAGGGCTATCCTTGGCAAATGCGTAATGGCATGCAGGTCAGGTCAACGCCGTCCATGACATCGCTGCCTACAAGCACAACGACGAGCACAACGACCATCACACGCATTTCGACCAACATGTCCAACCTCATCGATGCCGACGCCGGGACAGAGCGCTTCAGCGGGTACGAAGCGGAGCTGAAGCTCGTGCAAGCGGACCTCTCGCAGCAACTGGAGCAGATCAAAGAAACGACGGGCGAGCCGCGCAAAGCAGCCATCAGCCGGGCAGAGCGGGCGCTGGAAGAAGCCAACGAGTTGATTGGGCAGATGCGGCTGGAGAAGCCCAACATCCCCGCGTCGCTCAAGTCAAAGTACAACACGCGCTTCCGCAACTACGAAACCGACCTGGACGCCACCAAGCGCAAGCTCGAGGCGCACACCAACGACCGCAGCAAGCTGTTTGGCGACCGGTACACGGACAACCCCGACACGGATGCGCAGCAGGAGCAGCGGCAGCAGCTGCTGTCTGGCACGGACCGGCTGAACAGGAGCTCTGGGCGGCTGCGCGAGAGCCAGCGCATTGCACTCGAGACGGAGCAGATTGGCGCAGGCACGCTGAGCGACCTGCACCGACAGAGGGAGCAGATTACGCATACGAGGGAGAGGTTGTTGGAGAGCGAGACGTACACGGATCGTAGTATCAAGACGTTGAGGGGGATGGCGCGAAGGTGTGTATTCTTTTTTTTCTTTGTTCATTCATCTTTTTGCGTTTTCTGCTCTGTTTCCATTCATTGTTTATCCTTTCCATGTTTTCTCTTCTATTTTCACTCATTTTTTCTTTTCTGTGTTCCTCTTCTGTCTTCCATTCTGCCATCTCTCGTCATGTCCCATTACATCACATTATCTGCTTGATCCATTTGTTTTTTTTATGTATTTCCCCATCTAAACGACGCTCTTGTTAATAAAATGGCGTCTCAGATGGATGCCCGTTTGAAAGAGAGAGAGAAAGAAAGAAAGAAAGATAAATACTAATATGTGTGTGTTTCTATAGAATGGCTACCAACCGCATTATTACCATTGCGATCATCACAGTACTGGTGTTGCTCATTGTTGCCGTTGTTGTCAGCAAGTTTAGATGATTGGGGGTTATTGCTTGATAGCGTTTTTTTGGTATGGCGTTTCGGAGTGTTATTCTGTGTGAGAGGAGTAAGATGGATGGATGGATGTATGGATGTGTCGACGGGTTGGTTCTGTTCTTTTGTAATGGTTTGGGATTATCAATCAATCAATTAGTCAATGGAAGGAGGTTTGTAATGTATCTTGAATGCAGTGAGATGCGATTTGCGACGTGCGACGCGCGACGTGCAGCAGATTATTGTGATGATGATGATGCTGACGATGATTATTATCACTATGAATTTATTATCATTATTCAGCAACAACACGTGTACATGACAATTCAAACACGCCTGCATGTTCTTGACCGACCGACTGGCCGACCGGTGGATGATGAGGCTGTGGCCAGTGTGATCAGGATGAGAGTGGCTGTGTCATGCGCACGGATGGGGATGTGGGTGGGGTGCTTGACCGCTTGTTCTTGCTGTTAGACAGTCGCGCACATGGACGGATGTGTGTATGTGCGTGTGAGTGTTGTGAGGGCACTGGGCGTTGGATTGTGACTTGGAAAGTGGAGGGGATTTGACTGTCAGTTTGTGGATGTGGATATGGTTGTGGTTGTGGTTGTGTTTGGAGAGGGAAAATGGAGGGGATGACTGCAGCGTGGACGCCAGGGTTTGACGGGAGATGTGTGTATGCTCACGTGTATAGGGAAGGGAAGGGAATGATATGGAAGGAGGGAAAAGAAAAGAGTGTGTGGTTTGGCGTGTTCAGATGGTTGTGTGGAATCAACATGTGTAGGAAGCATGCTGACTGCGTTCTGCTGCTGTGAGAGCAGGCCCTTGAGTGGGCGGACGGGCGAACTGGCGGTGGACAAGAGATTCAGGCACGCCGCATGTGAACCCTTGTGGCGGGTGATGGACCCGACGTTGCCAGATGGGGCAGGGTGCGAGGATGCGGCGCAGATGGTGGGCCAGATTTGCTGGGGATGGTGACGCTGGTTGAGCACGATGGAGTTGGCCGTATGCCGATTTCCCTGGTGCACCACGGTATTCCTCCTGCCATGGGATAGCGCGCGGGCTATTAAGCTGCCTACTGTCTGCCACTGTCTGCTACCGTCTGCTACTGTCTGCTGCGTGCTGCCCACTGTCTGCCCTCTTCCATCCGCCCGCCTATAATCTGCCCGTCTACCGTCTTCCCGTCCGCTGTCTGTCCTGTCCAACCTGCCCTACTCTGCTGTCCACGCGCTCGGTACTGGCCACCCTTGGTGCGCACTACCGCCACGACTGCCATCACCACCCTCACCACGGCCCCCGTACATGTCTTCCTACCACGACTACGACAGACACTCGACGTCGCGCTACACAGACGACCATCCCTATGCGAGGCAGGCTGCCCCGCGCACCCGTGCGGATGCGACACACGGCGCGCTGACGGGCATGGGCAACGGCAACGGCAACGGCGAGTACACGTCTAGACGCCCGCCGCCGCCGCCGTCACACCGCTCGTACGCGCCCCGCAAAGCGACATGGCCGCCGCCCGCCCACGTCGAGGACGAGTCGACGGCGCTGGCAAAGGAAGTTGGGCCAACGGCGGGGTCCGAGCGAGTGGCTGACCATGAGCCGCCCACGAACACGCGGGGCACCGTCGATCAGGACGCCGTGCTCGAGGACATTGAGCAGCCCGCACTGTCGCCCAGCCTCGACGAACGCCGCTTTGTGCTCGTGTCCGAGCCGGGCGCCGACCGCCATGACGATAATGCTTATTCCCACACCAAGGCCGCCCACCGCAAGAGCTTCGCCGGGCGGGCCAAGACGGCAGCGCCCCATCTGGCCCTCGACCTCGACCTCGACCGCGACCCGCCCGTCTACACGAAGCGCGAGTCGACGCCCTATGCATTCACGCCCACCGACCAGAGCGCCAGGCCGCCCAAGACGCTGCCCGTCCGCACTCGACGCGACTCGCTCACGCGCCCGGCCCCGGCACCCCGAGACAATGTCTTTGAGGACTCGGACGGTGAGAGCGAGGACACGACGCGGCTGCGCACTACCGAGAGGAAGCCGGCGCGCTACAGCTTCGTCAAGAGCGACCTGCAGATGGAGAACGTGAGGACGGAGCTGGGGGACACGCGCCCACCAGAACCCCAGCGCACGAGGCCAGACGCGCAACAGCACACGAGGCCAGATGCACCACAATACACGAGGCCAGATGCACCGCAATACACGAGGCCAGATGCACCTCAATACACGAGGCCAGACTCACAACAGCACACGAGGCCGGACTCGCAACAATACACAAGGCCAGACGCACCGCAATACACGAGGCGCGAGTCGACAGAGCGCCGCCCACACGACGCACACAACGGCCACCATGCTCACAACGTCTCGTCGGGCTCATCGAGGGACACGTCGTACCACCAGTCGCCGCGCTCGTCGTCGTCGTCGCTCAACAATAACCCCAGCAGGAAGCCGCGACCTGGCCCCGTCGACCCCCTCCACCCCACCACCGCCTCTCGTCCGCCCACACGCCCCAGCTCGCCTGCACAACGAGCCCCCTCCCCCAAGCTCCCCCCGCGTCTCCGCGAATCGCCCACCGGCTCGCGCCCGTCTTCTCGAGGCAACAACTCCGCCCGGCCATCCACGCCGCTGTCCTACCCTCCAGTCCCGGCTACCTACCCTCCAGTCCCGACCACCTACCCTTCAGCCCCTGCTACCGACAGGTCGAGGCCACCGTCTCGCCATGGCCGGCACGACACCATGTCTGTGCCCGCCCCACGAATCGACACCAAGGGCCCCTCGTCAGCGAGGCCTCCGCCACCCGAGACCTCCCTCCCGTATCCCGTTGACGACCGCACCACACATGCCTTTATGCCGTTCGAGGAGCACTACCAGTTCGACCATTCAACCGTTGCCTACCCGCGACAAATCTACCCGGATTCACCAAAAGTGGCCTCGTCACCTGTTCCTGGCACCCCACGCGAAACCAGCGGCACATTCCGCCCACCTGTCCCAAAACATGATCCTGCTACTCTGGAAGAGATGTCACGCTCGAGGAAATCCCGCTCCAACAGTACCAGCTCGCAGTCCAGCCTCGACGGTCGTCGCGAAAGGCCTTCCCGGACGCCTGCACCCCTGAACCTCGACAGACCACTCCCTTCGTGTCCCAGAGGCAGTCGCTCGGCGGATTACAACGATTGGTACACTCTAAATGGGTACAGGAACTTTGACATCTGCCCGACTTGCTACGAAGGCGTCTTTGCCGATACATTGTTTGCTGCACAATTTTCGCAATTACGTCTTTATGACCGCCCAACTGAGCGACACTGCAACTTTAGCAGCCCATGGGTGCGTCTTGCATGGCACTTACCCACCAAACAACGCCGTCAGTCGCTACAGATGCTGTTTGCACTCGCCGATATTATAGAAAGCGAACGGCCCTGCCCTGGAGACCGAGAAGTCAGCAGCGACCGCATCAGCTGGTATGGCATCGCCGACCAAAGAGACGGCATCCCCGTCGCCAACTTCACCATCTGTTCCTGCGACGTCAAGATGATTCAAGTCCTCTTCCCCAACATGCGCAGCCACTTCATCAGACTCCCCGCCGCCTACACACCCACCAAATCCCTCTGCAATTTCCGCATCACCTCCCGCCGCTTCCCAAGATACATTGACCTCCTCGTCGAACTCGAAACCGAGGCACAATCCTCCGGCCAACGCCCAAACATCAACCGCTTCATCCAGCTTGTGCGTGACAGCGCCTTCAAGGGCGAGTGCGCCAAGGATAAATCCTTGTTCCACAAACCATGGCACTTTATCCCCAGCCTGCCCGAATTCACCGTCTGCGAGGAGTGCTACGCCGATGTCATATGGCCCGCCATGCAGTCGACCAGATCCACCATTCCGCGCCTCTTTAACAAAACCATCCAGCTTGTTCCGCAGGAAGACCCAGACGTTGGCTCCAGTTGTGCTCTTTATAGCACGCGCATGCGCAGAGTCTGGGATATGAGTCTGCGCGAAAACGACTTTACTTATCTGAAGCGCAAAGCAAGCGAGAGGAAGAGGACCGAGGTGCGGCTTGGGAGAGAGAAGCTGGGCATTATGGGGTGGATGGCAGGGGTGGAGAGGGGAGGGAGAGAGTGGGAAAGGGCAAGGAGAGAGCTGGCGGAGGTGGAGAGTGAGTGGGCGTTGTGGGAGTGATACCAATATTGACGTTAACAGTAAGAGAGATTGTGTGTGTGTAAGAGAGAGAGAGAAAGTCGAACGAGTCGAGCTATTTTTTAATTCCCCATCGTGTGTACAATTATAGACATGGTTTTTTTTTGGCTTTGATTTGCTTTGATTTGCGTTGAAATGACTTGTCTTGAATAGAAGAGCGTATCCTAATATACTCCCCTGATAAAAATTCCCCTTTTGCACACTATGCTCTCGCCTGCCTGCCTGTCTGACTGCCATCTCATCACCCCGTTTGGGGATTTGTTGCACTATGCAATTGTAGTAGCAAGTGTTAGACTTCTTCTACCTGGAACAATTGGCTTGGTCTATTTAGTTGTCTATCCATCTGTCTGTCTGTCTATCTGGGCATCTCCTCACGGTGAAAGTGAAGGTGAAAGCTGGGATTTGGATCTCAAGGGTGGATAAAAATACCCGCGTACTCGCATCGCAGCACGAGCAATGATTAAACAAAAGTAGTGGTGAGGCAGTAGATTGTTGTGACTGACTACTCTGTTTCACTTTGGCAATCTTTCTTCTAGGCTCTCTTTCTTACGTTGATTTGTCCCAGCTAAAAATGATGAAGTATTTATTTACGTGGTTGGAGGAGAGATGGACGAGGGGGTTGATCAGGATGCAGGACAAGATTGAATGTTAATCTTTATATGAATGCAGTGAAGACATTTCAGAAATACGACTGGTTATCTAGCGTTGGAATAAGTATTATCAGCAAGTCATGAGTAGTTGTTCGCTTGCCAGGCCAGGCACTAGAATGGTCGTTGATTAGACAATGCACCGGCGCACCATGCTAACCATGATTTGTCAACTCAAGGGCTAGCATCTCCTGGTCAGAACCAAGTATTCCAATTTATAAGAACAAAAGTCGGAGCCTCTAGAACAGGCTGATGTTGTGATATTCAAATCACGTTTGTCGATAACTGCCTGGAGGTGAGGGCTGGGTTCTACCGACAATTCACCGACGTAATGCCCAAACAAGCTTAACACACTATCACGTGAAGCGCTAGGCAGCAGCGCGCTCGCGCGTATAAAAATCTCGCCTCCTCCGTCCCTCTTTCCGTTTCCTTATCCAAGTGCTCGGGCTTTACGCTTACCAGTGAAGATTCGTCTGAGGTAGCGTTTTTGCTAGTTGAAAACTACAACTATGACTGCTCCAGTTGGTCTTCGGATCGGCTGGGAATTTTTGCCACAAATTAAAACCGTGCTTCACGCTTTTCATCGTCTTTGGCGGCTTTTGCTGCGGAGCTGAGGAAGAGTCGCGTCATTTTACATGTGCATTTTCCTTTGTTTACATTGTGCCCAATTTACGTGTTTGCTGCGCGCGTGCGACGACTGGTTGCCATTGGGGGTCTTGACGCGAGCCGTCACAACACGCGCTCTTCCATCCAGCGCCCAAACATGGAGATTCGTCGCGACTTTTGCGCCTTGACCTGGTGCCGATTACCACTGTCCACACAGCCAATGCTCTTGTGGTCTACACGTAGACCTTTGCGACTGCAATGCATGCAACGCTGACAATGCCGTAGATGGGCTCCTACCGAATAAAAGCGCCCGTCATTACCTATCCCTCTAGCGCTATTCAGCATCTTTACACAACCATTACCGGCCGCCTGAAACCGCGATATCAACAGCACCCCACCCGACGCACTTTGCGCTGCCATGCCAATCAAACAATGTAATCAAGATAGAGTGGGTGCTCAGCGAAATAGACATCAGGGTTATATGAAGCGTACACGCGAGCGTGAATCACAGCAGCTCCACCAGGGCTTCTTGCAGGGAAACAAAAAATGCGGCTGTCCTCGGGTACAGTGCCATTGTACATTAGCTGTGCGTCTGGCCGATCCAAACAAAGTACGTGCTATCACAGGGCGAACAGATCAATGGTGCAGTGGAACGAATATCGAGGATGGAAATCTTAAGTCATTGGAAGCGCCGAGCACCTATTGTGACTGACGTCTGCTTTGAGGCACCACGAGCGATCATCCTGTCTTGAGTCAAGGTGCACGTTTTGCCAAAGCCAATCGAGGTATCAACGACTCTTTAGTGGTCGCGAGATGTGTGCCTCGAGTACGGAAGTAGATACGCATGACAGAGATTACTTACTCGCCGAGGATCGTTCTGTGCTATGGTGACATGCGAACTTTTTCCACGTAGCCCTTGACACTAGTTCAAGTAGAATGGTTCGTCAAGGCCACGTCAAGTATGCCCAGCATGAGTGTTAAGTCTGAGCATGCCATACTTGATAACTTGTATCACACGCACCAGTCAAGAAGACTGACATCTTCACCAAAAAAAGCCTCCCCGATATGGTCGTACATGGCCTATGGATCATCGTACTGCGCTTCTCAATCCTCAAACTCGTCGTGTGGCGATGCCGATAAAGGAAACTTGGGCGATGAGGAATGTAGCGAGTCGTGCGCCCTAGTCTTCCCAATACGCATGACTATATCCGTTTGACGTGGTCTGCCCTATTCACATGTGGAAAGATCAGCCACCACCGCTCACTTTTCTGCGTGCAGCCACGTTCGGGGCGATCAGACGCATTCAGTTTCTCTTCTGGGCGAGAGAGTATGTGTGGGTGTGTGGTTTTGTCACGCCATTTCATCTGCTACATGCCCCGGCGACTAACACCGCTGTGTCGAGCAGCTGCTTAACTTGCAGGAGTGGGGCTTTTGTGTTTATTAAGTTTCGGCCACCTGTCGCGGGTGTGGAGGAGTAGAAGTGGGGGATGCGCTGGTGTGTTCTTGTCGCCAGGAGAGAGTTGGAGTTGAGGATCACCAGAGGACGTGGCGCTGAAGAGTGTGGGATTGGAAGGCACATACCACAGTGCTGGTGTTGAGGGCTTGGGGATAGAAATGAACATCTCTAACTGACAGGCAACTCGTTGATAGGTCATTTTTTGATGGCACTGTGTTCGCTTGAGGCTCATCATTTCCCGGGAGTTGCTTCCATGTGAGTTTTTGGATCGGCAAAAGCCAGAGGCAAGCTTTTCGTCTTGCTTCCGCCCGTTGAAACAAACGTCGTGGCCAAGTCACAAAGGGTCTGGCTCTCACTCCCTAGCCCTCGGTATTGCGAACGTTGATCAGCGCCCTCGTGACAGACTTCTTCATACCTCCATCATGACTCAAACCAGCATTTTAAAAAGAGGGTACGAGCACGCCTTATTCCCACAGATCAACCGTTCTTCGCCAGATACGCAGGTCAGCTTCCGAAGGACGTGGAGGAGTAGGTACCCGCTCGTGTGCTGAGACAGTAGCTCATTTTTTCTTTGCTTCTGCGAAAGTTACCACTTCGCTTGTACTTTGACTCGAGCATTGTTGAGTTGAGTTGAGTTGAGTCTCATCCACAACCGAATGGCTACTCGCCGAGATGTTGAGAAAGTAACTTTATCGTCACGATACACGTTTCCCTCCCATCCTTACATTCGAAAAAGCCATCGAACCCATTTGGTGTACATGAGAACATTACCCCTGAAAGTCCAGAACACAAGCCTCATCCACAACCACATCCACAACCACACAAACCGCGTCTTCTACTGTTGTGGTTCGCAACCATGGTTCTTGAGACCCTGAATTCACTCTTCCATATTCGGTCTAGACCAAAGTCTTATTTTCCAAGGCATCTGAGCCTCATTGACAAATCACAAGGTCTGAGCAGGTGTACGCTAAGAGCTCGCCGATTGGAAATGCGCTAGATGAGACTACGCTGATTTAGGGCAAGTTGACAGGAAAGTTTCTCCGACGCGGGAGAAGAATACGCGAAGTTATGTGCCTGTAAGACTCTTGATGGGCATAGTGAAGAGACTGAAAATAATAATGTATCAGGGCAGGGGTATCTAAGGGGTAAACAGACAGGCATGAAAGTAATCATCAACTTGGTACCCCAGCCAATTTCAAGCGCAGACAGCCACATCTTCGGACTTTCTCCCCACTCGGCTCCAATTTCCAATCCCCCCATGTTCTATTGAGTTTCAAGTGGAAAAGACGAGGAGGCTCAGTGTATTGCCCGAACCGTTCGCCACCAGACTAGCCTGCATGGAGGAAACGCAGAGATACAGCGCCATGTACATCTATGTCATCGCGGAATGTGACAACGGAGTCGTCGCCTGCATATCCGGGAGTTTTTATTATGCATCAAGTAGCATGTGTACCAAACGACTGAGCTTGACAGACGATGATGGGAGGGTTTTTTAAAGTTCCGCGATCGACGTCCCGCGGATTCGCGTGCAGGATCATGTTGTGCGCATCGTCATCCAACCCTTCCTTCCCGCACAGATAGATTGCATTGTTGAGATGTCTGCCAAGTACACAACAGGACAATCTATATGCCTGTTCACTCCATCGTGAAATCCTGTACTGGATACATGCCTGCAATCCACAAAAGTCTGCATAGTGTGATGTGACGAATCGGTATCCTCGGATCAGTGTTGCGAGAGGGTGGCGCTCTCTTCACAAGGCTCCTTGTGGGGACGCCGGGGCTGTCAAATCTCCCAGCTGAAAAGCCATCATCGAGGCGTCAGCGGTAGCCTTTCTTCTGCCGTGCCTTCCTCGTTCAGCCTGTTTGAACGTTTTTGCCGATCGCTTGGTCGCTTGTGCTTTCTTTTTCCCAACTTACGGGTAGTAGTGTTTTATTCCACGACTCGCATCTAGTCAGGTAGGTTGCGAGCTGAACTGAGCGAAACTAGAGTTAGTGACAGCCGGAGACTCTTGTATCACATGGGGTGTGGGTTTACATCGAGGCGGTATTGATGGAAGCTTATTTAACATCGTGCACCAATAGACCACTCGGGCCATGGGTTGAGATGTTGGAATTGCCTTGCAACATACAGGGGCTTTGTGCATTCCTGCATCGCGACAGGGATAGTTGGCGATGTGGCTGTCTGGAATAACGTCACTCTACTTGTCGCTGATGGGTTCCCACCACCCCCTCTGTTGAAGTCATTCTGCAGTGCGCCTTGTTCGCTGTCTACTTCATATCGATTTCTCCCTCTAAAATGCGCCTATGTAGCTTGACATCTGGCGATCGATTTACTTTCTCGCCGAGCCGCGATCGACTGCCCACTAGGATAAATCTGATCGTGATTTGCATTTGGAGCAAGCCTTGACCATGTCCATTCACATCCCACGGGAGGATTACACGACGGCTAGCATCGATCGGCCGTGCATGAAGCCACCCTAGCCTATTTAAGTTAGTGTTTGAAACCAAGTTCGACCTCCATTCCTACGGAACGCTACTGCACTTGGTTCTTGCATCCGCTAATTATTTGACACATGTGCACGGGGTTGACTGTGCTCCTCGCATCTAAAAACGTCCGCCCGAAGCTTGCCCCGTTCGCCTCATGTCGGCGAAGACCCGAGGATCCCTTGTGCAAGGGCGTACCCACGGGAAGGGCCAGGTATACGCCATGGGAAAGCGAGAAGTAGGTAGCTGTGCTGCAGATGCCAGTTTGCCGGGGGCCCATGAATCAAGAGATCTCTTGCGGGGCCAGGCACATGGAAATATCAAACATGATTGCTGGCAGGTTCAAGTTTTACTTAAACCTCGTTTCCAACCGCAGCTTGACCTTTAGTCTTCTCTACACTTCTAGTCTGTTTATTTATTAAATACTTGCTCAGCCTCCGACTCGGTAGCCCGTTGCCTCCCATTCTCCACGGGGCACTTTCCGAGGTCGTTATTAAGACCATTAGCTCCGTCGCCCAGATTTCTCAGTCACTATTCGTGGCGTATTGTTATCCAAGTGTATTCGCCGACCTGGACGGACTCCTTATTCTGCCTAAGCAAACCGTTGTGCTGAATCTTCTATATATCGCTTTGTGCATCCACTCGTACGGTTTTGCTTTCGGGAATTTCCCTCGGGCCGCACTGTTGATCACCATCAAACCCTCTTATTGAGATCTACTAGTCACTCGTTTCACTCTACCAATGGTTTATCCAATCTCTTACCGTCGCCCTGCACACGTTGCAACGGCTTCGTCGTCGGAATCTTTGTCCGGAGAGAGAAAGCAAGAGTCCATTCGTGAGTCTGTTCGCTCGGGTAGCAGTGGCATGTCACATGGCATTCCAGAGGCGCTGTCTTTTGATCGGATCATTGCTGGGGGCGTTTGTCCAGTAAGTCTACTTCGACGATTCAAAAATGAGATGTTAACGTTTGGTAGCCATGCACTGTTCGGGACTTTATGAACTTCCTCAAATACATTGAACGATCAGCCGAGAACCTCCAGTTTTTCCTCTGGTACCGTGACTACAGCAAGCGCTTCGATACGCTACCAGAGTCTGAGAAAGCCCTTTCACCCGAATGGACTGGAGAGAAAGCCGTATACGAGAAGCCCATAACCAAGGCCAGGAGTGCTGAGGCTGTGGCTATTCTCAAGGGCACTGATTTTGCAAGCGAAACAAGTCTTGCTGAGCAAGACAAGAATGACGGAAACCCTTTCTTCACTCCACCCCGAACACCAGTCCATGATGAGTTCCAGCGCGATGGAGGAGCATCGCTTGATACGTATCAAGATAGTATGATTACTAGTGGCAAAGTAGACCACACTCTACGTGCTGCCGGTGCGTTTGAAGGCGCAGGCCTCAAGTGGAAGCCCTGTACGTTTCTACCAAATCACCTTTGTTATCACTGAAGACTAACTGTGTCTAGTATCCGTTCAACCCTACCGCGAGGAGCTTAACCGCATTGTATCCATTTACATTGCTGATGGGGGAGCCCGTCAATTGAATCTATCTTCCAAAGAGCGAGTCTCCCTCCTCCACGCTTTGCAAAACACGACACACCCCTCCGCCTTCCGCGAAATCGTCACTACAGTCGAGTGGTCGCTCCGCTGCCAAGCACACCCCAACTTCATCCGCTGGACTATCTGCAACGGTAACCGACCACGTGTCATCTTTGCTCGCGGGTTGGGCGTTGGCGGCATCGTCGCTGGTTTCCTTACTGCCATCATCCTGACGCTCAGCTCAGCTGGTCGCGCCTGGCGTGTCCTGTCCCTCATCGGCTTCCTCATTGGAATCTCTACCCTTATCGCAGCGTGGAAGGGTATGTGTGTTGTCTTGCACGGCATGCACCACCGCCACTTGCGACCCTGGGAGCTATTCGCGTCTGACGATGAGATGGACGGATATGATGACTCGACAACAAGCCTGGCGTCACAAGGGTCAGCTAACTCTTGGGAGGATGAGCCCTGGGTGGCAAAGTATGAAAAGCGTAACGTTGTCAGGAAGGTGTTCGACCGCGAGGTCTGGATCCAAGAGCCTGCTCTTAGGCAGATTCAGGATACAATCTTCCTGCAGGCTATTCTCGGAGCATTGGTGTTGGGCGGTGTGGCAGCGGGAGTATTCTGTGCGTTGCCAAAGGGTAATTACTTTTAAGTGTCGATGTTGATTGACTGGAGACGTTTTCTTTCACACGCTCTATTCTTTTTCTTTTCTTTGTATATCTTTTTTTTGTACGGTTTGGAGCGTTATACCCGGATGCGTGTGCAGCCACGTACATCTGGCTTCAGACCGTGTGGATACGGTGTATGATATTGTATTCTTGGATATTATGTTTATGAGTGTTGGAAGCAAGCTGGCTCCTTTTTTTCTTCAGTCAAAGCAGCAGCCTATGGGTATATGAAACAGGTCTTTCATAGCAATTTCAATAGTCATTTGATGATTTGTTAACATAAAATTAACATCGAACCATGACTTCTTTCTTGTTTCTCAGCACTGCATTCAACAACTTGTCTTCTCCTATTAGTAACAAAGGTATTTGAGATACTGTCTACGTTTTTGTCTACAAGTTGACGCTACGCTTAGTAAAGTTGGATTGGCCAGACCCCTTTCATCTGTCAGTAGCATTAATGATAACTCATTACGAGTAAGCTGAAATTTCCACTCTCGTTTTCCCAGCACGATGCAACCCACCAAAGCAGTTTGCCGATCATGGACAGATTCTGTTGCACAGACACCTCAAAAATGATATTAATTAATCTGTTACAGGCCCGAAAGACGACATACTCGCATAATATCGGCACTTTACCTCTACCACGAGAAAGCTTCAACGTCTAGTTCCCAAGCCACGCTGCCCTCCCTGCCTCTCTTCGACACCAAATATCTTACATCATCACAGAGCCCTCCAGGTCCACACACGACAACTCCTATTCTCTTCCACCCCTCCGATTCTTCCTTCTCTAACAAATCTGCGACATCCAGTCGCCCGCCGACCCGGACATCCTTCTCCCGCATCCCTTGCAACACGTTGACAAGGTCGTTGACAAGGCCCTGGTTAGACACCCCAACGCTCCAGTAAAGCTTTACATTCGAATGCTGTGAGATGAAGGGAAGGGTTGCAGTGATGCCAATACCACCGGCGATGAGGATGAGGCGGTCTGTTCTTAACACACTTTTGGTCGAGTTGTTGGGATACGGGCCATCGAGAAGAGTGAGTAGGGACATGTGTTGCATGAGTGCTTTTGTCAGACCTGCAGACTTGCGCACGTAGAGCGATATACCCGTTGTACTGCTACTGCTGCTGTGAATTGGCGAACTATGAATTGCATTGGAGGCACTAGCCGTATCCAAAGCACCCGATTTCTCAATGTCGGATGCAGAGTGTTGAGAAGAGGTGGATGCTGCGATACTGTGTCCCCGAGATTGAAGAAGCGAAGTTGGAATGACGCTGAAGGGGTGATTTTCCCAAGGGCGCAACCGGTTGAGGCTGGGGAAATATGCGTACGTGTGCTTTCCCGGTAGAGCATCCCATCGTATATCTTTGATGTCGATACGGACAATGTCTCCGCCAATCTCTGTGACTTCCGACCTCCGGACACCATTCTTTAGAATTCGACCCACGCGAATCAGCCGATCAAAGAACCAAACGGCACATGCTGCATACAGCCAAAACTCATAACCCCACTTCCTGGTGAACAAAAATTCAACATGATACCAGGAGCCTGCAATGACGAAAACTGCCATGACGATGTGGATAATGAGAAACACCTCGTAGCTGAGGCGACGAAAGAATAGAGTAGAGACTACGATCATGATCACACAGGCCAGTGTGGCAACGATCCCCCAAATCCAGTACTGTTCTGCTTGCACTGTCGCCAGGTCGCCCATCCTCTGGTGTAGCACTAGTTCTATTATTGAGTGTAGTATGACCTGGAGTGCAAAGATCCTTGCTACCCATCGGTGCAGAAGCATATACGTAGAATGGCTCCAATTTGTCAGCCATAGAAGAATGTTGTTGCGTCCAGAGAACAAAATGACAAGAGGAGCAAGAGCAAAAGCCAACACTCCTGTCCGACCACCCGCATATGCCACAATCTCTTGCCAAGTGTCCGGGAACCATGCATTTGGTTGGAATGAACGATACCCGACAGATGTGAAGATGACATTCAGAATCAGAAACATGATGATGTACCATGTCTGACCCATTGTTGGAGCATTGCCAAGCGAAAACGGGAGAGCGCGTACGTGATAAGTTCCAATGACTGATGGCCAAACAAGGCGAGGCTTGATTCTGTCGAGGAATCCAGACATGTAAGGGAGATATCCCAGAACGGTGAAGAGGATGGGAATGGCGAAGCCAACTACTAAGAGGATGATTCTATTTTCACAATTGATTAACTTCCAGACACGATAGTAACTTCACAAAACCTTAGCTTACCCGTATAGCGAGTGCGTAGATTCCGCAAGCTCAAAGTAGTGCAGTGCTCCACGTGATGCTTCCCATGTCTCTTCATTGAACAACGCTGTGAAGTTCAACATTTCGTCTTCTTCTAGCTCCCTAATTGGAGCCGCCATTTCTGTCAAAGTCTCCTGATAAGTCCATTTAGGTTGCACCTCTGGATCTTTTGTGACCTTCTCAGCCCAGTACTTCTCAAGCTTCCAGGGTACGACATCTGCACAAGTCTGATTGATGCAATAGGCAATGGTAGTGAGCCATGGTGTATCTTCAGCATAACACTCTGCTGATGTTGGGCCTGCACCATGAGAATGAGCACCAGAGGTATGGTCGTACGCTGAGCACTCTAGCATCGCTCCAGAGAAAGTATCTCTGCATGCGAAGGCACAGTTTGGGTCATACACTTTACATAGTCAGCACGTGTCAGGTATTGAATGTCCCATGCATGCTACTGACTGGAAATCCCAAAGCCGATGAACGCTGAGGTTGTGCCAGAAAAGGCAAAGACCAATGGGCCCGAAATTCTCGCCGTCCTCATGGTTTCAGTTTTCTGCTGACAATCAGGTCTTGATTGATTGTTCAACAGTGGCATGAAATGAGCGACCTGCTCTCGCTAAATATCCGTAAGCCTGGACGTCGGAACTGGTCGAGAACGCCGTGGCAAAGACGGCCTGGAAAATCCCAGTGAAATTGTAACTGATCTATACGCCATTATGCTCAAGTGCAACCTTTTGGCCGTGAACTTGCTCAAACGGAGTCAGGGTTTGTGAGAGATGTCATCTGATTGGCTAGAATCACTTGCGAAACGTGCTCATTCCATAGTCGCCTTGCCCATGTGGTGAAGATACAAACAGACAAATGATAAGAAGGATACGAGCGACGGAGCCAAGATGGGTACAGGTTTGGCGTCTGGAAATGTGCTCAACTGCAGCGCTTGGCACTCCTTGGCCAATATGTGAAGAGCAATTATCAGGATGGAGGTTGATCGCAAACCAATCACTATGTTGACAAGGAGATGATGGGGGAAATATTAGAGATGTAGTGAACGAGACACTGATACCATCTGTGTATTCTGAAGAGGTCAAAGTGAATAGAGTATCGTAGCACATCGAGTAGTCATCTACAAGATAATGCTTTGCGAGATGCTCACATACGATCAAGAGGTGTATCATTACTAAATTGATGAACAGACAGCAACCTAGTCTTTTTGAACTCGAGAAGCGGAGCATGGTTTGCACTTTGACACTTGACTGGAATGGGCTAACCCACTGACGATGATTTTGAAACATTGACAAAACTTGCTCGGGAGGCGCAATTTGTTAGCATTAATGACTATGGCCTATTCTTTTGTTTTGCGAGAACTTTGGTTGTATCGCGTTACTCCATTTTTAACTTTGAAGTCTATAGGTTGCTATCTTGATTTTGGTGACTGGGATGTGGCATCACTTGATGAGGTTGATCATGTTATAGAACTGTCCCCCGGTGACTTTATTAAGACCTCTGTATATGGCAACAAATCGTTTTCTTAATGCTATTTCTTGCTTTTGTCCGCTGGCCTTTGATCACCTCTGCCAATGTGGAAAATATAAAAAACATACAGATACCATCTCTTAGTAGTATTTATGAGCGGTTTGTTTAATGAAGTACATATAATGAAATATTAATTCAGCTTATCAAAATGAAGCTGGATTTGAAAAGTTGAAGCTCGAGGTCGTAATCAAATATGTTTCGACGACACAGGCGACGCTTGAGACGAGAAGCGTGTTCAACAAAATAGCAAAGACCGCTGCGCTGTTCTTTACGGGTTACTTCTGTTCGCGATGGCGCCGATGTCATGAAGTTGTGTGAATATGGCTTTGTTCAAGGAAGTAGGCTGCCGTAGCAATTTCTCGCGAATGTAAAAATGCGCCGTCGTTGACCAAGCTTGTTGGTGTGCAACTCTGCAGTGAATATCTATTCTATTCTACCGATAGATCCTAGCTTCCAACTACTCAACAGTCACCAGGCCTTTGAGATACTAGCATCGTCATAAAAAGAATGAGAATGTGTTTAAAGGACATATATCAAGGCTACCGAAAGGTATTGAGGCTGAAGCCACACCATACTTTCTGGTGTACGACTTTGTATGTAGTTAGATCGTTGACTTGCAGCTCGAAGGATACAGGTTCAGTGCTGGTATCATATTGCAGCCTTTCGACAATATGCGAGTTAGGAGTGTATCCTCGACAACGCCGAATGGTAGAACTCCAAGTTGGGGCACGTCGCAACATAGACAACAAACTGTTAGATGTGAACAGAGTTGGCTATTTGGATGCGGGAAGTATCGTTTGAGATGAGAGATCTTTCAAGTCCCCTTCCCTTGGTTTATCAACTCCCTTAGCCAGCGTGAAGCATGTTTTCAAATAGAAAATCACATGATGCTGCAAAGCAGGTCAAGCAATTTTGGGAAGACCAAGCTCTTTGTTAGAAGTAACCGCACTGCCGTCTTATCTAGACGAAGCGCGACTTTGAAAATCAAATTGCCGCATCTACCTTGGTATTTTCAGGGCTCAACTGATCCAAAAAAGAACCCTATTGACGCCGCCCCAAAACCAAAACCGGCCGAGTCATGTTCATGTGCTCGTGATTCATAGCAGTGCATCTGGCACGCTCTCTCATAGTGGATCATTTCCACCTCACTGACTTAATTATAGTCATACTGGTTGTGCAAGCTAATGTCCTGGCTGTTCTGTTGTCGGCGCTCTTCTCCATCACCATTTGTGTCGGAGTTGTTTGGCTGATCGTGCTCAGTGCCTTGGGCCGGATGTTGTTCGGAACTCACGATGGCGTCGCTTGGAATGACATTACCATATTGGTCAACAGCCTGATGAAAACGTTAGTTTACTTGAGCGAGATAATGTCATAGCGCAACTCACAACACCTTTCGCGGCCATGCGTACCTGCGTCTGATCCGCTACTCCGTGGACAACGGCTTCACGTGCCTTCTCCATGACCTTTTGCTTACGTGACTCTCCGCGGACTTTCTCGAGATGCTCAAAGTAACCATCATCGACAGGCGTGACGTATTTTCCACAGAATACACCAACTTCGAACTTCTGAGTTTTGGGATCACGGGGGGAGAGGGCCGCACATGCACTCTCAAGATCCTCAAGGGTCTGATAGATGACATCATCTGCGCCAATGTGCTTGGCTATAGCAGCTGAGTCCCGATGGTGTGCAATGAGTTCCGAGGAAGATGCGAGATCAATACCGTAGATGTGTGCGTTGGTGATAGGTGGAGCACAGGAAGAGAAGTAGACCTTCTTAGCACCAGCCTCACGAGCCATGAGCACAATCTCTCGAGATGTTGTTCCTCGCACGATTGAGTCATCCACAAGCAGAACATTCTTGCCCTTGAACTTCTTTTCCATAGCGTTGAGTTTCGCGCGGACACCCTTCTGGCGAAGTTTCTGTGATGGCATAATGAATGTACGGAAGATATATCGGTTCTTGACAAAGCCTTGAACGTATGGCTTGTTGAGCGACTCAGCAACACACACGGCAGAAGTAATGGCAGTCTCCGGGATTGGCATCACTACATCAATCTCCTTCAGGGCCAGAGGGCCAAGTTGTCGTCTAATGGTGTCGGCGAGCGTGAAGCCCATGTTGCGTCGACTCTCATCAACGTCTATGCCATCGATAACTGAATCTGGGCGCGCGAAGTAGACGTACTCGAAAATGTCTGGAGTATAGTTTGCTTGTTCGGCAACCTGCTTGAAAACAGGTTCCTTGCCCTTCTCAATGATTACGGCTTGACCTGGAAGGATATCCTGGAAGTCCTTGTATCCGCATTGTGTTAAGGCTACGCTCTCAGACGCCATCATGTAGTCCTTGTGGCCAGACTCAGATGTTCGGGACCCCAAAACCATGGGGCGGATACCGTAGGGATCACGGAAACCGATCAGACCGAAACCTAAATATTGTAAGCAACGATGCCGTGATGTAGTCTAGTTTGCTGCACGTACCCGCAAGCATGGCTGTACATGCCCAACCGCCGGTGCACAACTTGTACATGCGCTCCAAAGCTGCGAAGCAGTCATCAGCGTTAATACGCGCTTTGCCCGTCTCGTTCAGCTCATCAGCAAAGATATTCAGCATCATCTCGCTGTCACTTTCTGTGTTGATATGCCTGTGCGCTTCGTGGTCGAGTCGCTGTCGCAGCGCTGGCGCGTTGATCAGGTTTCCGTTGTGCGTCATGCAGATGCCATAGGGACTGTTGACGTAAAATGGCTGAGCCTCGGAGTTTGCGCTGCTTCCAGCAGTTGGGTACCTCAGATGACCAAGGCCCATGAAACCGGGTAGGTCGGAAACGCGAGCACCATCCTGGAAGACCTTTGAGGCCATACCATTGCCCTTGCACTGGTGAAAGCGCCCACCAGAGCTACAGCTGACAATACCCGCTGCATCCTGCCCGCGGTGCTGAAGCAGATATAGGGCATCATGGATCTCTACAGCAGCCGACTGCGATTTTCTTAAATTCTTAGTACACCATCTGTGAGGTAATGCAAGGGGGCGCTTACGGATCACCATGGATCACGGCGATAATACCACACATCTTGGGAAGTGGTGGGTGATGTAGAGAAAGTTAAAGGAGGGTCTGGAGAAAGCGTTAGTTGACCGTTTTTAGATCATGCAAACGCGGCTTTTTTCCGATAGTGGGGTTGCTTTCGTTCAGGAAGTCTTTTGGCGCTCATTCTGTGAAAGTCGCAAGTCTAACATCTAAAAATATGACGAAATCATCATGAAAGCAGGGAGAAAGGAGAAAAACTGCTTGCAACTCACCTTGATAGGAAGTATCTACGCAGTCAAATGACGCGCTCAAGGAACTCGGAAGAGGTGGGGTGCGGGTGTGATGCGGCCAGTAACGGCTAGAAGAGATAGGCCATCAGTTCTCGCTCCGTTAATAATTGGCGTCAATGTCGCTCTGGGAATGCTATCCCGAGTGAAGCTGGCGTAGAGATACATTTTTCTGGGAGCAATCCATAGGAGGAGCACTGCTGAGCGAACACCACACGCGGTCAGAGAATTTTTACGTCCGTGCGCGGCCCGACTTTGTGGCCGATTTCCTCACGTGGGAGATGGAGCAATTTCATCGTCTGATGCTTGCTCCAGGGATTTTAGTCATAATTCTGCCTTTCTTAGTTTTCATACAGACTCCCTAATGCAAATATTACATAACATTTTCCCAGCCTTGCACATGTACATAATCGTTTATAACAACAATCTCCAATCGTCTTCTGTCGATCTAGTTGCATTTAAAACCAAGAAATTTATTTCTCCTCTGTGACAGCCACAGCCTAATCCTTCCCAAGGGTTTAAAACCTCAAAGCTCTCAATCTTGATGGCGAGCTCTGTATCTCATCTTAGATTTGTGATCACATCTCCTCTTACATTCAAGATTCAATGTCCCTGAATATCCTTGGACGCCATTCAGCTCGCCTACCTAATGTGATAGCTACCAAGAATATGTATCGACTCTTATTGGGGCATTATTGATTATTCTTGTGTAAAAGTCAGTGCGTCAACTAGATGTGCAAACTATAGAAGATCTGAATCGACGTTTACCCGGCGCGATTCTTTGACTTGAAAGATTTTTCCAAACCTATGGGTTTCTGTGATATAGTGCATTGCCTGCAAGTAAGCGGCCTACATCTTTGCAGACGAAAGAATTTGCAGAACCCTCCGCTGAAGTATATGACACATCGGAAGTACTACGATGGGTAAGGCGTGCGCCCTCTTGTAGTCTGGCTGCACCTGCATATCCGCTTCGGCATCCCATCAACGGGATTTACCTTATTCCCGCCCAGTACCGATTCATTTCAGTCACCGCCCAGACCTGAGAGTCCTGCGTAAAAAAGACTGTTCGCGGTGGTCAAATACTACTCATGTTTTTGACATAGTTCCAATCTTTTCATTCTCGTCTTCGCCATACGCCACGATGGAACCCTACAGCTCCCACGTACCATCAGACCTTGAATTCGGAAACACCACATCCGATAAACAGGACCTTGCAACCACATGCGCCGTCACACGCATAACGTCCGCTGGACCTCCTCCAAACGGTGGCTGGGAAGCCTGGTCACAAGTCCTCGGCGGCTTCATTATAACATTCCTCGTCTGGGGATTGATCACGAGCTTCGGCATGTTCCAAGCGTATTACGTGTCTATCCGGCTCTCGTCTCCATCGAACGTCTCATGGATAGGTTCTGTCATGATCTTCTTGCTAATGATTGTTCCGCTGTGGTCTGGTGCTGCCTCTGATGTCGGACATTTCAGAATGCTCATTCGGTGCGGCATGGTGCTGTGGCTACTAGGCATCTTCATGACGAGTGTATGCAAGGAGTACTGGCAGTTTGTTCTGGCTCAGGGCGTGTGTGTTGGTGTTGCGAATGGACTGTTGTTCGTACCCATGATGTCGGTGGTAGCGACGTATTTTGATCCGAGTAAAAGGAGCCTTGCCATTGCGGTATTGTTGTGTGGGACTGCAACCGGCGGAATGGTGTTCCCGATAATGTTGAATCGGATGTTTAATTCAATCGGATTTGGGTGGGCTGTGAGATGCTTTGGCTTCATGGCTATGGTATTGTTTGTGATAGCTGAAAGACTGCTGAAGAAAAGACTGCCGCCAAAGGATTCAGCGAAATTCCTTGAGCTGAGCGAGCTGAAGGACATCGTGTTTGTACTGTTTGTATGTGATAGGTCCACATCAATATTGTTTACAACTAACATTCCAAGGTTGTTGGCAATATCCTCAATTTCTCTGGTCTCTACTTCGCTTTCTTCTACGTTAGTCGCTTGCTCCCTTACCTTGCACAAATACTGATCGCCGCCAGGTCAACGCATATGCGCGTAGCAGACTCGGCCTGACCCTAGAGGAAACTGTACCTATTCTCATGGTCATGAATGGTGTTGGCATCCCAGGTCGACTGATTCCCATGTACCTAGCTGATCGCTATTTTCGTCCCATTCACGTTGGACTCCCTGTAAACCTCATTATGGCCATTCTACTCTTCGTTTGGATATCCATCAAGGATGTCACGTCAATGTATGTTTTCGCAGTATTCTACGGCTTCTTTGCCGCTGCGCTTCAAGGGCTTTTCCCCGCAACGATGGCAGATCTTACCATCGATCCAAAGAAGACAGGAACACGATTCGGAATGGGTTTTGCGATCGCAAGCTTTGGAGTACTTATTGGTAGTCCGGTTGGCGGGGTTTTGGTCGAACTTGGGCATGGAAACTATTTGTATGCGCAGGTGTTTGCTGGCGTCTGTGCAACTTTGGGTTTCTTCTGTGTCCTTTTAGCAGCATTTATACACAGCCAAAATTCCGAGACGCTCAATTAAGGAACAGTAGAGTTAAGGAATACTCGACTTCCGTCATGAGTAGAAAAAGGGAAGTGTTGTTCAAAGCCCAAAGAAATCAAGCTTGTCTTCCAATGAAAATGGCTAGCGTGATGGCGTTTGAAAGTCGCGTGTTTGCGTGATCATGTTTTCCCCATGCCTGCATACTTCAAGCATTTATCTATGGTCTACGAGAATCTGACTATAGCGTACATAGGATATGTTTTCAAGTTGAACTATTACGTAGTTTTTTCTAGGTTAGATAGGATGTTGAGCCAAAATTAATGAATAGAATACGCGCTTCTTGTAAGACACATAAACCAGTTGTTATTCTTTGATTTGCCTTTGAAGGATGTAAAGTTCAGGAGTTTAAATTTTGATCAGTACATTCAGTGGTCTTACTCTGTTTTTAAAAAGCACCCATTATAGCCATCTATACGGAAATTAAATGCTACTTTTTTTTCAAACCTAGGTATAAAAATATCTTATTGTACAACTTGTTTATTTGCTACTATTCCTAACTCAGCTTGAAATCCAACCCTCTATAGTTTATAGTCCTAAGCCGTCTGAAAGACAAACATGTGTTTTTCAGAATCTCTACAGGACAACAAGAAGCGGCAACTATAATTTCGCACCCTTCTCCCTCTTCGCTAGTACTCTTAAATCCTTTCGAAGGATTTTCCCCGATGGCGACTTTGGTATTAAGTCCAGAAAAATAACGCCACCCCTCAACTGTTTGTGGCTCGCCACATTCTTCTTCACAAATTCTACGATCTCGCTTTCGCTGATCTTCTTCTGATCAGCAACTACGTACGCCCTGGGAACTTCATTCGTCCCGTCATCGGTATCAATTCCAATGACTGCTGCATCCAGAATGTCGGGGTGGGAAAGCAACAGTGCCTCGAGTTCTGCTGGTGCAACCTGTAAGCCTTTGTATTTGATGAGTTCCTTTTTGCGGTCAACGATATAGAACAGTCCGTCCCGGAATTCTGCGATGTCGCCTGTACAAAACCAATCGCCCGTAAATGACTCCTCGTCTGCAGCAGTGTTCTGGTAGTAGCCCTTGCAGACAACAGGGCCCTTGATGAGGACTTCGCCGGGCTTTCCAGGCTCAACATCCTTGCCGTCGTCGTCGACAAGTCGGGCAATCATGTTAGGGATGAGTGGAGACACAGAACCTGTATCGTCGTTCATACCCAGTGGCATGACTGTCGCGCTGCCTGTGGTCTCGCTCAGACCCCAGGTCTGACTAATGAAACATTCTGGGCCCCCTAGTTTCTGACTGGCAGCATGCTGTAGTTCTTTCCCAAGGGGCGCAGCACCTGAGATGGCGACTTCGAGCGTTTTGAACTGGTTGGTTACCGCTGGTGACTTTGCAATGAGCAGATAGATTGGAGGTACAGTGAAAAAGAATGTAATCTTATACTTCGCGTTGTATTCGAGGAATTGGGGAAAATCGAAGCGCGGCATCCAGTACACGGGACCGCCCATGTAGAACGGATTAATAAGATAACCTTGTATACCTGCAATATGGGCTGTCGGAAGGTGGGCAAGCGTACGATATTCAAAATTCGGGCGAGAAGCAGAGATCCAGGATTTGAACATGTCACCAGGAATTACGGCTTCAGCAACGAGGTTGCGATGTGAGAGTTTAACTCCTAAATAGCTTGTCAGCATTTTTCCTCGGTGCCAGTGATGTTAATGAAAGAGGTAGCCTACCCTTGGGTAGTCCGGTCGTGCCAGAACTGTAGATCAAGATGACCAGACTATTTTCCAACTCTTGCGGATCTGCGATCTTCTGCCATGGTAGCTTGTTACTTTCGTCAATGAGATTGTTTCCTAGTTTTCCATCTTTTCCAATTGCTTGTAGTGCCCAGTCTTTCCCCTCGCTCATGAGTAGCACCCTTCCTCCTCCACCATTTCCCCATCCTGCAGCTTCAGCCGCCCTCACGGCAGTATCTTTTGTCGCCTCAACGGTCACCAATACTTTCGAACCGGCGCCCTGGATCTGCTTGCTGAGTTCACTAGCAGTACTTGCAGCAGAAGCAGCAGAGAAGACACCACCAGCGCCGATTACACCATACGAGAGGACAGGAAGAAGATAATGACCAGTTGAGATTATGGAACATATATCTTGGCCTGCTCCATTTGCGCCAATTCCAAAGTGCTTACGAAGTGCTGCAGAAGTTGCTTGAGTAAGCTCTCGTGCCCGGGAAGTGGTTAAACGAAGGGATGGGTCCGCAGCTGAGATATGAATGGGTGTGTCGGGTTTCGCCAGGCAATGCTCGGAATCTGTCGGATGTTAACATAATTCTGGCTCGCGCGAAAGCAACACGATGGCACGTGGCCATTCTACAGTCTCTTGTTCTGAAACTACCCATCTGGTGGTGGAGAGAATAAATGCTTACCAAACAGTAGACTCAAGATGTCCAAATCCGGCACCGGATAGGTTTTAGCAGCGCGATAAATAACACCCTCAGATGTTTTCTCGACGATTGTTGTCATCCTGAACACGCTGCGTTGTGAAAATAAAGCTGTGACCTGTATAGAAGAAAGAAAATTGGTTCACTCAGAGGGGTTACACGAATACAGGAATTTGAATGAGAACAACAAGTAATTTTCAACTACCGCGTTGTTGTGACTTGGAAAGTATTAAGGAGACTAACGTCTACGCCGCGGCATCCTCCCCCTCTCTTGAGAAGCTGAGGTCCTCGGCCCACACAACTTGACCCAGTAATTCCTGTGTAAGAAATGTAGTGAGCTTTCGGTGGCTTTCGGTAACTTTTGGTAAGTAAGTGTCGGCGAGTAAGCGGGGTAAGCTAGAGCGTTGATTGGACGAAGGTGTACCTTGCAGCGCGCTGGGACGTGCACATGCTCGACGCGAAGATGGACATCAAAGTAATTTGAATACCACCGTCGATATCGTATTAAGGCTTACCTGTCCAAGGCACAGACGAATGTAAATGTTTTCGTTTAGTTTTTGATTAAGTTCTCATAACTTCTCAAGCTCGGCGCTTCCTGCTTGGCTCTTCACCATCTGCTTCTCCAGCTGCGAGATTGCTATCGTTAGTTTTGACATCGTCAGTTTGATGATTGGACTTGTTAGGCTTTCGCCTTTTGCGCTTCTTTTTGCCTCCCTGTTGTTCGGTGGTGTTAAGTTGCGGTTCTTCTGAAACAATTTCCATATCCATTGGCAGCGCTGCGGGCCTTTCAACAGCCGGCAAAGCACTAGGGTCAAGGTTGGTCCTACGCATACCTCCAGGATTCTCTATCTCAAGCAGTGCCAGATACTCAGCGGTACGTCTTGTATGCTCGACCTTAGTCATAACCTTCCAATCCTCTGGTTTGTTGGCTTCTCGCCACTTCTGCCAGACATCTTCGTGCATTACATTTCCGCTAAGAACGATAAATGCGCAACTATTCCATAGCATATGTACTGCCTGAATCGGTAGCCACTTTGGTTTTAACTGTCCATATTCCTTTAGCCAGTAGGCCACTTTTGCAGGTGTCTGGCAGAGATTTCGAAGATGAGGCTCGACATAGATTGTGCGCTGGTCCCAGAAAGCAAGACCGTCATCGTCGACCACATCGAATGAGTTTTTGGGGACGAAAGGTAATGGGTACGTGGACAGTTTGCGGCGGATGTAGTAACCGTTCTTTGACGTCTCAAGTACCTGCGATGGGTGTTCTTGCATCGCTTGTTGAAGTAGGATCTGAGTCACTTCAGGCTTCATCTTCGAGATATTTGGATGCTCAAGGATAGCTGTAAGGTGAATAACTATTACTAGATATTAGTCGCAGACTGAGGACTAAGCGAGAGTGACGTACATCTGTCCTCTCCGTCCACTACTCTGTAGCGTTCTTTCAGCCATTGCTGACGTTTCTCCTCCTGGTGGGCATAATCCGAAAAGATCAATTCTACCCCAGCGGCCAATTGCGCAATATATTCCGGCGTGACAGGCTTGACTGTGAATCTTGGGCCACGTGTAATAGATTTCTCCTCCTTTACTTTTGGACTAGGGACAGGAGAGTATGTACTGGTCCTAGTCTTCCTCATAGCCTCGACAAGCACATCCTCACTGCTGGCTCGAGCATTGTCTGCTGGGGGTTCGAGTGAAGGGGCCGCTCGAGGCTTCGCAGGCTTTGGACGCTGCTCATGGACACCCTTAAGTCTGACAGCTCGTGGAATAAACATTTGGAAAGCTGTTTTATGCTGCTGTACTTCAGCGGCCCACGAATATACCTCGCGGTAAAAGGGCGAGGCGCGTCGCGAATGGCACGGACCATCGATGACCGAATCCAATTCAATTCGCGCGCAGCTCCATCGCATCCATATTGAATTCACGACAGAACACTTTACTTACGTGCACACACTAACCGACCACCCATCATGCCAAAAGAAAAGAACTATAATCCCGTGCAGGCCGAAAAGAAGGCCGAAAAGCAAAAGCAAATCCGCAAGCAGAAAGCTACGCTCCAAACACAGCGCAACGAAAAGCTCGCGCGTCGAAACCCCGTGCGCATTCAACGGGATATCGAATCCCTCAAAGAGCTTGACGAAAGCGGCCAGATTCGTCCTCATGAGCGACAACGTCTCTCAGAATTGGAAAAGGATCTAGTGGCGGTGAACAAAGCTCGAGCAGCATTAGGCGACAAAGCACCACAATTTAAGCCGGAGCGAGTGTTCCACGATGATGGTGGACGTGATGATAGAAGCGGGAGAGGCGGGCGAAGTGGTGTGTTGGGCAAGAGGGGGAGAGATGGACAGAGAAAAGAAGAGGACAGCAGCGACACAGATGCGGACGTAAAGCACATTCCCATGCCGCGCGACACACCACCTCCGATCCCGAGACGATACCAACAGCACACACAAGCTGAAGAGGCACCCACTGAGCCCAAGAAGGCGACAATTGTCTACGAGGCCGCCCCACAAGTGCGTGATCTACGTAAGGAAGCCACCAAGTTCATGCCCACGGCTGTTGCAAATAAGTTGAAGCTCGCAAAGGGTGAGGGGAGACTGTTAGAGCCGGAAGAGTTTGATAAGCTGCAAGAAGAGGGGTACATGGACAAGAGCAAGTCGGACGCAGAGATAGTACACGAGCTTGTTGCGGATGCTCAGCCCGAGACCAAGGACGAGCTGGACGAATTTATAAGAGCACAACGCGTTTCGGCTGGCGATGCGGCTGAAAAAGCAGTCGAAGCAGCAGTGCAGGAAGCAGAATACGACATGATGGTGGCTGAGGCGCGAGGGGAGATACAAGGATCAAGGTCAGAAGGATTGGTGGCGGAGAACAAGCTGAGGCACGTCGAGATTGAAGAAATAGAGGATGAAGATATCTGAAGAGCAGTTTGATTCACAGAGCGTACAAACCAAGGCGTCACTGCGAGCAATATATTATGACAAGACTTGTCACAACATGCTGCTATCCTACAACATGGTGAGTCTTTTCAAATTGCTGATTCACGATATCATTGATCTCGCAACCCAGTTTCTCTAATATAACTGCGGACGGAGATTGCAATCATAAGAAATGGTAACATTGAACACATTCCCAGTCAAAAGTTTTCAGAATTTGTTTTATTCATTAATGTTCGGGGGTATCATGATACATGACTAGCTAAGCCGAAGGCATTGAGCCATGGAAATCCGCATGTGCAGAGAGACCAAAGTTGTATGCAAGGGTCATACAGTCCATTCTTGTCATGAGACGAACCGTCTATTTCTTGTTGCCACCAAGGGCGCCAGAGACGGCGTTGGCAGCATTGCCAAGGCCCTCCTGAGCAGACTCGAGCACGCCCTTGGTCTGGTTAGAGGCGTCATCGGTGCCAGAGCGGGTTGAGTCGCCGAGCTTCTGGGTGGTGGACTTTTGGCCCTCTGTGGAAAAGTCAGTCAACAAATGCGGTGACTATGGCGAACATTGGTACCCACCAGGCTGAACAGCGCTGGCAAGGCGGTCACCGGCACCAGTCAAGCTCTCGCCGGCCTTATCAAGGCCAGACTTCTGAGAGTCGGGGGTGACTAGAAGACATTGTTAGTATCAAGAGGGTGGTGAGGTGAGACGAGATGCTCACTCTTCTCCTTGGCCTGCTCGCCGAGTCCTTTGCGTCCAATGTCAGACATGATGATTGTTGAATGGTTTGAGGTTGGGGTTTAAAGGTGATAGTCGTGTGGAGTTGAGTTTTTTGCGTTGTGATGAAGGCAAGCAGAAACAGAGCGAGCGAGCACATATATATACTTGAAGTCGAGTCACAGCTGCCTGTCCTGACGTGCTACGACAGATTCACGTCATTGCTTGTAAGGAGCAGGCACGGTGTTGCAACTCGGCAAGGTTCTCGTGCAGGCATCTTTCGAATGTTCTCTTTCTGGCAGGAGGGCGTAGTCGCACACGCCACAGCCAGTTATGAATGGTCGAGATCGGCGTGGGACGCGCTTGATTGATGGGATTTTGCGTGTTTTCCATGGCAAACGCGTCATTTCCGATGTGCTACCTCTGGTAACCGTCCCAAATGTGCCCCGCCGACGTCATTTGGAACGCGTCAGTCACGTGTGATCTGGCTATGAGGTTATGCTTTGAGGACTGACCAGGGGTAGCGAGGCTGCACCATGCATCTCAACATGGTAGGATTGCTCAAGGACACACAGGGCTCAGCAAATTCCAGTGTTACGTCCACTTCCGCGTCAACTTTGTCTTGAGCGTTTCTCACGGCGCTTGCGCGTTTCATGAGCGCTTCGCGCGGCGTTTAGGTACCCACGTTCAACTCGGCGTTTGTAGCAATCAGCAATCCATTTTTATGTCATTGGGGATGTGGCGACGACGCAAAGATCCACTAAGGAGCATCACGTTGCCACGATTAAGGTCTTTTAAAGACAAGAAGTCGTATTAGTCGTCAGCGATAGGCAGGACATACTTGGGATGCGCTTTTCAATGCCGAGCCAACAATGATGTCGGGACCCCGTAATCGTCGATTCTTCTGAGCCTGCTGTCACATTTTTAGATAGCCTCAATCAACGTATATAACTTTACGTTGACTAGCAAGCCGAGGCTTGGTCCGTCGTGGTGTCATGACCAATGTACATGATCAAATGGGCATCTCCAAGAGAAACAATTGTTTGCTCGGCTCTTACTGTAATCAGATGCTTGACGTTGGTGTTGCTGATTTCGCCCTATGCGCTGCCACACTTTGCTTTGTCATTGCCTTCAACGCACTAGCCTATCGCATTCTATAGCTTGTGAGATCTGACATACTGCTTTACAAGTTTCACAGGTTCTCTTACTGAGGCTATGAACGCACAAGAAACACTCTGGCAAGCCACATTTGGTTTTCAAACATATTCTTTTACGCCTAATACTCGCTTAGCATTGATATTTCGGCCCGTCGAACGAACAGTTATCCTCCGTACCAATAGCAGTCTTCAACATCGACCCCTTGAGTTTCATCACGCACTCACCATGGGCGCGTCTTTGACAGTACTTGCATCACCGCATGCGATAGGGCCCACGTGGATAAACCCCTACATCACTCATCTTACCAGTCGCTAATCGTTGTGCTACGATATGACGGTAAAAATACTCCGCAGTCTGACTAGGCATCATAACGTTGCCGTCGAGTCGTCAGGGACTGATGTGCGCCTGATCTAATATACCTCATTAGCCGCAGGGCTATTCTGGTAGCAATACCGTACATCTAAGATTTGCCAGTAGAATTCAAGGGCTGGGTTGTCCGTGTTCAAGAGATGGACGTCAGTCATTAAAGGCGATCCCTCAATCCTTGAGGTCTTCGGACAAAACTATCGCTGCTTTTTTTGAACTTTTTTTTTCCGAATCCAGCCTGCACCCAACCCCTAGTGCTGGCACATTCTTGAGGTTGGTGGCTTAGCCTCTTTACTGTGGTTCGGATTTGTTTCGCTGTGCCATACTCAAGGTGTATCACTAAGGCATAAAACGAAGGACCGTCCTTCCAGATTGATCTTTACTTGCCGTGGACTTTACATCAACTCCACCGTTACTTCTCACCATACTCTCTATTAAATAACTGTCTTAAAAATGATCTTTACCAGAGCCTCAATTTTATCTCTGTTGTTTGTAAAACCTGCATGGGCAGCCTTTGCGGACAACGCAAACACAGCTATCAAAATACTACAGGATAAATGGTATAATGTTGACACCGGCCTTTGGTAAGATTTTCAGCACGTCATTTTTGATCCCAATCTAATTTTGCGTAGGGACGATCTCTGGTGGCAATCCGGCAACATTGTAGAAACAATCGCCAAATTCGGACAGCAGGACTCTTCGTTTAAGCAAGCAGCTATAGATATCATCTCCAATACATATGAAAAATCCGGCAACCAGCATGGTTACAAAGCCTGGAAGAACGATTACTACGACGATATGGGTTGGTGGGCAATGGGATGGATCGCCTCATACGATCTCACCGGCGACGCCAAATATCTCAGTACCGCCAAAGACCTCTTTGAAGATATGACTGGAGGCTGGAGTACGCCTTGTAATGGCGGAATCTGGTGGAACAAACAACACGACTCCATCGCCGCCATATCCAACGAACTCTTCCTCTCCGTTGCAGCGCACCTAGCCAACCGCGTCAGTGGCGAAGAGAAAACTAATTACCAAAACTGGGCGCAGATGGAATGGGACTGGTTCTGGGAGTCCGGCGTCATCAATGCCGACGGACTCATAAATGATGGTATCGATAAAACCACTTGCCGAAATGACAGGAAGACAACATTCACGTACAACCAAGGCGTTGTCCTCGCGGGACTGTCTGAGCTAGCCCGCGCAAAAGGAGACGGCGGACCTATCCAACACGCCCACGCCATAGCCAATGCAGTCATTTCACGCCTCACCAGTAATGGCATCTTGACTGAGCCTGTTGGCGGGTCTCTTGACAAGCAAGGTGCGCTTTTTAAAGGCGCTTTCGTCAGAGGATTGGCAGTATTGAATGGAAATGAGCCCCAGCAGTCGGCTACCGAATTCCTCAACAAGAATGCTGAAGCGGCTTGGGGAAAGGCAAAGAATCAAGAGGGAATTATTGCGGATAGGTGGCAGGGTGGGTCAGGACATGTCAATTCAGCGAGTCATGCCGCGGGGATTGATGCCCTGGTCGCTGCTGAGCGGTCGTCGTATGGAATCATCGGAGGGAATAAGAGGGTGGCATAAGTCTTTTTTTGGTTTGATTTCGATGACCCTCATGAGTTCCTTTGTTTATACCCTATACATGTTATGAGATACAGGCTGGTTGGCGTCACTCTGTGGGTTTGGTATACTTTTGTTTTAGAAGGAGTAACGTTTTTTCTATGAAACTCACGACACATGTCATAATGACTAAAATTCGAAAGATCTTCATCCCAAGTCTCTAGATTTTGTTCTTAACTTCCAATAGAAACGATTTGTGCTGCCTCTTTTAAGCTTTTAAGTATTACAATACGGAATTTTCGCAATCAAGATGAGATGGTTTCTCGATGGTAAGTCGTCAGATCTCCCTCGCAGTGTCTCTATCATTTTTAAGATCATTTTTAAGATCATTTTTAAGATCATTTTTAAGATCATTTTTTTATCTTTTTGGATTGTTCTTGCCCCTCAGATTCAAAACACGGATTCGAATACAAAAAAAAGTTTGTATTGTTTTCTTTCTGACATGAACTTGAATCCGGCTCTCAACAGTGTCATTTTGAGAGTTTTTAATAATCGCTGCAAATACAGAAATATGTTCATAAATGGATTGCATTAAGATTGTCTATTTATCAGGTCATCATGGATTTGGTAGCACGTCGAATTTTTTATCGTTGTGACTGGTGATGTTCGGGTTGGCTAACTCATTTTGCTATGGATCTTATACGCCATTTCAGAACAGATATGCATAGCTAAGCAATTCAATGATGTCATGACTTGGTGTCTCCTAATTTGTAGTCCAGCTTATGGTTCATTCTCTAAGTTGCAACCAATCCATGCCCAAAGAGCTGACACGCAGGCGCCATGAACCTTGTGCAACGCTTGCCGTGTGATTTCCAGTTCCAGAACTACTGTGTAATGGAGGCGGATGCGTTGCCATTCCAAAGGGTCCAGCCATGCAGTGCGAGGCGTTTTGTGCGCCCGTGTCGAGCGCAACCTGGGACGTTACGAACGAAAGATGAAGCGGAGCGGCGATGATTCTACAGAGCGTGGAATACCAGACAGACAGCATTATTGAGGTTGGATGCTTTGTTATTTCAAGTCATTGCCAGTGTTCTTAGACGAGTCATAATGGAATAGGCGGAGCGTATAAGTTGGGCGGTCAGATTCTACGATCATCCTCCAACGAGCAATTCTCGTAGCAACATTTCGCTAGCGGGCCGTGTCTTGCAAGTGAAAGCCACGCACAAGCTGATTGGGTGGTACAGTCTTCGTATTTGTGTACGACTGAACTCGCAGTTCATGTGGATAGCAAGGTCACCAGAGTCTGGGACAAGAGATGGACGGGCAAAGAACTACAACTGTGAAGAGAGACGAGATCGGAATTGTAGACATACATATCAAGCCGAAAATAGTAACATCTGGTCCCTGCAGCAGTACACTAACGTGGAATGACTTGCAAAAAGTAAAACAGTGCGTATTAAACGAATCGACAATGGCTGGAGAAGGTGGCAAATCGACTTGGGTATTCTCGTATACGCTCCAAACAAAAGCCTTCAAAACGCCGAACGCCGCGAGGTGCCCATTTTCCCAATATATACCCAATGTTTTCCTTGCCGTGAGGCTTCCTTTCTTAACAGTGGTGGTGGCTTGTCCTCGAGGACGAGCTGTGATTGTTAAATATTGTATATGAATTGCAGAGACACGACATGTCTGTTTAATATTGTGTGTGAGTTGCGAGGGTGGATGTGGGACGTTGCATATGTAGCGTGGGGGAGGTGCGTCTGTGGTGTAGGCAAGGCGCATCTGTGGTGGTGTGGAGATGCATATCAACCATGGCTTCAGATGCGCCGATCCAGATGGTCGACGCGGGCCTTGAAGCCCTTGACAATCTCGCCAATGCGGCGCACCTTGTCAAATTCAACCTGCAGCTCGTCGATTTCGCGCAGGATGGAGCGGAAGCGGGCGATTTCAGCGTCGGCCATCTGCATGGCATTACCCGCGCGGTCGTACTGCACCTGGGTTGCCGTCTGTGTTTGCTGCGTGAGCTGTGACGCAATTAGCACCGTCGCCGCATGCAATAGGGGCAGGCACCGCCGAGTGCCGACTCACATAGTGCCATCGCTGCTGTATCGAGTACATCAAACGGTCGAAATGGGCGCCGAGCGCCTGCAGACTTGAAGGATCCAGGAGGAGACGACCTTGGCTAGAGGCGTGTGAGGCGGCGCGAGAGGAATTGCTACCCTGTTGAGAGGCGGCGATCTGCTGTTGTAGGAACCTGGTCTCGCTGGAGTTGAGGCCCAGTTCAGAGACGGGGATGGCGGACATATGTACACATTATCTACGAAACATTGCCGGCGTGCTGCTCAGCCTGACGGCACTGAAAACAGCTAGCAACTGTTACAGGCGGTGTTGTTGCAACGTTATACAGAGGCCGCAGAAGGTATTTCATGGCGTTGGCTCGAGACGAGTCGAAGCCCAGCGCGACGACGTGGAGAGACGCTAAGCAGGCGCGCCGAAACCATGCTGCTGCAGACGCCGGCAAAGAAGCAATCACTGCAATCTGGAACTGCCCTCATCCATCCATCCCGCGCGGCTCATATCCGTGGGCATCTCGGGCTGTCAGCTGCGTCCTCTTGTCGTGTGGTGTGGGGTGTGCTGCGGTTAGCAGCCGCCGTCCGCCGCTGCATTGCTGCCGCGCGACATTCATCACCCCAGCGCGCATCAAGTCATGATGAGGTCATCAGCAAGTACACCGCACACTTGCACTTCTCAACAACCTGCTCGACTTTTATATATTGCTGCTGTTGGGAGGGAAGCAAGCGATCCTCTTTTAGGCGCGGCCGTACATCTCCGTACAGACACCCTCCTCGGCCCATAATAACTGGGGTCTGTATATTGTGCCGCGAGGGTGAACCAACCCCGCCAGATGGCATAGAGGGGTAGACCTTGCTGATCCGGATGAAGAAGGCGACAAAAGCATGTGAGTCGCGGTGAGGGGGCCCGGTTAACGGATTATGAGTGAGGGAATCAGACTCCACACGAGACTCCACACGAGACTCCACACTACGCATCCAGCTATACCGCAGACGCAGCGGAAGATTCAATACCGAGAGGAAAACCGGGGAGACTTCCGCTGTGCATCTAGCATTTATAGTACCCAAAGCTGTGTTGCGCTGGGACTGGGTATTTTCCTCCTGCAGATCTACATGGTTTTAATTTTCATGTTTAAAGTCTATATGAGTTGGATGGCTCTGTTCCACTCTCATTATGAAAGAGATCTAGATTGATATCTCTGAACTTTACTATGAGGCTCATTTCTTCTCTCCAGAGTTTCTTGGCGCTTGCAAATCTAGCCAGCTCTGTCATCCTTCAAAACGGCCAAGTACGAGAGACTAATTATCCGGACACCAGAGTCGCATCCATTGGTTCAAACTCAACTGGTTGGAAGACGTATGGCCCGAATACGACAGAGCTCTCTTACAAGGGACGATGGGATAGCAAGCACATCTCATGGTGGGCGTAGGTCTCCCTAAGCACCACCACGAGAACACCTTCATTCAAACAGGGGTTTCGACTAACATTCTTTCTCAGAGCACCAGGCTTGAAGTTCGGCTTTGAGGGCCAGGATGTCGCCATCACCTTTGGCGAACACACATCCCAGGGCGTTTTGGTTGCCTACCGCGTTGCAGGTTTGGACTGGCAGTTTACCAACATTACGACAAACGCAACCCATCACCTCGTTTCTGCAAGTACGCCTGGTATCAATGAAACCCTGCCAAATCAACTACCTCTGACCTTCGAGATGAGAGTGACCGTACGTTAAATCTCTTTTTCTTATTACCTCCCCTTCAAAGCATTGATACCATGATCTTCCCGTACTACTCTCCAAGTGCTTCTAACCATTAATCCTGATAACCTCCTACCCAACAATTCAACCCCCACTAACACCACACCCCCAGAACTGGGGCTACGGCGTACAAATCTCCGCCGTCCACCTCTCCGCCGGCTCGCAGCTGATCAAAATCCCCAACTTCTCCAAATCCATAGAATTCATCGGCGACTCCCTCACCTCAGGCATGTACGCCACCTACGAAGCATTCAGCGGCTTCGGCTACAGCATCGGCGCAGGCCTCGGCAACGTAGAATTCAGCATCACCGCCCACCCCGGCATCTGCCTGCACGACGCAAACTGCTGGGGCAACCCACGGGGCCAAACGCACCAATGGCTCCAAACCCCCGACACCAACGCCCGCGCCCAGGAAGTCTACAACTCCACAAACGGCACCCCCGAAGAACCCTGGGACTTTTCCGCCCACCAACCCGCAGACCTCGTCCTCATCAACCTCGGCACAAACGACAACAACACCGCTAACAACGTAACCAGCACACAATACCTCTCCAGCTACATCTCCTTTGTCGCCACCGTCCACGCCACCTACCCCAACGCGCAAATCATCCTCATGAGCCTCTGGAACGGCTTCTCCCGCCGCGGCAACACATTCGCCCAGTCTGGCGCGTTTATCGACGAGATATGGCAAGTTGCGCAGCATTACAAGGACGGGGGGTTTGTGCATTATTTCAATAGCACGGGGATACTGCAGCATAACGATATAGGACCCCAGTGGCATCCGACGGATGTGGGGCATTTGAAGGTGCGGAATTCTCTTTTTTTTTTTTATATATTTCTCTCCTTTTCATCCATCTTTATGGGGAAGTTGGGGGAGTGGGGAGAGAGTGCGTGTGTATGTGTGCTAATGTGATTTTTTTTGTGGAATAGATTGCCGCGCATGTGATGCAGTATATTCGCATCAAGTTTGGGTGGGAGTTTGCGGCCACGGGGCCAGAGGTCCAGCATGAGACGCTGTACTGGAATGATGGTTAGTTTGGACTCGTCTTGTCTTGTTTTGTTTTGGGCTTGCGGGTTTGATGATGATGGTGATGCTAATTACTACTGTGTAGAATCGAATTATTGAGCCGTGATGAAAAAGGGGGCAGAAGAGAAGAGAAGAGTTGGGATGGAATGGATGGGATGGAATCTGTAGAGAGACGGGGAGATGATTTAAAAGCAGTGCTTAAAGAAATGTGCGAATACAACTATAGTAATCTCTACCATCAAGGTAGTAAGCAAGCAAGCATCTTTTAAAGAAGAAAGTTTCAATTAGTCGTGGCAAAATGTCTGTTTTATTTTGCATTGTGCGCGTATATATACACACACATATATATATATATATATGTAGGAGGATATACAAGAAGGGAGGACTTGTTTTAAAAAAAAACACATATCAACATATAATCATATCAACATGAAGGAGACGCGAGAGAGAGAGAGAGAGAGAGAGAGAAAAGGAAAAAGGGGGTATCTACATCGACATCTACATCTACATTTACACAAGAAAAGAAAATTCGCACCCACCCATCCAACCAACCCAACCACGCACCAGGTCCTCCATCGCCCACGATGGAAAAAGGACCCCACGCACGCTATAAAAAAAACGTATATACAGAGAATCATGAAAGAGAAGAAGAAGAAAAAAAAAGAGAAAAAAAAAAGAAGAAGCTAAAGCGCATAATTCTCGGCATGCAAGAAAATCTCGTCCCTCTCCCCATCACTCCACACACTGCGCTGCAGCTGCGCAACCGTCTGGCTAACACTGACGCGCATGCCAGGCGGGCCGCAGACAAAGACGCAGGTGCGTCTGCCAAAGTCCCTGCTCAGCCCCTTGAGCAGGAACGGAATGTCAGGGCGTCCGTATTCGGTGCTCCAGCCGTCCTTTTTTTTGACGGCGGCGGGCAGGAAGGCGAAGCGCATGAGGTTTTTTTGGAACTCGGTGGGGGTGGAGGGGAAGCCAAAGTCGAAGCCTTGGACGGGTTGGGAGGGGGAGCTGGGGAGGATGTCGGGGTTGATGGCGCCGGAGCCGCCGAGGACGGCTTGCGAGATGTCGAGGGAGAGGTTGCGGCGGGATGTGGATGTGGAGGAGGAGGAGAAGGGGTGGGGGGCCAGGACTGGAGCGATGAGGTCGTGGTCGGGTGATGTGGAAGGGTGGGTGGTGGTGTTGGGGGGTGCGAGATGGCCTTTATTAATGGGTTTGAGGTGGGCTTGTGGGAGAGCGGCAATGTTGTCTTCGTTCTCGCGGCGGAGCTCGCTTTCCTTCTCGGGGTCGCCTTGCGCTTCATCGTGGATGAGAGCAGAGTGGCGCTTGGACGAGATGCCAGAGAGGCGGTTTTGCGCAATGTTTTGGAAGGCGTCGTTGACTTTGTCGTGAAAGTATAGTGATACAGGGCGTGTGGGCGTCTTTGCATCGACGGTGCCGCGGCCGGTGGTGCGCTTCGCACCGGTAATGTAGAACTGGCATTGGACCGTCTCTGGGGGTGCGTATTCGCGGCAGATGCGGAGTTCTTCTTTGAACCACTCCATAGTTTCTGGACGTTTGAGTGCCCAGATGACGTGGATTTTGCGGGTGACGGCTTTGCCATCCCGCATCTTTTTGATGAGGGAGAGAAGCTGCGAAACAATGGCGGTAATTCCGCTACCGCCTGCGATGAGTACTACATCTTCAAAAGCTTCAATGCGTCGCTGCATGCCTCCATATGGTCCGTCAACAAAGGCACGGTATGTATGCCAAGGTCCATGTTCCAAGGCACTTTGCAACACCTTCTTGGTAAAGCCTCCAAAAGGTCGGAAGACAAGGACCATATCTCTGTAGCCCTCGCCGTACTCTGATGGAAAGTCGTCGCTACAGAGCGATGCAATGGTAAAGGGATGGTTCTCAAAGACGGAAATGCCAGGCATCCGAAGGTACACATACTGTCCAGGCCGCCACCTCATCTGAGTGGGGATTGTAATTTTGATCGCATTCTCCGGCATGAGAGTTACAGCTGCTTCGTCACCAATAAGCCAAGACATGCGCCTTGGGTTGGTCCAGTTGAGGTAGAAGAGGCGCATGACGTAGGACAGGACCCAAATGACCAAAGTAGAGAAGAGGTAGTGCCATGAGGTTAGATAGTTGTTGCAGTGCCAGAACAACATGGCGAGCAAGACGATAGAAACTGGTACGTGAAGTGAAACGAAGAGCTCATACATCCAGTGGCGGAGTGGCGCGATAGAATGCAAGCAGAGGAAACCAAGAGGCACAAGAGCTGCTATCCCGGTACCGTAGGCATAGATGCCATCTCGTTGGAAGATGGCCTCGAAAGCTTGGCGCGCACCCATATCTCGGACTGGGGCCACATAGAATGGCACTGTATGGATAATGCTCAACACGAGGCAAATGTATGCTGCCCATCGGTGCAAAACATTCAATCGCTCGTGGCTGATGCCTGTGATGATTGTGATCAGGTTGGCTTTTGTTGCTAGCGCAACAATCCAAGGCATCAAGGCGACGGCCATCATCCCCGAGCGGATTGCAAGTGGAGGCGATCCATAGTCGAGGCTCTCGCGGAAAAGAGGTTGCGGAAGACAACAGTAGAGGATTCCCAAGATGAAGGCTCCCGACACAACAACGGTAACGCCAAGTGACGGCAAAGCGATTGGCCTCCAGGTCTTTCGCAAACTGAACTGTTGCATTGGCCGGTAGAAGATGAATCTGAACAAGGCCACCATGTTGTTGATTGGACCTACAGAAGAAACACTGGACTGTGTTTTTGGTGAGCTGGGCAATGGCCCTTCACGCGGAAAGAACTTGATGGTGGATTTGTCAGTATTCAGAACCGACATTTCGTAGTCTGCGTCTGGAGATGATGTCGCCGAAGACTTTAGTACCTCCTCTTGGTGCAGGGCGGTCCGAATCTTGTCGGTGAAAAGATGGTAGTAGCGTAGAGAAGTCGCAATAAGCAACAGAGGTATGCAGAAGTAAACGTATGCAAGCGCATACTTTTCACTCTTGTTCCAGGGGTCCACTCTGTTGGCCTCGATTAATCCGGCAGGACTTGATGTATTGTAGGGTATGTTTACTCTTCGAACCAAAGTTGACACGAGCTGCGCTACTCCACGCTCAACGTGCAATACCGCGGTCTCTAGTTGGGCCATGGGATCATCTCTCTGACCAAGCATCGCTTCTGGGATGAGAGGCATGGTAGTATTAATATTTGGGTTGGACAGAGTCGACGCGTGCAGCAGGTCCTTCTGCCGGTGGAAATGAAGAACCACAATATTGTGTTGTGGTACGCTAGTGGGGTTGAGGAGTTCGGGGAGCGATGGCTTGAAGAACGTTTGGATAGTCGATTCTACATGGATACGAATATGAAGGGTTGCCGGATGTGATAATGCAGATGCAGTGTGAATATGCAACAAAGTTCCTGATCGGGATCGAAGAAGTGCTGTGTGACCAATCGTGACTCGTAGGATTTTCGTGTAGCGACACCAACCTGATCCTACGCTCTTTCTGTGAGCCGATGAAGACGTTTGGTAATAAATCGCGACTCGTAGGATTTTCGTGCGGCGACAAACAAGAATCCTAGGCTTATTGCAGCAAGCGGATGCTGAAGACGTCTGGTAACCTATATCATCCAAGACCAGGAATTAAGAGATGAGAAGAAGGAATACAAAAAAGTCAAAAGTGGAGCACGGGATTAGGACGAAATCAGACGACGCTTGTAAACAGCAGCTGGGGTTCCTTATGGTCTTTGGCAGCAACGGACGGGTCACAAGCAGGGGTATTGCAACAGCAAATGGTGGGTGATTTTCAACCGCTTGACACAGCCCAGCACTATTGAGCCAAGGTGTGATGGGGGAGGGGGGGAGGATTTGTCAGGGGTCTGAAAAGAGAGAATTGACGAACCCGAAGCGACATCACAGCGACAAGATGATATAATGAAAGGCGAGGCTTTTGGCTGCCGCGTGCACATTATGCAGGACGGGTGCTGTGAGTGGCGGGATAGGGAAGACGCCAGTGAGATGGAGCGGACGCTATGCAGAGACGTCCAGGCCGTCCCTTCTAAGCGGGAGGCGTTGTCGGTTGCGGCGGGAATCTTGTCTCGGACCGCTTCCTGAGTGGTATCCAGCATGATCGTCGTCGACGATCCTTATCGACTGTTGTCTGATGTCAGGTGGATTGCTGGCAGCATCATGGTGTTTTTTTTCTTCTCTCCAACGAATGGCTGGAACGATGTTCACTCGGAGACAAAAGGCTATTGTGAACCCTGGTCTTTGGTAGATGAGCGAAGATGGGAGCCGACCCTCAGCCACCTCGTGGGAGTACGACCGAGTAGCAAGCAGTGCAGGGGAGATTTTCTCGGTCATGCTCTCGCACGAAAACGGCCGTCTCCGTTCGCATGACTTTTAGGTGGACGAATTGGAGAGGTGAAATGGAGTTGCTAGGACTTGCAGACAATGGCACGACGCGTGGGATGGAGAGGGGGCGATTGATTCTGGGTGGAACGACTGGGTGTCGGTCAATGTGTAGCCGCCGAGCCAACCTGGATGAGACTAGCTGGAGATGGCGTTGGGGTAGTAGGTAGCCCCGACCCGCTGCAAAGCTTCAACGGTGATGCTTTGGGACCCTAAGGGTTCAGCGTGGTAAAGTGCCGAGATTGATACGGGATGGAGCGGTGTGTATAATGTGTGTGTTTATAATGAGAGTGTGTGGGCGTATAAATCATGTGTGTGTGTTTGTGTGCACATGTGTGTTTATAATGAGTGTGTATATGTTTATAACGAGAGTGTGCAATGTTTATAATTCACGTCTAGTCAATAGATTTGCAGGTGCCTGTTTGTCAATGCGTTGGAGAGTAGAACAGCCATGACTTGATGTGACCCATCATCACAACTCTAGTCGATGCACTTGCTCAGCGCCTCGATGCAGATGAACCATCAGCCCTGACCATGACGTGAATTTTAGGCGCCGATTGACCCAATTCACGACCATGCTCTCCGAGGTAGATACATCTAGATGCATAACCGCCCACGACCTAAGCCCTACAATGTCCAAGACGCACCCTAGGCCGTGGGATCATCAGGTACCGAGCGGTTTCTGGACAGCTAGGCGCTCGAGCATGTGCTGGAAGAGAGGGTGGCTGCACTTGTAGGGTGTAGAGTATGGTATGGTATGATAAACGGGGTGGGTTGTGTGATGATATGCAGCCTTGTCATGGTGGATGTATTGACAGGCGGCTACATGTGTGTGTATATATGTGTGCATGTATATATATATATGTGTGTGTGTGTATGTATACATGTGTGTATGTCAAGCGAAGGGGATGGGCAAGTCGAAGGCGTGCATGTGTATTGCTTGGTAGAGTATACTGTGTGCAGTGTGTGCAGTGTGTGCAGTGTGTGCAGTGTAGTCTGGACGGAAATGGACAACGGCGAGGCTCTGCGCAAGCCAAGTCCAAGTGGGGACCCTGGCGGCGAGGACGAGGAGCAGCAATGGCTGCTTACATGGGTGGCGGCACGGGCAGTTGTGGGCGCTGGGGGAGCACAAGTACCTGACGATCACTCTCGGAAGGGTGGCGCGCACGTCGAGGGATGTCATGTATCTAATGCATCTCGTGTAGTTATCCAAGGGAATCATGCATCCAAGGTGTCCAAGGTAATCACGTACCTAGTGCATCTCGTGTATCCAAGGGAATCATGTATCCACGGCAATCATGCATCCACGGCAATCATGTACCCCATGCATGCCATGTATCTCGCGTGTCCAGGCCATGCCATGTCTCCCGAGCGTCGACGGCAATCGTGTAGCCAAACCATCACGAACCTAATGCATCCCATGTACATACGCCATGCCCCCACGGCATGTGTGGCGGGCACGGCGGACAGTCATATGGGTACACGTGTTGGCGAGACCGGAGCGCACATGGACAACAGATGCCTGCAGGCGGTGCTGCTGGCTGCTGGAGACGACACACGTACGGGGCCTCTCCAGCTCCAACGGGGGCGGGCACTCGACCGTCGCGGGCGCTGGCATATAACGGCACAGGCAGACGGGTCGAGGGCCAGGACTTGCTTCTGCTCGGGGCATTTGGTTGCACAGCTGCCATGGGGAAGCTCCGCCAGCACCCAAGCCAGCAGCTGCTGGGCCAGTTCCTGTTGGAGGATGGTCAGGCTGCAAGCCGGCTGACGGCCGCCGCCCGCCAGGCCGCTGACGTCTCTGCCTCGACGCCCTCGCCCACGACCGCCTTTGCTGCTCCCTCTCGCGGCCGCATCCTCGCCCGCCTCTCGCGCAGCTGCCAATTGCGCCCGCGCCACCGCTCGGCCGCCAAACGCCTGCGCCTGCGCCTGCTCCATGTGCTGCCGGGCCGCCGCGCGCTGCAGATATCGCTGGCCCCGCCGAGTGCGAGCGTGAGCCTGAGCCTGAGCCTGAACCCGACCCCAACGGCCAACACCAGCCCCGACCTGCACCCTGGCCTGCACGTCGACGACGACACTGACACCGACACCGACACCGACTCGGGCATCGACACTCGCCTGACCACGCCCGCCTCCTCGCTCGCCTCCTCCCTCTCCCTCGCCTCCGCCTCGGCCTCGTCCTTCCTCGCCCGCCTCGCCCGCCCCTTCGCCGCCATGCCGTCGATCCTGTCCGACGAGGACAAGCAGGTGGTCAAGCGCACCGTGCCCAAGTCGGCCAACAAGATCCACGCCGTCGCCGTCGCCAAGCTGTACATTGCCTACCCCGACCGCCACCGCTGGACCTACACCGGCCTGCAGGGCGCCGCCGTCCTGGCCAACGACACCGTCGGCAACACCTTCTGGATCAAGCTCGTCGACATCTCCGCCGCCGCCCGCGGCGTCATCTGGGACCAGGAGATCTACGACTCGTTTGCCTACAACCAGGACCGCGTCTTCTTCCACACCTTTGAGCTCGAGGACTGCTATGCCGCCCTCTCCTTTGCCGACGAGCGCGAGGCCAAGACGTTCAAGAAAAAGGTCGACGACCGCGAGAAGAACGCCCACAAGAACACCAAGAACAAGCCCTTTGCCGCCACCGTCGGCAGCAGCCAGCCCGCCGCCAACGGCAACGGCGCCGCCAAGGGCCACGGCCTGCTGGGCGGCATCTTTGGCCGCCACGCCTCCACCTCCAACCCCCCGCCGCCGCCGCAGTCCATCATCCCGCCGCCCGCCATGGTCGCCTCGCCCGTCCACAGCAGCCACTCGACCGCCACGAGCGCCCGCAGCTCCGCCATCGACACCACCGACCCCTCGTGGCAGCCGCTGCTCAAGGAGCTGCTGGCCATGGGCATCACCGAGGACCAGATTGAGGAGAATGCAGACTTTATCAAGCTGTACATTGAGCAGAAGAAGCACGACGAGCGCGCCCACGCCGACTCCCCGGACCGCCGCTCCCGCGCTCCGCCCCCGCCCCCGCCCAGCGGCCCTCCCGCGACACGCCCGCCCCTCAGCCCCCAGAGCACAGGCGGCACCTCGAGACGCGGGCCCCCGCCTGCCCCTCCGCCAGCCCGCCGCTCAAAGACGGACGTGCCCGGAGCCTCGCACAGCCCGCCGCGCCAGCCCTCGCCGCCGCCAGGCCCGCCAAAGCCCGTCTTCAGGGCCCCGCCGCCCATTGCAGAGGCCGGCAAGTTTGTGAACCACGCCCCCGCTCCGCCTGGCAGGTCGCGTGCCTCGTCCAACGTCACCAACCCAGGCCCGCCCCCTCCACCGCGGCCGCCAAAGACGCCTGCCAACGACGAACGAGACCCTCCTCCAGGCACCAAGTTTGGCGTGCCCCCTCCCTTTGCCGGCAACCGTGCGCCTCCAGGCCCCCCTCCTCCGCCTGCCAGTCGAGGGCCAGTCCCACCGCCACCACCACCCCCAACACGAGACAGCATCCCCGCGCCTCCTCCATTACCGCCAAAGAGCTCCGCAGCTCCTCCTCCTCCTCCGCCGCCGCCCCCCATGCCGCACATGCAAACTGCGCCTCCAGCTCCGCCTCCGCTACCGCCTTCTTCATCTCGGCCCATGCCACCTGCACCCGCAGGCGCAGCACCCGTCCCGCCACCACTCCCTCCACTTTCATCCGTTGCGCCTCCGCCGCCGCCAATGCCCAACAGATCGATTCCACCGCCCCCGCCTATGCCAAGCAGCGGAGCACCACCTCCACCCCCTCCGATGCCCCCTGGTGCTGGGCCGCCTCCACCGCCGCCAATGCCTACGAGGAGTGCCGCCCCACCGCCTCCAGGCCCGCCGCCTCCCCCCGGCCCACCTCCTCCCCCAAGTGGCGGACCACCTCCCCCAGCTGGCGGGCCACCGCTTCCAAAAGCAGCTGCAGTTGGACGAGGCGGGCTGCTCGCAGATATCCGTGGTGGTGCGCGACTCAAAAAGGTGTCAGACACGGAAAAGAAAGACCGCAGTGCCGCAGCAGTGCCTGGTAGCGAATCATCAGGTGCTGCTGGTAGCTCTGGCGGTGCTGCTACGCCTGGTGGAGATGCTGGATTGGCTGGAGCGCTGGCTAGTGCTTTGGCCGCGAGAAAGTCCAAAGTCAGTCATAGTGGTAAGTTGGAATCTAAAAATAACAATGAAAACCGCAAAAGCTGACATGTAGTAGATGACGAGTCCGACAAGGACGATTGGTGATTGAAGATGTTTGTTGGAAAAGTCACGCTGAAAGAAATACTAGTTGAAGTTGTGCTGCAGGGGTGCATTGTTATGCGGCTTACCCTCGACAGAAACACTACAAGTGTACAGTGATGAATGTGCCTCGAGGACCCCCCCCCCCCCCCCAAAAAAAAAACCCACCACATCAACTCATCAAAAAAGAAGACAAAACAAAACAAGAAAAAATTGTAAACATCTCACACCAAAAAAAAAAGACGTCACGTCACGCTTTACAAACTAACCTACTACCCATGGAAACGTAAGAAGATAAATGAAATTTATAAATTAAATAGATAAAAAAAAGATGGGTAGATGGATAGATAGACAAACACTTTGATAAAATAACTTTAAAAACATACCCCGCCNCATGAGACTAGTTGTCATGAACGACGTAGAGATTGGTCTGTGTGCGACATGTATTTTTTTCTGTCAGCACAAAAAAGTGGGAGGAAGATGACGGTAAATAAAATGGAATTAAAAAATTTATATTGCTTTATTAGGATGATGTTTATTTTTGAAAGATTGCTTGAATGAATGGATGGATGGTATTTATTATTATGACTAGTAGTATCATGATTTGCGTACTCTAGCGTGATGTACTGGATGTAGGCAGGTAGGTAGGTACTTACTCACTCACTCACTCACTCACTCACTCACCACACCCCCACTTGAACAAATCTCCACTACTTTTTATTTCATTTCATTTTATTTTAAACAATCAATCCCAATAGTTTAACTTTTTTCAATTTTTTTTCTTCCCTTCAGTAACACTGCCTCCCAGCGACTGTGCTTTTCTTGCCCCCATGCGTGCGTGCGTGTGTGCGTGAGAACGTGCATCTTGGCTCGGCGTACCACAAACTAACTAACTAACTAACTAACTAACTAACCAATACCAAGGAAATAGATGAATGGATAGATGGATGGATGGATGGATGGATTTGCAGCATGCAAGGCTGCGGCGTGGTTTGCAGGTCGATGCTTGGACGGGCCAATCAGCGCGCTGGCTCACACGCTCACCTCACCTCTCTGGATGATGGTGGTGGTGGTGCGGCCGGGTAGACCGACGCTTTGGGATTCTGTTGGATTTTGTGTTGACTGCCGCTAGGGGCGGATTTGTCGTGTGCGTGCTCTGTTTGATGTTCCTTTGGGAGGGGGCGCATGTGATTTTTTTTGGGGGGGGGGAGAGATGGGGATCTCCCGTTTGATCTTGGAGGATTGGGGGAGAGGGAGATTGCGTACTTGGGAGTTGGGATGAGGGTGTGTTTTTTCTCTCTCTATCTCTCTCATACTCATGTAGGTTGTGTATGAACGGGGGGGTTGTTTGGGTACTCTACTTGTACTTTGTAGTATCTTTTTAAGAGGGGATCCTGCAGGAGTGTACAACGTCGTCTGCAGCTAGGTATGTATGACGCTCTTTCTGCAGGCAAATGCATTGTATCAGGCAGCAAAACAAAGGTCGCTCGTTTGGATATAAGTCGCCGATTCCTCTCATTAAATGACAAAAGTTTGGTTCATGTCTTGGCCGAGTTGTTGGAGATACTGGGGATGTTTCATGTCTGTTGTTTCTCACAAGTTCAGGCTGGAGTACTGTTCATGGCTGGACTGAGTGTCGGATATGGAGGAGTGGCGTTGTTGCGAAGATGCGGGAAAAGAGGAGAGTTTTGGAAGAGAGGAGTCGAAAGCGTGCGTGAAGAGGGGAAGAGAGGAGAAGAGGAATACACGAGCATGTCTTCGACTGTCGGGGTCAGCAAATTACCCGTTGAGCTGTCTTTGACTTTCGATATCAGCACATTACCCGTTGAGCTGTCTTCGACTGTCGGTATCAGTACATTACCCGTTGAGCTGTCTTCAACTGTCGGTATCAGCACGTTACCCGTTGAGCTGTGGAGTCTCATCATCGAGCATGTAGTCGCCGAGTCTCTCAACTCGCCACGGTACGCAAGCACGCAGCTCCAGAGTCTTGTGAAACTGAGACTCGTATGTCGTGAGTAAAGCAACTTTGACCATCCAAGATTTGACTAACCCATCAGACGTTTTTGACAAAGAAACACAACACGCATTGCACCAGCACACAACGCTGCCTCACCTCCCATACCGCTCCTTCCTCCGCAGCACAATCACTTCGTGCAGCCCAAACCAAGACCAGACATCACGCAATGCCCTCCTCGCGTCGGCGCTCACAAACTCGGCCCTCTTACCGACAAGTCGAACGCAGACACTCATCACATCCCGCATTAAAAACTGCGCCTCAATCATGCAGTACCTGTCCAGCGCACAGTCTCCACCGCCCCGGATCCAAGAGCACATCAAACTCTTCAGCACAGCGGCATCGACGTCGCGATACTGCTGGAGCTACATCTTCACGCCAGGCGCTTACGACAATGAGCTGGTGGAGTGGGGCGACGGGGTAAGTCTGAAGCTGGCAGACATCTATCTCGAGGCAGCGCTGCTAGTGGCGTGTGGGTATGAGATTGGCGAGGTCAAGAGGGCGTTTGTCGAGTGTGGCAGATTGGGCAAACTGGAAGGGTATCGAAAGGACGAGGCGGTCACGTGGGGGAGAGGGTGGGTGGGGAGTTCGAAAAGGGGGTACGACTGTCCGTCTGTGCATGTGTGGTGCATGTGCTTGGAGGGGTGAGTGGGAGGGGAGCAGACGAGGCACGTTTCCAGTTCAGTCCGTCCGTCAGTCCGTCACGTCTGGAAGGTGGCCATCTTCAGCAGCTGGAGGGAGAGAGGGCCAGGCTAGGGATTGGGACATGAACATGGACATTGACATTGACATGGACATGGACTGGACTGAACTGGACCACTGAGAGAGCGTGAGCCCGCGGATCGGCGCGCAAAGGCGGGCGTGGGGCGGGGTAACCGTGCCAAGGCGTCTCCCTCAGGGCAGGCCGAGAGGAGCAACGGCAGACGACAAGCAGCCACCATGGACATGGCTGCCAGAAGCATGGCCTGGCGCGGGCCCTAATGGCTTGCCTGCCTGCCTGCCTGTCAGCTTGCCTGCCTGCACACGCGTAGATGCTCGTTTTGCAGTGCGCAACGTGAGTGCTCGGTGGCACGGATTGAGTCGCTGGACCCGAGCTTCACCACTCGCATCCTCGGCTGACAGCGGTTGATGTGCTCCCGCATTCAGTAGGCCGAGCGGCGTGAAGACCTTTCTTTCTCCCCTCACAAAAGGCTACACGCCCTCGGAAATCCGATACGCGCAGTACGACAGTCCCTCTCTCAGCTCGAGCTTGCATTGCATTGACGTTGTCGGGTCACGGCAGAGCTAATCTAAGCATGTCGGCCTTCAGTCGCAACCTGTGCAGCACCGCATCGCGAAGCCTCCGCCAACGGTCCAGCATCCTCAGCAGAGCCGTGCGCCCCATTGCCCTTCGAGCCGTGCCCACGAGCCCAATTGCCACACGGAGAGCAGCCGCCGCGTCCTTTTCCAGCATGCCATCCCTCAAGAGCGGCGCGCCCATTGTGCCCAGCACCCGCGAGTACGACCCCGAGATCAAGGACATTGCCAGCTACATCCACAACACGCCCATTGACTCTGAGCTTGCCGTAAGTTTGCCCATTATCAATTGCTACTTTTGTCGTACCTGTCAGACTTGCTAGACCTGTTGTACTTTGTTTGTTCGTCATGTTTGTCGTACTTGGTTCATATTGTGTGCTGGCTACACTGCCTCCATGCACTGCACTTGCTATTCCTGACTTACTTTCAACACTTGTGTTACTTTTAATACTTGCCTTACATGTTACAATTGCTAATCGTGCGCCTGCAGTTCGACACAGCGCGATGGGTCTTTGTCGACACGCTTGGCTGTGGCCTCGAGGGACTGCAGTTTGAGCAGTGCAGGAACATCCTCGGCCCCGTCGTCGAGGGCACCACCGTCCCCAATGGCGCAAAGGTCCCCGGTACCGACTACCAGCTCGACCCCATCAACGCTGCCTTCAACATTGGCGCCATGATCCGCTGGTTGGACTTCAACGACTGCTGGCTGGCCGCCGAGTGGGGTCACCCCTCGGACAACCTGGGCGCCATCCTCGCAACCGCTGACTGGATCACCCGCACAAACAAGGCCGGCGGCAACTTGGGCAACGGCAAGACATTCAAGGTCCGCGACGTCCTCGAGGCCATGATCCGCGCCCACGAGATTCAGGGCTGCATGGCCCTCGAGAACTCGTTCAACAAGGTCGGTCTGGACCACGTCATCCTCGTCAAGCTCGCCTCCACGGCCGTCGTTTCCAAGATGCTGGGTCTCGACGAGGCTCAGACCCGCGCCGCCATCTCCCAGGCCTTTGTCGACGGTCAGTCCATGCGCACCTACAGGCACTCACCCAACACCATGTCGCGCAAGTCGTGGGCCGCCGGTGATGCTTGCCAGACCGCCGTCAACCTCGTCCTCAAGGTCCTCAAGGGTGAGCAGGGCCTGCCCACCGTTCTGTCTGCCCCCACCTGGGGCTTCTACGACGTCAACTTTGGCGGCAAGCCCTTTGCCTTCCAGCGTGGATACGGCAGCTACGTCATGGAGAACGTTCTCTTCAAGGTCTCCTACCCAGGTAAGTCACAAAACTCCCGCGTCGTGTAAGCAAGGCGTTAATCTTCCCCTTTAGCCGAATTCCACTCGCAGACTGCTGTCGAGGCTGCCCAGCGCCTGAATAAGAAGCTCAAGGCCATGGGCAAGTCCGCCGAGGATATCGAGAGTGTTGTCAACCGGACCCACGAGGCCTGCATCCGCATCATTGACAAGCAGTTCAAGCCCATGGATAACTTTGCTGACCGTGACCACTGCGTCCAGGTAAGAATTGCCGTCTGCACACCTTTGATATGGCGCTGATAATATATCGTAGTACATGGTCTCCACCATGTTCGTGTTCAACCGCCTCGAGGCTACTGACTACCCCGATGAGAGCGAGGCTGCTCAATCAGCGCTCGTCGAGTCCCTCCGCCAGCGCATCAGCTGTGTCGAGGACCCACAATTCACAAAGGACTACCATGACCCCGAGAAGCGCACCATCTCCAACGCTCTGACCGTCACTCTCAAGGACGGTACCGTTCTGGAAGAGGAGGTTGTCGAGGCTCCCTTGGGCCACCGATTGCGCCGTGAAGAGGCTAAGCCTGAGATCCTCAAGAAATACAAGAGGCATCTCGGCCCGCACTACCCGGCCGACCACGTTGACAAGCTCGTCTCTTTGGCCCAGGACGCCAAGACGATTGACAACATGGACATTGATGAATATGTCGACCTGTATGTGGTCAAGAAATAGATATTAAAAATGTAGACCAAAGCGTCCAAAGTAGATTAAGATATTGGCTAAAGTGTCATCGAGGCCGTTTTGATCATCTCGCGTGCTCGCTAACCCTTCCAATGTTGGTCACGAGCTCCAAGCTGTGACAGACACCATCTTCTCTGTTCTGACCTGTTGTGGCGTGATGGAAACTCGAATGTTGGTTGCAAACCGGCATGCGTTATCACTTCAACATCTCAGCTGAGTTTGAGCTGGTCTAGGCTGTCCATGACGCGAAATCCTGCCATCGCAATCGCTTGCCAAAAAGGCTATACGAACCCATCTAATCTATCTGCAGCATGTGTAAAGAAGCGAAGCATTATATCCAGATGACTTAGATGAAGCGAATAGTCTTCGCTCCCTTTCTTACAATGCCATGCCAGGTCACTCCAAGATTGCAACAAGACACGTGAAGTTTCTTTAATCTTGGTGATATGAAGTGGCTTGTCTTGTAGCTGCACTAAATAGGCTTGCGCAGCAATTGCGCTTCACCAGCTACACGAAATTTACAACAGTTCCGAAAAAAATTTGCATGCCGCAAAAAAGCTGTTTGCTCAAAGGTTCCGTCAATCTTACTTTTTGTTAAAATAGAAAACTATGATCCTAGTGCTTGTTTCTTTGACCGTTAGCACTAAGCAGCATATGGTAATGCGGTGCAAAACAAAAAAACAAGCTCCTTTGTAGATCGGTAGGGCTTTGAGCTAATAGCACTGCTAGTCACTCATTGGGTGACTAGCAACTATCAGGTCTCATTACAGCAAGGCATTTCCGGAAGCCTCCATACCCGACTACTCTAACCAAACCGCGTCATTTCTGCTCTGTCAATGAATCCATACGACCAAATCACTCCAGCGGAACCTCCTGTCCCGGCGCTGGCAGTACTGACACATTCAACATCTGGTCATCGGCATCTTTGCACCGCCTCTAGCTTAAGGGCTGATGCAGGAGACCCCGTACTTGACATGTACCGTGCCACCCAATGTCCGATGAGGCAGCAATGTAGTCAATCTAAGTACGGAACCTCTGCATCCGACCCCACGCCCCCGTTTGATATCAGGGCTGGTATGAGCTCGCGTGGTATCCACGATGCGGTGTCTGGGTAGCTGGGTGGCCGGTAATCAAGACAGCGTGATGCAATATCTTCCCGAGATTAAGGTTTGAGTGCGTCTGTGGTCTAGTTGGGGACATGTCTTTTGATGCCGGATGACTATGACCGTCTCCGAGGAGAGACTGTGTCTGCTAAATAGGTTTCCTAGTTCGACAGATATGGATGAAGTTTAGCCACTGTTGAATATCCATCCTCGTTCATGATCTTTTCGAACAAATCTTTGCTTTGCGTGCTCGATACGCTGATAGAATTTTTACGGGATGCCGCCCAGTCAGCGATTGTATGCTCCAACGGGTTGGCCGGGGTAAGTCTTTGCGGCATCAATACTGTCATGTCATACACTCCGACATAACTGCAATTTTTTCAGTCAGGGGGAACATACTAACACTCTCATGTCAGAACAGCACCGCCAAATAACCAGTCCATAGAGGACCTGCCCATCACAAGCCCGTTCTGTGTCAACTTTGCCTGCAAGGCCTTCCGTGACGGCTACGCAGCCGACGAGAAGAACACACCACTTCTGGGTCTCATCGAATACAGCTACTGGACCGTGAGCTTCTATTCATTCTGGCTCCTTCTCTTCACATTTATCCACATCTACCATCTTCTTTCCGACCGGCGTACCAACCCCCGGCGGTCCCTCCAACCCGCTTCTCCAAGTGACCGTCTGCTCGCCCGCCTCCGCTCCTTCACATACCGCCGCCCGAACAATCTCTTCTCAAGAGCCCTCGGCCTCGAACAAATCAGTTACGGCATCCTCTCCATATTCGCCCTCGCCACAGTCTTCATCGTCATCCTGCCATGGCCTGCAGAACACCTCCTCCGCGTACGGTTCCGCTTCGGCTCACCGCCACTGAGTGTCCGTTGCGCGATGATGATCTCTGCGCTTACACCGCTGATGATCTCTCTCGCGGGCAAGGTGAACGTCGTAACGTGGTGCACCGGCGTGGGGTACGAGAAGCTGAACGTCTGGCATCGCGGGGTGGGGTATGCAATTTTTGGGCTGGCAACTGTGCACACGGTATGTTTTTTTTGTACACCGTCTGAACTAATAACAGATGCTTGTCTTGGTTGGATGATGGGCTAACGGTTTGACTAGATTCCACATCTCATTGCTCCTGTTCGCGACGGCGGGTGGAGCATGCTCAACAAGCTGTATGAGGACAAGGCTAGAGAACTCAGCGGCACGGTCTTGTATGGTGTTGTCTTTGGCCTGACGTTTGCGTCTGTGCCGGCGATCAGACGGAGGGTTTACGAGGTGTTCAAGTATATCCATGTTTTCCTGGGAGTCGCATATGTAAGTGTATTTTTCTGGCATGTGCATGGGAATTTGCGTGTAAGTTTTGCTCTTCGTTCCCGTCCAACTCTTCTAACGCGTTGAAGTCTTTGGGTATGCATGCTGATATTGATGATAGCCGGCGTACATTTATGCCACGGTTGGTATTCTCGTTTCTTCAAACATCATTCGCGTTTTACTTCGACACCGTAATATTCGGTCTTTGGACACGCTGGCCGGCTTTCCAACAACGGTCACCCATCTCCCAGGTCAGACGGCGAGGGTATCCGTCACCGTCCCCAAAGCGTTTATGTGGCAGCCAGGCCAACATGTGTTTCTCCGGATCCCGCAGTTAGGTCTCTTCCAGAGCCATCCCTTTTCCATTGCCAATATTCCCTCGGCAGATGGAAACAAGACTTTGCAGGAGATGGTCTTCATTATTCGAAGACGCAACGGTTTCACAAAAAGAGTGTTTGACTATGAGGAGGAAAGCCTACCGCCTTGTGATATCGAATCCGCTGTCCCCAGACTTTCAACAAGCCTCTCATGTATATCCACCTCGGAGAAGATACCCCTCTCTCGCCCACAGACGCCCCTCCTCCCCACTGCCGCGATGACAACCACCGATCTCCCTCTCTCTCCCTCTCTCCCAACCCCCACCCCCTTACGGACAATCATCGATGGCCCCTACGGCACTCACCACCGCCCCCACCACCTCCTCTACCAAACCGTCCTCTGTGTCGCAGGCGGAAGCGGCATAACCGCCTGCCTCCCACACATTCTCTCCCTAACCTCCCATCTCGCCCAACAACAACCCCAATCCCGGCCCCAACACCGTCTCGCAACAAAATCCATCCACCTCGTCTGGCTCATCCGCGACGTCTCATGGCTGGAGTGGATAGAAAAGGACCTCGCAACAGCCATGTACAACGTCCAAGGTACAAGCTGCACACTCACCATCGACGTATATGTCACACGTACGGCAGAGATATCAACACCAATCCCGCCTCCTATTCTTACTTCGAGTCCAAGCCCACTGCCAGCAGGATTAACAGGCCCGCTTTCCCCCCTGAGCCCAGTAGGCGAGGTCGTATTCGCAGCTCTGGACGGCAGTAGTAGTATTAGCGGCACGGGAGACGGTAAACCCATATGCAGCACACTGCTATCCCCACCCGAGCAGCCGCGCCCAGTCCTCCGACGACAGGGCGGCGAGACGGATATCTTCGCCTCGGAAGATGTGCTGGGCGGGATTACGGACGGAGAAAAAGGAAAAAACGGCGTGAGGATTCATTACTGCAGGCCTGTTGTGGGGGATGTGGTGGAGAGGAGGGTGGGGAAGTGTGGCGAGGGGGAGAGGGCTGTTGTTATGGGTAAGTGGCTTTTCCCTTTTTTCTTTCTTTCTCCTGCTTTTCTTCCTCGGTGAATATATGCTGATTTTCATAGGTTGTGGGCCGGCGTCGTTGTCTTCGGAGATTGCGCAGAGTGTGGCGCGGCTGCAGAGTCGGGTGTACAGTCGTAGTGGGGGGATGAGAGAGGTGAAGCTGGAGCTGGAGACGTTTGGGTGGTGAGTGGTAGTAGTGGTGGGTTTGTTCTCAATAGAGTTATAGATTTGAGGGATTAGGAGCGTGCATCATTAGCGGGTCGTTATTGTTTCTAGTGTGTGTGTGTGCTTGCGAACCATGGCAGTTTGGTCGCGAGTGTAGGGATTCTGGTACTATCTGACATGACGTTACGACTCATGAAACTTTACATCTAATTATTCTTCTTCATGACCACTTTCTATCTTTATCACGCTGTTGATTACTCGCGTGAATCACAACATGTCAATCCAGATCACTCAGTGATATCAGAATACACACCTACCACCACAATCAACTCAACCCCATCCCATACCCGCATCAATCTCATACTCAAAAAATAGATTACCCCTCCCCCTACCTCCTTGTATCATTAACATGCAACTCCGCCCCTCCCCTCTCCATCTCCCTCGCAATCGTCACCGCCTCCCTCAACGCCCTCCCCAAACCCCCCCTCACCCCCCTCTCCTCCATAACCATCAACCCCCCAATCGTACACCCCTCACTCGACGTCCCCTGATCCTTCAACACCCCAGGATGCACCCCACTCTGTAGCATCTCCGCCGTGCCCCTCATACTCTGGTAAATCATGACCTGCGCCTGCGCGCGCGGCACCCCGACCGCCACCGCCGCATCGATGAACGCGTCGCAAATGACGGCGAAGAAGGCGGGCGTGGAGCCCCCTACGGCCGTTGTGGCGTTCATGTGGCGCGGGTCGATGTGTACTGTTTTTCCCATCTGCGTGAAGATGGAGTCTGCAATGGTCATGTATTCTGTGGGGAAGTCGGCGCGCGGGGTTTCAATGGCGGTTAGGGATTGGGAGACTTGGGCGGCGATGTTGGGGAGGGTGCGGAGGATCCAGATTTGGTGGGTTGGGTCGGGGGGTGTGGTATTGTTGATTGGGGGTGATACGAGGGTTTCTAGGGCGGGGCGTGTCCAGCCTGCGGCGATGCTGATGAGGAGTTTACCGTGGAGGGCTTCGGAGAGGCCGGGTTGCTTCAGGGTGGATTCGACGTCCGAGGGGTCGACGCCGAGGATTATGACGGATGAGCTTTCGACGGCTTGGACGTTGGCGCCGCGTGAGATGGAGAGTTGGCCAGAGGAGATTTGTTGTGGGAATTGCGAGGTTAGTCGTTGGGAGGAGGTTTCGCTGTGCACGCAGGCGATGAAGTGGGTGAATTTGACGGAGAGAGATGCATCGCTGGCTTGGAAGAGGCTTTGTAGGATAGAGGTTCCGAGGTTACCTGATAGGGAGATTAGGCCAAAGTGAGATGTTTTAGGTATGTGGAAGCATACCACAGCCAAGGATGCAGAGAGTTAACCCAGCCATACTATGTGGGATGTAGAATGTGATGAACCAGACGTTTACAATGGAGACTGATCAATCACACCGATAATATTTTTCTCCAGTCTAACAATGTTTTTTAAACACGTTTATGTTCAAGTAACAGTGTTGTTGGCAAGTACTTGAGGACGTGGGGAGATTCGATTGTCGTCTAACTGATTGAGTGGACGAGCGACTACGGTCCAAGAACCCGTCCACTATCATAGGCAACGGACGTGGGGCCGACACCAATGGGATATGAGATCATGAGAACATCAAATAACACCTCTTTTATCTTGTAAAACCAACCTCATGTGAAGTCTATTTCAATGCAAATGTGAAATTAGACCTAGTACGCTACTGGCCCTCTTGATCTCGATCTTGACCAATTTCAACCAGCGATGCAGAGCGTTCAGCAACTTGTAAAACTTCTTTGAGAGTTCTTGAATGGGAGTAGAAGGATGGAATATATGGTTCAAATCTGACTTTTGAAATTCTATCATTGTTAACCTACATGCTTTTGCGGGGTTAGAATGGTGGGGCACGGAGGGCAGCCCGATGGATACATGAGAGGCCGGCATGGGTCCCGACTACTTATCCTAACGTATAAAATGGTATCATCACATCTCGCTAATGAAATTTTCCTGCATTTGGTACTACCGTTTATACTAGAACAAGGAATACATAAATTTTTTGCGTCGCCATACGCTTCATGTTTTCCCTGAACACCTGTTAAATGGACGCAGATGAGATGTGCCGTCTCGTCTTGCCACTGCTCATATACCCTTCCCTTCCCCATTCTCCAACAATTTTGTCCGCCAACCCTGATCGTCAGAACGCCAGCCTGGTTTAAGGCCCAGCAATTCTTCGACTCTAGGTACTATAATTTTGCGCTCCTCTAGAAAATGCTCCGCTATGACGACGCCTGGTAGACCATACTTAGCCAATTCTTCCGTAATAGCCTCGAATTCCATACTCGGAGTTTGGAAATTGCTCCCTAGATATTTAAAAAAATTAGCCTGAACCGTAGAATGGTGTGTGTGTGTGTGTGTGTGTGTGTGTGTGTGTGTGTGGAATGGTTGACTCGCAGCATTAGTTCTACATTGTCACGCGGAAGAGAATGATGAATCCTACTCAAATGGCACATATGGGCATGTGGGACTATATGACTTACAGAGCATGTCATAATTAATGGAGATCGAGTAGTCAAAATCCACATGATCTTGGTAGAGCTTCTTTGTTATAGCCCAAAAGTCTATTGGCAGAGGATTGTCCCAGAGCATGTGCGTGTATGCGATGTGAAGCCTACGAAGACTGAGATGTCTACCCGGGTTGGGAAGGATACCGAGTATATTACTCTCCGAAATAGTGCCAGGGCACATCGACGGACAGATTTCGAGTGATAATTCCAGGAGACTGGATGGCAAAACATCTTGCAATCTCAAGTAACCCGCCCAACCTGGTACTGGGCACCATTTTCTGTGTATAAGGAGTCCGCCTGGCCGACCGAGCAAAACAGAAAATGGTATAACGAGTTTTTCAAGGACAACGAAGCGTTCAAACCCTTTAGCCCGTTGCCATTCTTGTTCGGGATTGAATTCGTCCCGCGACGCTTCGTTGTAGGGATTCAAATGAAGAATCTTCAGTGATTCTCTGTGCACTATGAGGGCGGAGAGGATTTCTGCGCACCATGTTTCATGGTCTTCGTGTTCAAGGATTTCTTCGTCTTCTCCACGAAACTCGTCCATATAGACACACTGGAATCTTGACAGCGCCTTGCATGAAGTAACCATATGCCCAATTATCTCGGCATGTGCTTCAATGTTGTGGAATTCAAGACTTTTAATGTTTGACGATGCAGCAGGTACTGGCCAAAGGATAGATTCTTTGACGTCTCCCATAGGATAGACCATATTATCCAGGCGCAGGCGTTTAAGATATGGCAAGCAAAAGAGATAGGCTAGGTATGGGCCGCCCGCATACTGCATAGTGATTTCCAAATTTTGAAGCATTAAGAAATCTTTGTTTTGTGAAATCCCTTTTGGTATGCCTCTTGCAGCTTTAACGATGGGAGCGAGCCAGATTGGAACCATATTTGCGTTTGCTCCAGGTAATCCCGAACCAGGTGCTGTCACGATAAGACTTTCTAATTTTGGCGCTCGTATGATGACGTTGGCAAGCTCGAGGATTCCATTGTGATACCACTTGGCGCTTTCGATTGCATACTGGTCCGAATTGGACATGAGGAGAAGGTCAGCTTTAATCTCATCTAGGGGTCTTTCAACAGCGTTTGTCGACGGACCATGGACTAGAATATTGATATGTTTGATCTTCTTGCATAATGTGGGATCAGAGTTAAGACGACGAATGAAGCCGCCATTTGGTTTCAAGTATAGAGCTTCATAGCGTTGATATAACATGTCTAATGCAATTGGGTAGATTGATCGACATGTTCTTGTTAAAGCAGCTAGCGTTTGTTGCGAATCGCTGAAGTCCCATTTTCCTTCGTCCTGAGAGTTCCAGCAATCCAAAGGGAAAAGTTCGTGAGTGGACTGTAAGTGAGCGAATATCATGAAAATCAATTCCCTGGGGAGAGAGAGAAGTCCCGCCATCACAATGGCATCAGTAGTCGGATTTTTGTAATAGGGGATACAGATCTGAACTGTAATGATTAGAAGCACACGATGTGAGTGCTAGTGGCAAGAAGACTATTGAGAAGCGAATGTGGGGCCGTGTGAATAGTTGTTGGTGCCATCACGTGCGACAAACAATGTGTATTTGGCAAGCACGATTCTTTAAGCTAGTATCTCAAATCTTGATTGTGGCAAGAAACGCGCCTAACACAGGTACCCTCGTCGATCAATACTTACTTCAACTTCTTGTCCGGTCCTGCAGTACCCCTCAATTTATTCAGCTTGAACACCGAAGTAAAGTAGAGATCGAAGACCTTGTGAGGCAAGTAACTCCATCCAAACCAAACAATCCAGCTCATTTTGCCCTCCCAGATCCATCCTGGTCGGCCAAACCAGCTCCCTCCACCCAGCACCTGTCTAACACAGCTTCTCGCGTACTGCTGGGTATCCATGCCCAATTGCTGACTGTGCGTCAATCTCCTCTCATAATCGGCAGCAAGAGGCTGCATATACGAGTCTGGCGGCAACACGCGATGTGTTCTTGCGATATTTGACTTGACACCGCCGGTGACAACGGTCAGCACGCGTACGCCGAGAGGCGCGAGTTCGACGCGTAGCGTATCTGTGTAGACATGCAGTGCAGCTTTGGATGCATTGTAAGGGGCGCCCCAAACGTATGGCATGATGCCCGCGACAGATCCAGTCTGCACGATTGTGCCTTTAGTTTCAATTAGAAGCGGGGTGAACTCCTTGCACATTTGCATGACGGAAAAGACGTTCGCTTCAAACAGCTCGCGCAGCTCATCTTGGTCAAAGTCAAGCGCAGGAACTACGTAGTTGCGCCCGGCATTGTTGTAGAGAACATCTAGCTTGCCATTTGTGATGTCGGTGACGCGTGTGCGTAGTTCGCGGATGGATGTGTTACTGGTGAGCTCGAGGGGCAGGTAGGTGATGCGCGGGCTGGGAGAGGTGTACTTCGAAGGGTCGCGGACTGTTGCAAGGACCTGGAAGCCTAAAAGAGATATAGTCAGAACGATGGTAGTGAGCTGTCACTGCGGCTGCCCTTGCCTTTCTGTGCAAATTCGAGCGCGAGGAAGTGGCCAATGCCTCCTGGCGTGCAGCTGCTCCCGTTAGCTCCAGCTTGCGCCTTTGCAACTGCTCGGCCGGAGACACGACTTACCCTGTGATCAGCGCGTACTTTGTTCTTTCCGAGTTCGCCATTGAAACTAGATTCGTGACCAAGTACAATATCAGAGTCTGCGAAGGCTTGTGGATTGCAGATGGGTCTTTAAGCTCAATCACATGCCTCGGCTACACTTGCCGCGACGACAGACACGAATACACGTCATTCTCGACTTTGCGACTTCCGCCCCATGTGACTGATGCTGACCATTCTTTTTCTCTTGCTCCATCAATCTTTCATCCACTTGGTGAGAGGGCTGACACTTTGGGCATTAGCACATTGTTTCTTTTCTACAGACCGTAGATACGGCATTTCTACGCATTTGTCACGCACACAGTATCATCAAAGGAAGCATCATTCTAATCTGCTATACACAATGTCGCTCTCAACATTAGTTCAGGATTATATTCCATCCCTTTTGCGTCCATCGTTACTCTTACAGGCGGCAATATACCGTACGTCTCATTTGGCTTTGTCCTTCAGTCCGATCCATCATGTGTACTTGCACTCACACACACTAGACTTTATCATGACTGTCCTTAAACTGGTCTTCATTGAGCGCCGCCCACTCGCACTCCTTGATCTCCAGGCTCTTCGCTATAAGTCTTTCGCTCGCCTCTGGAAAGAAAATGGCAAAGCAATGTCTATTGAGATGCCCGGACCACTCACCGAGCTGCTCTCTACCTGCAAAGGAGTCGTGCTTGACATTGGGCCTGGCAGTGGAGAAATATTGTCTCGTTTTAATCCCAACCTCATCACCGCCATGTACGGCGCCGAGCCTGCAGAAGACTTGCATCCCGGTCTACTCAAGAATGTGCAAAAGAATGGGTTTGGCACGAAATACCACGCACTGCTTTGCGGTGCCGAGCCCGAAAGCTTGATTCCTGCTCTGCACAAGAGCGGGATTTTGAAAATCAGTGGCCAGAATGGTCTGGCTTCGGACGGCTTGTTCGATGAAATTTGCTGCGTGAGAGTCCTATGCGGCGTTCCACATCCAGAACAGACTATCAAAGAACTCTACCAGCTCTTGAAGCCAGGGGGCCGCATGGTTATTTGCGAGCATGTTGCGAATCCGTGGAGGACAGAGGGAAGAGTAGCAGCACGATTCATGCAGCTCATCTTTACAGTCCTAGGCTGGCCATTCTTCATGGGTGGCTGCAAGCTGCAGAGACATACAAAGGAATTTCTGAGGGATGCAGGGCAATGGCAAAAGTTTGACCTAAAGTACTACGGTTCAAAGGATGTCGTTCCCTTTGTGGTTGGGGAATTGATCAAGAGGCAGACAGTTGACGAGAATACAACTAAGATCAGCTACAAACTAGATGCTGAGACACCAGGGAAGGGAAAGGCTAAGAACCAAGGTGCTATGGAGAAATCATACGCTAAGGTAGTTGGAGAGCTGGTTCAAAAACAGGGTGCTTTGAACAACGAGGAGTCAGAGGATGGGCCTAGAGTCAAGAAACAGGTCTCTTTTGACAAATCATTTGCGGAAGCTGCCAAGGAAGATTGAAGAGACGAACAAATGGGATCATGAACACCGTGTGGTCATATTATTACGAGAATACGAAGGCTTTAGCCAAGAGCAGCTGTCTCGGACGTTTTGCACACTAAAAAGTATTGTTTTGTCTTCGAACGCCTCATCTCTTATCACCAAATCAGCACACCTAAAGTTACGAAGAATGGTAGCGCCGTAATTTCCATAGAACACAATTTAGACGCAGAATTTGCAGTCTGCTCAGGCGAACTACCGTTCGTTATCGAAGTGCTAATTGAAATCAAACTGGAGAGAAGCCCAGTTGTAGACGTATTTAAAGTCACTGTCGCACTCGCAGCCGTCATAGGTCCAACACCCGTTCTTGCTTCGCTCATTGATGCATACATAGCCATAATCTAAACCGTTTCTCAGCCCCAACTCACCATTCTTTTCAGCTTCAGAACCAACCCTACGCCTGCACTAGTATCACCGAATCCGTGATCACTCCGCCACTGTGCAACGCTAAAGTTGGTTGGCTCTGTCAGCGGCTTCAGCTCCAAAATCTCCTTGCGCTTTGGATTCATATGAACAAGCCAACTGTACCGCGATATCACAGCTGTATATTGCAGTGTGACTGTCTTGGACGATTTTTTGGGCGCATCCAACAACTCAAGGTATTTAACGAGGGGGGCACAATTTTGCTGGACATGTGTTATGTCTTTTGTGATCAGAATCGGCGAAATTTGAGTTATAGCAACAACGATCTTGCTTCCAAGAGCCAGGATAGCACCATTTAAGACTACATAGCTCTATTTTGATTATGAAGCTACCATAATTTGGAGTGCAAAATCTAAATCAGTAACTCAAATTCTTCAGGGCCGCTCCCTGGAGCCATATAGCCCCATTTGTTCCTCGCATGGCCAGTATAACCATCACGCTCATAGCATGATAACGTGTCATAGCTCAATGGTTTCAGGCATCCAACCTCCCAGGAACTATTCTTTACAATTTCGCAGCCATCAGGACCAGACGACTTAATCGTCTTTCGGATACCTCTCATATGCTCTGGACGACAATGTTACTTATAACACCACCGAGTAATAGTAGAATAAAGCTTACCTGCTTTGAATTCGCATGCAATAAATTCAACGCGAAAAAGTAGCTCGACACCGCGGCTAGCTAACATACGTCGAATGTGACAAAAGTGTAAAGGCAGGTATCCAGTCTCGTAATACTCCTCTATGCGACATACAATCTTAACAGACTTGAGCGACAGTAGGTGCGACGGAACTGCCTCAGCCAAGGCGATGAAGAAGTCGTCACTCGAGTTGTCTCTTACTGATCGCACGTCGACTCTCAAAACCTCGAGGCTGGAAGGAAGTTTGTCTTGAATGATACAACGTTGCTCTTTAAGTGAGAGCTGGAACATGGGAACGTCCAGATGGGTCAAGAGACTGTAATCTCTAAAAGAGACAATCTTGACGGGCATCCAGGTGTGTATTTTCGAATGCAATTTACAGCCATACATTTCGTTGATCCTGATGAAGACGAGCGAGTCTTGATGAACTGTGAGGGCTTCAAAACAGCGAGGGTATAGATCCCACACATCGGCATTGTAGTAATACTCATAGTCGAAATGTTTCAAAATTCGGCATGAAGATATAGCTTCTAATGTCCAGGATACAGGGAGATTACATCCTTCAAATGTAAGTTCTTCAACTGCCGATGTTCGTCTTTCGCACCGCCAAGAGTCTTGAACTACACTGGATGATTGTTCTTCCTCGCGACTCAAGGCAGCATTACTGATTTTCAAAACTCTTAGCAATGGTAAATTAAACACGAGCGACACGCTATCCATATTATATCCTCGCTCATCATTAACAATTGAGAGATGAAGACTTCGCAACCACTGGAACTGTAAAGGCTTTATTGTCTCCTCGTCGTCCATCAACTTGCCAACATGTGCCAGCAGATGATTTACACTTTCTCTCGCCTCCAAGGTTTTCACCTTTGGACACAGGCTGTAGAGATAGGGTGCAACTAACCCTGAACGATTGTATGCTAATGGCTTTAGTTGGCTTCGAGCTGCATTCAAAAGTGGCTCATTTGGGTCGTATGTGTTACCAGATGTAGAACATCTATATTTAATTGGCGTTGAATTAATATTGTCTTCCCGTTCGTGGAAGAATCTGACGAGTTCTGCTAAACCCTTATTTGCGGTGATTGTTCGTCCAAAAAGTTGAAGGTGCCTCCAGCAACAGTCTCTGACATGACGATACAGCAACGGAGTGGCTAGAGATTCGAAGTGACGACAAACCCTTGCCAGGTTCGAAAAGGTATGGATTTGTTCGTTGTAGTCGCTGGAAACGCTCTCAAATATATGGACTAGGAGTTCGTTTGGCAGCGTGGTGGTTGTATTTGGTTCACTCATTGCTAGGTGGGTGAAGAAAGATTGGAGAGAATGGAGATAAGTGAGAGTAGAAACCTAAGAATAATAGGTACTTGGGACGAATGGAAGAAGAGTCAAGTGGAAAAGCAGTATGGCGATGCATTAGGCAGCCAGCCGCCTTGATAGGCAGCAAAGGGCACAGACGCAAAATTCTTGGAAAGCAGAAAGGTCTCGTATGGTTGGGACCCTCTATAGTGATAGCATAGTTTAAAAGGAGAAGTAAAGCACAATACCTAGCACAGGGACGAAGTCGGTCAAGCGCCTAGTCGACGTGAGGAAGTGGATCACTTGATGAATGTTCGGTAAATAGTTGTTCCGCACACGAGTCTTGGCGCTCTGGCAGCCCCAGTCTAGCCGAGCCCACGCGAAATATTGCAGCTCAAGCTATCTAACCTCGAACACCCATCCACCTCCCAACCACCACAACACCGCCAAAATGACCAAGCGTACGGAATCCCCACTGCTCGATCGAGACAAATGTTGATGCGATACAGGCACCAAGAAGGTTGGCATCACCGGAAAGTACGGTACCCGTTACGGTGCCTCGCTCCGTAAGCAGGTCAAGAAGATGGAAGTGCGCATACCCCGATGACTCTACCTCGAGGGACGGAATGCTCACAATCCCACCCAGATCACACAACACGCCCGCTACGTGTGCCAGTTCTGCGGCAAGAACGCTGTCAAGCGCCAGGCCGTCGGTATCTGGAACTGCCGATCCTGCCGCAAGACCACCGCTGGAGGAGCCTACACCGTCTCGTAAGCGCTCACAAGCACTGTCGCATGCTGTATATTTCGTCCAGAATTTACAGAATGCAAACATTGAAGACGTGCAGAAGAGCAAGGCTAACAATATACGCGCAGGACCCCCGCTGCCGCCGCCACAAGGTCAACGATCCGTCGTCTGAGGGAGATTGCTGAGGTTTAAGGGAGCATTGGGCACAGGATGATGGAGTTCTTCGAGCATTTCTCTGCACCGGCAGCCATCACACGATAAGGTGGCTTGCAGTAGTTTACGGATGCCGGTCCTGTAACGACCACTGGTTTATCAGGGCTTCTCACAAAACAATGGCACGATCATGAACAAATGGCACAAACTTGTCCCTCCGCGTGACATTCGATGATGGTATTCCTGGAGAGAAAATTAACAAGCAGCCTAGATCGCGAACTCCTGAACTCTTCCGCTCCAACAGCGCTATGCCTACGAATCGACCGCTTGCACCTCATCTCCTGCGATGACAGTGGCCCTCACCCAAGGCCAAGCGCCCGATACTAACCAGGGGCTGAGAACAGTTTGCTACGTCAGCACATGTACACTTATTCCGCTGTCTCTACCATGCCGTGGCATCCAATTACCCATGTTCCATCGACGGCATTTTGTAGAACATGTTCTGCTGTATATATTGCCCCTTCTCTACCCTCTATTTTCCGTTTTGTGAGAGCACAACTAGGAATTCTTATTAGCGAGGAGTCGAAACAAGGCAATTGCACAACAATTGTGTTGCTCGTCAGCGATCTGCTTATACTACAGTCAGTTTTCACAGCACCAAATTATCGCTCCGTAGTTCTTTGGATTTGTCAAGTATGAACATATTGGATGCGTATCTTGACGATTGTAGAATTGATTTATGAGTAGCCGGAGATGTGGGATCAAGATGTGTTTGGATGCCACAACCAGTTTGAATGGTGGTAATGTTATACGATACCACATTAAGTTGTATAATTCTTACTTCATTAATATCGTCTTCTTATCTAGTTTCAATAATATCTTTAAATAGTCTCGGTTTTTTGATCGATTGCCGTCATCAGGTTCTGAGCACTAACGCTGTGTTATTAGTACATCACTCTGACGGTCCGATAAAACCAAGAAGGTCGGCGAAGAATGGTGTGCAACGATCAAGGGCAGAGACGCGCGGAAATGATGTAAGAGTCGTGCTTTTGCACAACATTTCTTTCTTGCCTGACAAGCTCGCTTACTTGTTTTCAGCCGCTTGAAAATACGTCACATGTAGAGGGTGCGTCAAACAAGCTATATACATGATGGACACCTGCAGTGCCGAGAAGACATCGGAATGTGTGTGCATCAACGCGCAGCGTCTAATTTCAACGCCACCTAGCGATCTGTTCAGCGATTGGGCCAGTGATGCTAGTTTGGTCCTTCACCGTTTCGTTCCTTCGTGGCTTGGTGGATTTCCATCACACGTGGACACGGAGCATGCATCCCTCGTTCGACGTTACGACGACTTGAGGTCGGCGAGGACAGTCAAGCCAGCAAGCCGAACCGAGAGTCCATGTCCATGCATTGCGCATGGACACAAAGAAATGACGGACAAAACACCTCGGGCGTTCAAGGCTAGTACTATGAGGTGTTCAAGCAGTGGCAAATTGAGTGTAGCGTCCTTGTTAATGCTCCATCGCTGTTTGTGTTCACTCGAGCGACTGTCAAGTGACCAGCAACCACACGGCACCGCCCTAGCAACGAATAGTCATGGTTCTACCTCCAGATAAGGACATCATCCGCGTCGTTCGAGTCTAAGGAGAGTGTTGCGAGAATATCGCAACCGATCGCGTCAATGTCGCCGTTCGCATCAAGGAACAATCTTTCGATTCGGCGACTTGGTACAGGATTCTCGCCATCGATCTTGCAGTAGGGCAGATCCGTAACGAAGCCCGAGAACACGTACTCTTCGGCGAGGTTCTTGATTATAACGCTAATGGCCGCCATTTACGGCGATATGGCACTAATTCTCCGTCGATTGGCCAGTCATGATTCGGCTAGAGTTCCACCCATTGTGCTCGAGGTCGCCGACTATCAGACCCGGAGATTTTTCATAATCGACTACTATGGTTAGTGAGTGAGATCCGGCGAGGAATGGCTTGGAATCGGGGTCCACCACAGCGGGTATGAGGAAAATAGCATGCTTTTCCAATTATTTTCTGGAACACATCTACCACTTCCTCGTCGTTCTCCCCTGTCACCTTTGATACGCCATGGGACGTGAAATCATTGAATTGTAAGACAAGTGGACGAAAAAGGCAAGAATGTTTACGCCCGTGGAAACCACAATTGGTGCTGTGTTGCTGCATCAAGCAACAAGCAATCTCCTCTACCAGAATGGGAATATCTTGGGTATGTCAGGGTTCTTGCGACAACTCTTCTCCACGCCAACGAGAGAAACCATGGCCTTCTTCACAGGAATGGCTGCAAGCTATCTACCGCTCACCATGTTCGCCCCTCAACTTATTACAGCCTATCCTTCCGTTCCGAATACAATTCAAGGATTCTTGGTCACATTGGGCGTTGGTATCATAGTGGGTTGGGGAACAAAGGTATGGCATAAATGAAATTCAGATTACTGCGGATAGAGAGCTAACAACAGACAGGCTTCGAACGGATGCACGTCTGGGCACATGCTCTGTGGCCTTTCAAGACTGAGTGGAAGATCCGCCGCTGCAGTTGCCACGTTTTTTCCCGTAGCCTTGATCACACACCATTTCACGCATCCATCATTGTTCACTCAGGCTTGTCCAGGCAATCGGCCATGCTACATACCCGTTTACCCTTCGGTAACACAGACGGTATCTCTCGTACTACTAGCGACACTGAGCATAATCGCTGCTCAAATGATACCAAAACTCATTTCGAGAATGGCGGTAACATCGGAAATTGAAGAGAAATTGCCTGTGTCCTCAAACACACTCGCTCGTTGGACAACACAATTTTTCTCTGGTCTCCTCTTCGCGCTTGGCCTACAAATCTCCCAAATGTCGCACCCAGCAAAAGTCACCTCTTTCCTCTCATTCCCTGTCATGCAGTACTGGGACCCCTCACTATTGCTGGTAATCGTGTTTGGCATGCTGCCGAGTCTGGTCGAGATACGACGCAAGGGATTCATCAACTCGCCATCATTCGCGAAAGTTTTCTCACTTCCCACAAAGACGTTCAAGGATGTTGATGGGAAGTTCTTAGCTGGCGCTGCTGCGTTCGGTGTCGGGTGGGGACTGACAGGTACGTGTCCTGGGCCGGCAGTGTTGAGGGCATTTGCCCAACCAATCTGGGGATTGTGGTGGATGGGAGGTTTTTATTTTGGTAGTAGACTATAATATGTGATGATTTCACAGCGAGAGGTATTTTGATTTGGAAGAGCTAGTGTAATCACTTTCTTATTCTCTTATGATACCCGCTATATAGTAAGAGACCGAATATCATAATATACACAAGTATTTTCCGAACTTAGGTTCGTTCCACATCTCCTGTGGCGTTTCAGCCCAGATAGGATCGTTCCACAGAGCTGGGACTGGGGCTGAGAACTAGTCACCCATACCTCCTTACCTCAATTTAGCCTTCACACCTCACTTCTCATCCATCCTGCAACAATTCCGGTATGCGATTGCTTAACACCACCACTTTAAGTCTCCAATATTTTGGTGATGACCTACCCCTCTATGTGATTTTGTCACACGTTTGGGGGAGAGAAGAAGTCTCTTTCGATGACATCGACAAGCCGTATGCGAAGAACATGGTCGGCTACAAGAAGATTGTCAAGTGCTGTGAACAAGCTGTCCAAGATGGATTCGAGTGGGTCTGGATTGATACCTGCTGCATTGACAAGAAGAGTTCGGCGGAACTTTCCGAAGCCATCAATTCCATGTATAGATGGTACTGGCAAGCAGAGATATGCTATGCTTACCTGAAAGACGTGCCCGAACACGAAGATCCAGCGCAAGAAAACTCAAAATTTCAAAAATCCCGTTGGTTTCAGAGAGGTTGGACACTTCAAGAGTTGCTGGCTCCAGAGATAGTCGAGTTCTATGGTCGGTCGTGGAAATGCATTGGAACAAAATTGTCGCTTCTAGAGGCCATTGAGACCGCAACAAACATAGAGAATAGGTATCTAGAGAATCGAGATACTATCAAGACTGCGAGCGTAGCAACCAAGTTGAGCTGGGCCTCGCTAAGACGGACAACTCGGGCTGAAGACATTGCGTATTGCCTCTTAGGGCTTGTTGACGTCAACATGCCTATGCTTTATGGAGAAGGTGAACGTTCATTCTTCCGTTTGCAATCAGAGATTATAAGACAAAGTTATGAACATACAATATTTGCCTGGAGTTCCAGGGTCGGATGTGACCGACTATTACCAGGAGCACTAGCGCCATCGCTTATTTTCTTTGAGCATTCAGCTCAAATATCTTCTCATGATTGGAAACAATCATTTCGTTCAACATACGAGATTACCAACAGAGGGCTCAGGATGGATTTGCCATGTATTCCAGTAGGGGCGGATCGAATGATTGCAATCATGGACTGTCGGTTTCTTGACGGAAATTTTGTAGGAATATGGCTCGAACGCACCGGAGATAAGAAATATCAAAGATTACCAAGTTCAAATCTGGCAAGAATTAGCAGCGAAGAAGCAGATGACGCTGAACCGATGAGCATATATCTATTGGCTGAAAGTCCACCCTCTGTTCAGTCCAGGGAACTCCCAGCCCAACTGAGAATTGGCTCTTTACATGCGGAATGTAACTACCTTATAAGGGGTATTTGTCTGGGAACATCTGAAAAGTTAAAGTGGCTTTACAAGGAGAAGATAGGAGAGACTCACGAGAATATCATGATTATGTCAGATGCGAACAAAGTTTACGTACTAGAAGAGCTTTTCATTGAGCAAGGGGGTTTTGCATGCCTCTCAATCGAAGTGAGGGACTCAAAATGCGGTGCCAGGATTTCTCTTTTGTTTGGACTGCATGAAGCTAACGTTGTTCTCAAAAATTCTGTGGGGGATTCCGTTTACTTCACTCCGCACGAAGAATTGCAAAACTGGAACTCTTTCACTAAGAAGAGTGATGATGGAAGACAATTTGGTTACGTTAGCAATTTCCTCAAGTTCAACATTCGTGACTTCTGGGTTACTGACCTGACGGTCTTGGCTATGCGGCAACACGTTGAAGTGGAGATGTCCGCGAAGAAATCATGTATACAGAACAAGTTGAGTTGGACTTTGAAGATTGAGATAGGTCCCATAGTTCATAGTTCTGATGCATGAGAATAGCTAAGCAGTAAATTCAAAATCTGCTATCAAGAGGCTTTTTCTGCTTCAAGTCTTACAGCCAACTTGAAATCTGGTCGTTGATCGTACACACTCACATTCTGGGCGTTTTTGTTTTTCAATCATCATATTTTTAATGGCCTTATGTGTTCAGGCAGGGGCATTTCAAGGTGGCTAATTGAGGAATAATTGAATCTGATCACACCATGAGAACAATAATGCATGAAAAGTTGTCCTTCTCTTGGGTTATGATGTATTGAATAACCGGAGAGAACTTATCTGCTAGTTAGATGCAGAATACGGAGAAAGAGCCTCCTGCAAGAATGGAGAATCGTTGAAAACATTGTACGAACCTTGCCCATCACTGGCCAGAGGCTATGGCCTTGGGGAAAACGCAAGATTTTTAAGGGGCGGTGATAAGGTGCTAAAACACCAGGGTACATCGGTGTCGCAAAAAAAGGAATGGAGAATGCAGACAGGTAGTACGTCCTCTTTTGATATTATGAAGAGCACAAAGCATCCTAGGTTGTTCTTTTAACACGGAATTGCGGAGGACTGACAGATGAGTTCCGGCGCGGAAGTCCTGTATTCACTCTCCTTCCAGGCGTCTGCCCTCCAGATTCATTTTTTGCTCCCTGTAGTAACACGTCCAAAATCTTCCCTACCTCCTCCTTGACCTCTACATATTTCGCAGGTAGAAGTGGGAGCTGGGCATGCAGTCTCAAACTCCCTGTCAGGTCCGCTTTCCCCTTTACGACATCCTTATCGAGGAGTTTCCCGTTTCCATCATAGCCTCGCGCCTTCAATTCCTCCGTGACTGCATTGCGCAGTCGTCTCCTTGCCCATGCTCTCACGCAACTTGATTTGGCTAGATCTACACCTGTGGTTGCATGCCACCACAGACCCTCCTTCTTCCTCTCACGCTGTCTCCGCCTCTGAGCTTCTTGGAGAGGGTGCGACGCATCAGTGCAGATGTGGTGGATGATGAAAGTCTTGTAATCGGGTGCATAGTTGACTTTGAACGTCTTGAGCTGCTGTCGCGCAAGGAGAGCAAAGACGTTTTTCATCTGGCCATTGAGTTTCTCCAACCTCTTGAATATGGCAAAATGAAAGTGTCGGAGTATTGATTCTCGAATATAACGTGGTTTGCAACGCAGGGCACATGAACGGTTGAGAAAGGATCTGAAGCTAGCAGACGCTAAGCCGGGGTGGTGTTAGTGCATAAGGTCAACCGTGGGTAGGCACCCACAGTGACTGTTGAAACTGCCTACACCAAACATCCGCCACACTACACAAACCTCCGCGCCTCCACCCCAAACTCACAAACAACACATCTAAACACCGAGGCAACTCCAACCCACAACCAACATGCCTAAGAACAAGGGAAAGGTGCGTGTTCTTTTACTATTTTATCAGTGGGGTAGCCCCGCCATTTCTTACCATGCGATGGCGCCCAACAAGCTTGTGAAAGTCAGGGGTGCGAATGGTAGAATATGGCACAGGCGCTCACTAACGGTCAGAACTACTGTATAAAGACAAGATGCTAACACATGCAACAGGGTGGTAAGAACAGGCGTAGGGGTAAGAACGAGAACGACAACGAGAAGCGCGAACTCGTTTTCAAGGAGGAAGGCCAAGAATACGCTCAAGTCGTCAAGATGCTCGGAAACGGACGTCTGGAGGCACAGTGCTTTGACGGCGCACGTCGTCTGGCGCATATTCGTGGCAAGCTGAGGAAGAAGGTCTGGATCAACCAGGGAGACATCATCCTGCTGTCTCTGCGAGACTACCAAGACGAGAAGGGTGACGTTATCATGAAGTACTCTGGTATGTCATACATTCTTTCCTGGTCTTGTAATAGTGTGGTTAACATTCTCCAGCCGACGAAGCCCGTTCATTAAAAGCCTACGGCGAGCTTCCCGAGAACGCAAAGATCAACGAGACAGACACGTACGGCGACCAAGGCGACGAGGGCATCGGCTTCGAGTTCGACGAGGACCGCGACGACAGCGATTCGGAAGAGGAGGCTGGCGGCAAGAAGGAGATCGACATCGACGACATTTAAACGGAGGACCAAAGTGGGTCCGCCATGCTGTCTCGGTGTGTCTTGCTCGGCTGGTTCCTGCTGCTGCCCCCAAGGCCCTGAGCTGCTCAAATGCTGCTTCTTGCGAGCGGGCGGACGGACAAACAAAACGATTTGCTGGAAGAAGTTTTTTCTTTCTATTTGCCGGGCTTTTGATTCTACGGCCACTGTTCATCATACCTTGCGAATTACCATGAGATAGAGGAATACAGACACATACCCTTATTCAATTTCTCATTCCTCACCGCATTATGCAGTAACTATAATCGTGCAGTTACGTGAATGTAGGTAATTGCACATCGTCATATACGCTCCTGTTGAAGAACCGATACACCCTCCTCCCCACGTCTGTCCCAATCAACCAACATATCTCCCGCTCATGCATGTTTGATAATTCTGTGATATTCTCCACCTTCAGGCACAGCGTTGTAACAATTTGCTCCGTCACTCCCGGCAATGCGCGCAGCATGTCCTGGGTTGTCTGGTTGAAGCTTCGCATCTCATTGCCCTCCATATTCGGATCCAAGCCTAGCTGCACCGCCTTCAGCGGATCAGGTTCATCCTGCTGTTTCTTCAGCTCTGCAAAAATCTCCGCCGTCTGGTATGGCGATGATGACCAGATGATTCTCAGCCGTGGAAAAGCTAACGTCAGCATGACGATTTTGCCCTGCAAGTCCGGGGTAGCAGCGAGACCCGAGGTATTCGAGGAAGCAGAGAAATCCGCAAATGGCTCTAGGGTAAAGGATTTGTTCTGGTCGAATTCAATAAGCAGCATGGGGTGCTTGTAGTATTCCATCATGGCTTCTACTTGGTTGAAGAGACGCCCATTTGCGAAACTGCCGATTAGATCGCGGATGGATTTGCGCTCGATGCAGATTTGGGGAGAGAGGACATAGTCGCCTACAGTAAGCATACAGGGGACTATAACCATGGAGCGGCCGTGGAGGAGAGAGGGGAGGGATGAGCGGAATTCGCGTACATCGACGACTACCCGGGGAGGTTCGGCAGTGGCAGCAAGACGACCGCCGCCAGCTATGCGAGTGTTGATTGTGCGGAGGAATGATTCTTCGGGTGCAAGATTAGCGTTTGTGTTTATTGTAAGGGCCATGTTTGCGCGCTCCTTGATCAGTCGAGTGAAAGCGTCTTTTTCGCGACGGACGGCGGAGAGATAGCGTTGCTCTTCCACACTGCCACCATAGTACATGAAGAAAACCTTGACCGTTCTGTCCGTGTGGCTTGAGCGGTAGACTTCTATGCGTCGGATAAAGGCAGCGTCTGGTTCGTACATGACAACATATCGCGGTTTTGTCTCTTCAAGTATGTGTTCGTCCAAGTCGCCTGAATAAGGATGAACAATAAGCAGCGAGTCCATGGAGAATAGCTCGTAGTGATCTTCCATATTCTCAAGAGGATCGAAACCGACATCGCCCGGCTTTTGCGCGGCTTCGAGCTCAGTAGGCTGGAGTTCAGCCATGAGGCTTGCGATGTGTGAGTCTCGGTCTCCTGCTGTACGGATAGCACCATTGTCTGGCCGAGAAGGACCTGCAGCTGCGTTTCCGCCTCCTCTCACACGTCTTCGCTTGTTCGGAGGTGGTCTACCTGAAGATTGACGCATTCCACTCTTTGCTTGTTGCTCAGTGCTGCTGTTGATAGCCTTTTGGTTCTCAGAAAAGAGTGCCGCACTGACTTTGCTGAAGTCGCGCTTCCAGAAGAGATAGTTGCGAAGCTTGCGGCGCATCATAAATCTTGCTGAAGGTTCGTCCTCGTCTTCGTCATCATCATTGGCCTCTTCAGGTTTCACGTACATGGTCTGCAGATACTCTCGCAGCTGCGAAGCAGTACCATGGTCGCCGCACATAATAAGTATAGAACCGTTAGATGTGTCCTGTGGGGTTGGATTGAAGTACGCATCCTGTTCAATCTCTTGCAGGATCGCAGCAAGCTGCGTCCATTTCGGTGACTCTTCAAGAACAGGTTCTAGAGACTCAGGGACGGCGGTAGTGCTATTTGCTAGATCTGCGTTGGAAACTTTGCCGGCATACACTCTTCGTTTTGCAGTGGTGAATATGGTGTCTGCTGCATCGAGAAATAACCATGGAGACTGGTTCTGTTTCGTTGAGCCAGGCGGCGGCTGTGAGGCTGCCAAAACGGTGTCGAGATACTTGTTAAAATTGACAGCATCATATGTAAGAAGCGCTTGTAAAATTGACCGTAGTAGCGAGAGGTCGCGGACAACCTGTCGCGTCTTGAAAGTTGTCCTATGCCAGACAGGATCCAACTGTCTTCTGATGATCTGATCAAAGTTCCTATGGAGAGCACTATCCAGCGTCCAATCCTCTACCTCAAGACCTGGATTGGCTTTCTTCAGCTCGCTGATGCTAGCTTCCACGCACTGGAGTACCGCATTCTGGATGTCCTGCATCGCGTCTGTCATGGGCACTTCCAGCTCAATGACCTCGGCTTTCTTACGCCCTTCAAGTGATTTTGCTACCGAAACATGGAACCGTGGGTATAATGCCGCTTTCTTGAGGAACAGATTTTTCATCATGTTCGAGAGCGGCGAGTATCCGTACGTAAACGGTTCTGGCGTATCTGAGAAGGCCTTTAAAAAGCCTACCTTGTTCTTTTGTCGATAGATTCTTAGAATGAAGGCTTCCAACGATGTTGCAACAACCTTTTCGGCGTGCAATGCGACTATGCCTGTCACCGTCTCCGGATTCAGCAGCCCGGATAGAAAGTCGACGATCAGGATCCTTGACGTGATACTGAATATGCCGCCTTGCGCATACAGTTTCTCACGTGTACCCACGCTCATCAGATCTGTATTCACCAAGCTCAATCCTCTACACTTGGGTGCCATGCTAACAGCTGCATGCTCAGCCAGCGCTTCGCCGATCCAGACATTTTCACGGTCGTCGGCGCCAACAAGCAGGATGAGATTATTGCCGGCGGCATCGTAAGAATGAAGGAGATTTGTGACTATGCGCAAGAGGCCGAGGCCCCGCGCAAGAAGGACCAACTCATCTTCCTCGCGCAGCTCTTGGAATATGTCTTGCTGGAATTCCTATGATGTCATCAGGACTTGCGGCTGAAGAAGAGGAGTGATTCGCGTACGAGAGGAAGAGAGAGTTTCACGGGAGCCTGTGCATCGCTGGTCATTTGGTGCAGCTGGGTTGGCGTTGGTGGGATGGGTTGTGGAGGATCCTTGATAGTATGACAGCAGTTCGCGTTGTCGTGTCGGGGAAGAAGCGCGGAGTCACGTGCGCTCGGCATTGGAGACTCTAACCTAATCACAATGTCAAAATTGTGTCGTATGATTGTTCCTGATTCATAAAGCAACCTGACGTATCATGTATGCTCGATCGTAGTGTTCAGTTCGTCAATTTCATATTCTGATGGAAGCGAAGATTTGTCCCAACTGTACTCATACACATACATGACTACATAGACCAAGAAAGCAGCCTTTACAACCCACTCCCGCTCGCCCTGATCTCCGCCTGCCTTCGCCTCGACTCGGCAGCATACGCATCTCGCTCATCTCTAAGACGCTGCTGTTCATCTGTCGACCGCTTTGCATCAATTTCCTTCTGGGCAGTCCAGACTTTTCGGCATTAGCACACATCTAGACCCATATTTTAACAACAACACTTACTGGGCTTGTCAGACCGCGCGGCCTCCTTTAGCTGACGCGTAAAATCATCGAAATCCTGCTGTGTTTTCTCTCTGCGTGCAAGAGCCTTCTTCTGGAGATCTGGACTGTATCTCTGTGAAGAGTTAGGAGGGCATCGTGAGCACGTGGCGATGTTTTCTATACCTTGAAGATTTCCTCTTCTGTTGGTGTTACCCACATTACAAGTGCTGGGCCACCTATGCAGAGGACAGCGCCGCTGAGAATTGTTAGTACTGGGTGCTGCAGAGCTTCGGGAGTGATTTGCCGTACCCTGTGATGGCCTTGATGTATGTTCTTGCGGAGGGCATGGTCGGCAGTTTGCAGTTGTCTCAAGGCTGGTGAGTACGTGTATTTACCGGCTCCTTAAATTTTCAATCAAGCAGTAAATTCTGTGACCTCTGTGAGTTGGTTGCGAGTACAGGCGGTCATGAAGTCGATGATCTCAATCCATGTCAAAGTCGGATAGAGTTAGTGTGTGGCGCGGGCTAGCTGCGCGCCACAGTCAAGTCCCCACCACACATTGCGACGGCTAACATTCCGCTCTGAAGGTTCCAGGGAAATGGGTGCTGCTTTGCTAGTCCCCAGGCAGATTTGTGAGGAACCTTACGAGAGCAAGGGTGCGATCGTTTCCGCAATCGGGCGACGCTCCATACTCAGTCGCATTGGCCAAGAGACGACGCGTTTTGGGAACCATGCATTGTCAAGCAGTCCATCTGACTGCCACTGCGCCCGGCAGGCAGGCCGCGGTTGAAACCGACCCCGTGTCACAGCAGCCATGGCAAATCCCGTGGCACGCAGAACTCGAAGCATTCGCTCCGGAGCGTCCGTCATTTACAAAGTTCACGCGCGTTCGCTGCTAACGGTGCCAACAACCAGCAATTTCTCGCTCATTACCCACATTCACTTCCTCGGCGCGGTGAAACGTTAGTCAGGTACCACTCACCCCCGAGTCCAGAGAACGACATCAACTCCACCAACACAGCTCTGCATGTTGCATGTCGCGTCCAAGTGAAGTCGAGCCGGAGCTTGCTTGAACCCCACAGTCTCCCAGCGCCACGGCCGTGCCCCTATCGCTATCGCAGCTGCTGCACCCACCGTTAAGGGGTCCTGATCACCGTTCGCCACGTCGCTAGGCGCGAAAGAGTGGCGCCCTCGGCAACGCGTCGCAGATCGTCATGACACACCAGCAGCAACAAGGCGATTATGCGCAGCCACGACGACAACAACAGCAACAGCATCCGCATCCGCATCAGCATCAGCAACAGCATCAGCAATACTATGACCAGGGCCATCCACAACAGGGACAGGAGTACGCGGGCTACGACAGCCACTACGACCAACAGCAGTACTACGACGATGGTTATGCGCAAGGTGGCCATGCGCAGTGGGACAATGGCTATTACGACCCGCACCAGCAACAGCAGCAGCAGCAAGGCAGGTGGGAGAATGCGCCGCAGCAAGGCGCATACGACGATGTGAACGGACGCGCAAGACAGGCCCCCCAACATCAAGGGCGGAGACCCCCACCACAGAACCAACATGCGCAAGAGCGGGGACACGATGGACACCACCACAACCGCCCACCGCAAGGCCATGACCCCAGGGGCGGGCCACCAGGGCGGGGGAACAGGCCACCGTCCAATCCCCAGCAGGGACGGGGAGCACTCAGACCGCCAGGTGAGTCGCAGCAACTACGAGTGATGAGGGGCGCATGGCAAATCATGGGACGATGTGGAAGATATTGATGGTTGGATTACATGCTAATTAAATATCCATTGCAGGACTCGATCGCTCTCTGTTCAACCCCGCGTCTCCTAAAAATGCACCCCTCGACAATCCATTCCCAACGTTTCCCTCGCAGAAACCCAAGCCTCCGCCGGCCGCCGCCAACCTGGACGGCGCCATGTCACGCATGAATATGGGCGAAGCTGATGTTCAGCATAGGCAAAGAGGCCCATCACTCCGAGGCCAGCCTATGCCGCCGCAGAACAGGGGCCCTCCACCAGGAAGACCGACACAGTCGGCGTCGGGTGGGAGGCAGGACTCTGGTCAATTCGAGAGCAACGGCCAGAATCGACGCCCACCGCCACAGCGAGCCCCGTCTGGCCAGCGACCCCCTCCAATGGATATTGCAAGTGCTCAGGGGCCTCCACCCCGGCAATACGATCCTAAATCGCCTTCCCAGCAGGTTTTTGGGCACAACACTCAGCGCTCCATGACTATGCCACAAACTCTGCCTAGTACAGAGCAAGGGAGGGGTTATGGGGATCAAGAGCAGTGGCCTGTTCCTGGTGCTGCCACAGGCTATTACGGTCCCGAGTCACCAGATTACATTCCCCCAAGGCCATCGACTGCTGGCGGGTCAATGTCAAGGCCAAACGGCCCTGCTGCACAATTCGATCAACAGCCTCCAATGCCTCGGATGATGCCCCCACAACAACGCCAGCAACAATATTCTCCGCAGCAATACCAGCAGCCTCAAGGTAGAGCACAAGGCAATCTTGACAACTTTTACGACGATTACTACGAAGAACCACCGCCTGCCCATCGGAGAAGTAGCGTAGCAGATACCATTGACATGCCTAACTTTGACGCAATACCAGAGACAAACAATCGCCATAGACGAGGTGACTCGATTGACAACCACTTGTCCACCAATGCTCTGACTGGAAATGCCCAGCAAGTTAGCCCAATGGGGACTGCGCCTCCTCAGAACAACAATTTTCAACGACAGGCGTTACAAAGCCGATCGCAACCCAACCTACACGAGCAATACACGAATGACGTGTATGAGATGCCTGGAGATGCTCCACCTATGCCTGCTCCATCTCGGGCAAATACCGATTTCACAAGTCCTAACGGGTTGCCGAGCGGACCAAGAGGCCGTGGACCACCTCCTCGAGGGATGACAGCGGATGGCTATCAGCAAGGACGCGGCCAACCACCAAATTTTGATCCGAGATATGGACAGCAGCCGCCACCAGTCAATAGAGGGTATTCAAACGAATCGACTTACTCAGAACCACCACTGAACACGATGAGGAATATTTCTTCCCCAATGTCGGGTGTCCCTATCCCTAGGCCTGGAACAGCAGCCCCTGCGCCAGGACGAGCGCCTGTCGATCCTCTTGGGGGCCGAAGGCCAGGTACCGCTCAGCCGCAGACGAATCCAGATGCTCTTCCCGCACACCCAATGCCTATCCGGGCTGGCCTCATGCAGCAAACCCAACAGCAACCTCAGCCAGTCCAAAACGCGCGACCGCCACCTATCCGTCAGTATAATAGTGATACTTCGCGCATCAGCTACGAGAGTCAATCTTCAGTTGCACCGCGACCTGTTTCAGTACCGCATCCAGTTACACATGACGAACTAAATCGCCTACGAAACACATGGAAAGCCTCTCCTTCGGACGGCAGCATAGGCTTGCAACTCGCAAAGAAGCTTGCTGAAGCTGCGACAGTTCTTTCAGATGAAGGAGGTACGGCCGATACACGTACACGAAACAAGAATCGAGAGAAGTACATGCTTGAATCCAACAAAATCGTTAAGAAACTTGCCCATGGTGGTTATGCAGAAGCCATGTTTTACCTTGCCGATTGCTATGGTCAAGGTCTTCTCGGACTACAAGTAGATACCAAAGAAGCATTCACATTGTACCAGTCGGCAGCGAAGGCTGGTCACGCTGCAAGTGCATATCGAACAGCAGTATGCTGCGAAATGGGCCATGAAGAGGGCGGTGGCACGAAAAAAGATCCTCTCAAGGCAGTGCAATGGTACCGACGCGCCGCAGCCTTGGGCGACCCGCCAGCACTCTACAAGATGGGTATGATCCTTCTCAAAGGACTTCTCGGTCAACAAAAGAACTTTGGCGAGGCCATCAACATGCTCAAGCGAGCTGCCGAACGCGCAGACAAAGACAATCCACACGCTCTACACGAACTCGCCCTCATTTACGAAGCCCAAACCGGAAACGAAAGAATTATCCACGATGAAGTATACGCTCTGCAATTATTCCATCAAGCCAGTGATCTTGGCTACAAGTTCTCACAGTTCAGACTTGGCCAAGCGTATGAGTATGGATTACTGGGGTGCGCCATCGATGCTCGTACAAGTATCGCGTGGTACACCAAAGCCGCCGCGCAGGAAGAACACCAGAGCGAGCTTGCACTCTCGGGTTGGTATCTTACCGGCGTCCAAGGCGTTCTCGAACAAAGCGACACAGAAGCCTATCTCTGGGCGCGAAAGGCTGCGTGTGCCGAGCCACCGCTACCCAAAGCTCTGTTCGCAATGGGATACTTCACCGAAGTTGGAATTGGATGCCCGAGGAGTTTGGACGAGGCGAAGCGCTGGTATGGACGTGCCGCTGGTAAGTTTCAATTCTAATACAACAGCTGCTCATTCAAATGCTGTCTACAACGCGGACTTGCTAACATTGATTCTCAGCATACAAATTCCCAAAAGCACAGGAGCGCCTCGAGGAGCTCAAGCGCGGCGGCTCAAAGGTCCAGATGAAGCGTGAGCGCCTCAGTCGTACAGACCAGAAGCAACAGGAAGAGAATTGCTCGGTCATGTAGAGTGTGACGAGAGAAGTGGGCGCCGTTGCGAGCGAAGTCTGGCAAATTCTTTTCGACTAGAAGGAATGGCCTTATCAGTTGCAACAAGAAGGTTTCTCTTTTGCATAGTTTGGGCGTTGGGCGCATGTATGATGAGCGATGTGGCATAGTATGGCATGGGCATTGGCGATGGCGTTCCATATCAAGTAGGAAACATCGAATGGGCAAACGCATCCACGTCACTCGCTGGCGGGTTGACTGATTTACATTTTGCCACACTCAGTATTCCTCTCATGTTCAACTAACCAAAGACCAGACCAAACATTCGAACAATTTGACCTTCTCCAATACCTAGACAACATTCTGTGTGCTCCGCTCGCAAGACCCCAGTATCCAAGTTCATCTACGCAAAATCCAAATTCCCCTCTTTCAAATCCTTCTCCGAAATATCCTTTAACGGATCCACCCCGTCAAACGAGTATTCCGCTCTCTGCCTCCTACTCATCTTCGTAATATCATACTTCGTGCCCCCAATCTTCGGTCCATTCATACTCTTATACTCTTTCAGTCTCTTCGCCCAACCCCACGGATCCTTCCCCTTTGGATCAGCAAGCTTCGTCTCATCTGCTTCGTCGTTGAGATCTTGCAGTAGTTTAGCGGTGCTGGAAACCCCTTTACTGGGATCAAAGGATGCTTTCTTGAAGTACGCGGCGGCGTGGGGCCGCCAGGACACGGCGTCGTCTTCGATACCATAATCAGGAAGATCAACTGACCACTCAAGGAAGGAGGAGATTACGAGGGGGATGTCAGGGAAGGAGGTAGAGGGTTTGAGTTCCGAGGCTGAGTCAAGGGCAGCGAGGGCACGGAGGAGAGCGTAGCCCATGAGAGCGGAAAGGGCGCAGACTTTGTCACCATCTTCGTTACCTGTTGGGTGGGGTTAGAGGGGGCGGGATGTTGGGAGATTGGGATGGAAATGAGTAGTAGTACCAATGAAGGGGCCCATGTCTGTTTCGTTGAGCCAGAGACTGAGAGCGCTTATGGTGGCCCATGTGCGGCTTAGGGCATCGGTGTCTTTCTTCTTGAGGGAGCCGTCAAAGGCGATAGTCTGTCGTTTAGTTAGCGCATATTGTTCTCTTCATATTTACTACTAAAAGAATAGGAATACCAGGTTTTCCATCAGCTCCTGCAATCCATATCCATTGAAGTCCTGGTAAATGTGCATACTGAAGCAGTCGGGATCGCAATACTTTGCACGCCTCTTGTAATCCAAGAACGTCTTGAACGCCTCCCATTGAATAGTCCATTTCCACTCTGGGTGATCTTTGGCAGGTTCGAACATGAGGCCACTCTTGGTCTCTTCACCAAATTCCTTAATGTACTTTTTATGCGCTTGGTATTCCTCATCTTCTTCGTCTTCCTCGTCTTCCTCATCTTCCTCGTCATCCTCATCTTCCTCATCTTCCTTATCTTCCTCATCCTCCCCTGACATGCGGGCTGCAACTTTGTAGTCAAAGCGCGGACGATGCATACAAATATACTCGTAGAGTGGAATGGTGCTAGTCTAGACTCAAACTTCAATGGTTGGAAAATACCATAGATACGAGATACCTACGTCGCGCGGCTTGGGACCATCGCCCTTGTGAATAGGGGTAGAAGTGGACTCCGCTTCTTGGGTTGGGACACTCGAGTTCTCACTCGTCTTCTGCTTCTTTGATGGAGGCATCTTAGCTGGTAAGCGATGCGCTGTATATGAGATGAGAGATACGCGGCGTTCTGTGAGGCTTAAGATGAAATGTTCTGATGTGGGGGGTGTTCCAGGAAGTCACCGGAACGGCGTCCGATGACATCACATAGGCTGTAGCTCAGAAACGCGACTAAGACGCGCTCCACGTGCTGTTGACTTCTACGCTTCATTCTACAAGCATGCTGCCTTGATTGACACTGCATCCTTGAGATGCGGCTAGCGTGTAATGAATATTACCGCATACTGATTGGACATGATCAGCCACCAGATTCACATCGCAGTCAGAATGTCAAGGGTCGAGCAAGTACACATCTGACTTCTTTCTCATTGTTGCGAACATAGCAAGAGATGAGATGGTCTTTCACAGCGATAACAGAGGATATGTTTCCCGTCGGAAAACCAAACACCTGCTAAGAAGGACCGATACCTAGTTCACACCTCATTGGCGCGTTACGAGGAGGCCCAACTACCGTATCATCGGCTTGTATAAGAACAGTTTGAATCAAAGCCACTCTGTACAATCTCAACCTTCCAAATAGCTTCAATTACAACTTCCCCCGGCGAGATATTTCCCCGGCAAACTCTTGTTCCTTCACAATGAGTGACCCCATCGCAGACGCAAAAGCCCAAGAGGCAACCCAAAGCTTCACCTTCCGGCCCGCTACGATGGACGACATCCCCGCCCTACAACAAATGATCGGGGACTCGTTACGCGGACTTGGAATAGGATACTACACCCAAGCCGAGCTGGACGGCTCGATAGGCTTCCTCTTCGGGCCCGACACAGTGTTAATCCATGACCAGTAACCCACCCACTTTTCCTTATTTTACCTCATATTCTCAAACAGTCTCTATTTCCCCTCCCCCTCCCCCCTTTCCCCCAAAAATAACAAGTAAAAAAATACCGCCTGCTCAAACCCCCCACCAACAAAACCCCCTTAGAACATATTTCATCCTCCACCCCACCTCCCAACCCTCCACAATCTGCGCCTGCGGCGGCTGGTCCTTCCGCAAAACACTCTACGGCGGAGACGCAGCACCCTCTCTCCTCCGCATGCCCGCCAAGCGCGACCCCAGCGTCGACAGAGCGAGTATCCGCGCCATCTTCACGCATCCAGCGTGGGCGCGCCGCGGGCTCGGCACCATGATGATGCGGCACTGCGAGGCGCGGGCGAGAGAAGGAAAGGCGGGCGAGGTGGGCGGGTTTGCGCGGCTAGAGATGGGCGCGACGTTGAGTGGGGTGCAGCTGTATGAGAGGTGTGGGTATGTGCGGAGTGGGAGGGTGGATGTTGTCCAGTGTCCAAATGGGGAGGGGATTAAAATTCTGCACATGGAGAAGGATTTGGGGGAGGTGGAAGGGTGAGAGGGAGGGTTTTTTCAAATCAAAGAAAGACCGATGTGAAGATGTCTGGTTGAGTGCGAATCTTATGTGGAAGCTGGGGTGATTTGCGTGTTGGGGATTCTGGCGATTAGAATAGACGGGCTGGAAGTGTTGTCTGAAGCGCATACCCCTTTCTGTAAAATCAAAGTCACCATTATAGATAGAACAAAGGAGTTGATGTAGAAGTTTAAGATCCTTCGTACGTACAATTTCGATTTGAGCTATGGAGAAACACATGCATAAGAGATCTCGCCATGAGATGTCAAGTAGCAAATTACCCTCTTTGCGTCCCCCCGTCCCCCAAAATTGACTCCATTGGATGCCCAGCACCGAAGCAATTCGCGAACACAATCTTCCATTAGTCCTTCTACACATGCGAGCTCATTTATTCAGCGCCCAAGCTGAAAGGAACGAAAAGAACACGAGACAACACAATCCCAAGGTCAACTTCAAGGTCAGTGTAAAATAACAATTCGCTCCAATAGATAGGAAGAGGAATAAAAAACAACGCTCATGCCCCTCCTGCTTTTCAAAGATGAGATGTCGTGTATACGGGCCTTTGTCTATCTGAGCCACATGCAGCCGATTGAGTACATTTTTTATTTAAAGAAAAGAGAGAATTTGATAGACAGCGCTTTTACATGCACCGAAATATTGAGAAAAAAGTCCTTTAGGGCAATGATTACGGGGTCGAGGCTCTCGTTATATTAGTAGGCCATGTATTGTTGATATGGAGTATGTCGCTTGGGACTGTGTTGGTCTGTAGCGGTGTACTGGAGTGTGGCCGGGAATCGTGCAGGTCGATATATAGTTTACTCGTGCTTTCGTTCGCCTTGTAGTCTTGCTGGTGAGGATGTTTTTGAGCAGCTAGGACAAGATCTTGAGTAGGTAGAGGATATTCCGGTGTCTCATCTTGATCCACCTTCTCTTGCGGCTGGTGCTGGACAGGCGGTACTTGAACAATGTTCTGCTCCTCTAGTGTCTTCTTATGCATAAGCGCCTGTTCCTGCCGCTTTCTATGCTCCAATACATCCGTCTCTGTCACGGGTATAGGATCCCAGTAGGTATATGTCATCTTTCCTTTCTGACCTGGCAGACCGGGAGCTGTGTAAGTCGCCTCGCCTGTACTCTCATTGTATGTTTCGTAAGTGGACACCAGGCGCTTTCCTCCGCCGCCAGGAAGGTCAATTACAAAGGCTGGCATCATGAAACCGGATAGTGTGCCACGGCATTGCTTGTCGAGTTGAATGATTTCGCTGAGAGGTGTGCGAAGGTCTTCTATACCACTAACCATGTCACATTGGTAAATGTAGTACTGCATGTTAACATTAGAATATCTACACTCAGGACACACGAAATTGGAGGCAGGGGTAAGAATCACATAAGCGATTTCGGTTTGGAGTGCAGTACTTACGGGCTGAATATTCATATCAGCAAGCTCTTTAATGAGTCCACTGAGCGCGTCGAAACTGTTGTTAACCCCGTTCAAAAGAACCGACTGATTACGCACAACCACACCATGCTCATACAGGCGATTTGCGGCTTGTCTCGTAACCCATGTTATTTCATTGGTGTGATTGAAATGAGTGTGAAGGCAAACCTGCTTTGCCATTTTTCGGCCTTGATTCGACAGCTCAATGAGTGTATCTGCCCAGGGATCTGACTTATCCAAAATGCGTCCTGGAGCGACAGCTAGTCCTTTTGAAGCAAACCGTATTCGACGAATGTGCGGAATACTGAGCAGTCTGGCAAATATTAGAAAAGACGACTAACAATAAAAAAGGGTTTAACTACTAACCGCTCACCAATGAGCTTGATATCCTCAGGCTGAAGATAGTAAGCGTCGCCGCCAGAGACAACGATGTCTTGCAGGTCGCTATGTGTCTCAATATGCTGGAAGATAAGCTCCCATCGCCTGCGGCTAGGCTTTTGTGGTGATTTGGAGACAGTGCTAGTGTTTGTGCCAACCGCATATGACCTTGTGCAGAACCGACAGTACACAGGACAAATCGAGGTCGCTGAAAAAGTCAGTACGAGGATATACACGGCTGATAATAGAAGGCATAATTGAGGAAACTTCTCAAGCAGGGCATAGAACAACTTACCCAAAAACAAAGCTCTGCCTGGATACCGATGAACCAAGCCGGGGACAGCTGAATAAGATTAGCACTATTCAAATGTGACGGAAAAGGTACTTACGGCTGTCAGCTTCTTCATTCAGCGAGTCCAGCGTTAATTTCTTGTGGTCCTTGATATTGGCGCTTGCCAAAGGAAGAAACTGTTTGCGGATCGGATCATCCAGGGGATTGTCCCAATCGATACGAGACAGAACTTGTGGTGTGAGCCGAATAGCCATGGGTGCCAACTTGAGAGCTTCTACCACATCTTTGATGAAGTCCTGTTTAGTTTTGACTTTTTGGAGTAAAACATTCTTTGATGGGCCCAGATATTCAGGGAGCGCCTCGTTAAGAAATTTTTGCAGTTTCTTTCCTTCTGGAATAGTGTTGTAGACCTGATAAATGTCAAATACACTTCTTGACAGTTAAGATCTCGGATTGGGAGATTTCACATACTTGCCATCGATATGAAATGAATTCTTCAGGTGAAACGTCTTTCCATGGTTCAATATGATCCCAGTAGCGCTCCCTATTTGTGTCCCTAAGCGTTGATTGTGTTCGGCAGTGTGGTGGTAGGCGTGTAGTCCAGAAGGACTTTGATCGTAATGCCAAGTTTATGGCTCTTCCACTTGATGAAACCATATTCTGTGTAGATACCAATGATTTACAGACAAAGTTGAGCTGTTGATGACTTGGGTTCGTAGGGAGAAGAAAATTATGAATAGAAGAAGAGAATTTGTGTTCTGGAGCACTCTAGTATTTAAGAGAATATGCTTTGATTCATGAATGTTGTGCTACTTTGGAATCAATAGTGTAGTCAACCGCCCGTTTAAATAGGACTATATTGTGTTACGGGCGTGCAAGATGGATCGGACGAGTGTAGCTTGCAAACAACCCATTGATTTGGGTGTGATATAGACTATATAGGGGATATAAGATAGGCGTAAGGAGTGTAGCTTAGTGTTGACCTAGATCACCGACCTGAACTCAATGTGAGTCTAGTGGCCCACCTTCTTCTCTGACTGCATTTGTCATGGCTGTTTGAATAAGTGAATTTCCTTTGTGTCACCCTGGACTTTTGTTTTTGATGACAGTAGACCAGAGACGTTACTGAGCGATGCCTCGAGAGGAAAAGTCAAAGAACATCTCAGCAAAGTCCTGCTCAGCACGGTCATATTAGAACTTGCTACAGGACTACACGTATCTTTCGAACATGCTCCTTACGCGTAACGCGGTAGTCAGTATAACGCGCGATACATAGCGGCTTTATGCAGTACAGAGGTGGAGGCATGTCTAGCCGAGCCGCCACTCAACGGCAGATGCTGACTTGCTGACTTGCTGAGTGGTTGGGATGGATAGAATGTCCGGAACGATACAACACATGGCTGTGAACCTGTCTGGCTAAACGGCGATTGAACCAGAAGTAGAAATAACTGGAGACGTCCCGGACCCGCGCCTCCTGCGAATAAGAAGGTAAGAGTCTGTCCTCCGGAGAGTCTCGGTTCTCGCGACACTGCAGGCATTCGAGTGCAGTGATGCAGTGATGCAGCGATGCAGCGCCATGGAGGCCCGGGGACCCGTTTCCAGGGCGCGTAAATTACCTAACGGGACTGGCTGGACAAGTGACAGCGGGGGCTATGGAAAAGCAATTCTCCCACTTGAACAGGACCGAAGAGCCCCCTGTTGCGGCTGGCGATGGAACTGGTGGGCACAGACAGAGTGTGGAGGAGAGGGCACATCCAGCACGCAGTCCGAGCAAGGCCAGCAAGGCCAGCATACGCAGTGGAGAACAGACGGAAAACACAACATGTCGCGCGAGGAAAGCTACAGTTGTTGGCAGCACCATTTGCGGCGTGCAACGAGCCGTTCTGGGGGACGGACGTGAAGACAGGTCGTCGCTTCCACGGCCCACGCCAAGCCCAACAATGACCTCAGTCGTCCAATGCCCCAACCGTGTCACCCAATTCCCAACATCCTCAGCTTTCCACATTACGCCCTTGCATCATGGACGAGTCTGCCACCCCTGCCCCAGGCGACACACCCGGAGAGTCGCCTGCCCAAAAACAAGCTCGCCTGCGGCGCGAGCGGCGCGCAGCCAAACTCACCACAGGCGGGGCATCGCGACTCCAGCAGATCACAGCGCTGCAGGGGGGCCCGCCCCGAGATCTGAGCGAGCTGCAGAAGGATGTACCAGGTACGGAGGCAGGAGTAGCACCAGACGGGCTGCGGCTGACTGCATCACAGTCAAACCACCCTCTTCAGATTTGACACCAGCAGCTTCGGGAACTGCCACACCAGACCCAGACGAGATAGACATCTCACAGCACCACTACGCACCCGCCTCACAACCCCGCCTGCCTTCGCCCTTTGCCTTTGAGGGTGACTCGCCGGGTCCCTTTGGCCCCGGGCAGGGCGGCGACCCGTCTCAGGACCCAATGATGGCCATGCTGCAGCAGATGATGGGCGGCGGCGGTATGCCTGGAATGCCTGGAATGCCAGGCGCCCCCGGTGGGTCAGCAGGTGGACAGCCTGGCATGCCACCAGGTATGCCCTCAGGAATGGCCGACATGTTTGCCGCAATGCAAGGCGGTTCCGCCGCTGAGCCATCGCCAACACAGTCGTCTGCCTGGATCTGGCGCCTGGTACACTCGCTGTTCTCGCTTGCCCTTGCTGTCTACATTGTCTTCAAGACACCCTTCTCAGGCTCAAAACAGTCACGCGACCTTGTCGTTGCGGACGACTGGACAGTCGAATCCACACCTGCAGACTCGTTCGCACACTTCTTCTACCTCTTTGCAACATTCGAGGTGGCCATGCAATCATCACGCTATTTCATCGAGAAGGGTCAATTACAAGGAAGTGGCATTCTCAGCACCGTTGCGGGTATACTGCCTGCGCCATACGGGGGCTATGTGAGAACCGTTGGCCGGTATGGTGTCATTTGGAAGACAGTCGTGAGTGACGCCATGGTGGTGGTGTTTGTACTGGGCGCTACGACATGGTGGAAAGGTGCTGCTCTCTCATGAGAATTACTTGCGCTTCTCGTGTATGTAAACTAATAGCATGACACTACACCGCTGGCCTGAATTTCTTCCTTTAATTGACCACAGAACAACGACCCTAGTCCCGGCCCAGTGGTTGAACGCAAAGAAACTGCATACATGACTTGTTTTGCCAGGTACAAATGTGTCCACCGTCACACGTGAACAAGGCACATGGTTTCTCAACAATGCTCTGATTTGCACATTAGGCTAACCTGCGGGAGCGGTACACACGGCAGCTGTGCAGCTCGGAAGCGATGGTAACACACGGCATGTGCCATGTTGGCCGGCGAGAAAACGTTCCAAGGAACTGGTTCCATGAGGCTGCCAATCGACCTACGCGCTGGCAATTCTCGTTCTTGTAGTACGTCAACGATTTTTTTTTCAGTGGTTCTCGTCTCAGTCTACAAACGGGCAGACGCATTGCAGGAGTTGGTGATGGCCAATTGAGATGCACTACCTTTGTTTTTTTGTTTTTTTTGGTGGTCTGACGTCCAAAAAAATGACGCTTCATATATCATTTCGTGTCATTTTACCGTGCACCCGCTTGTTTTGTGCTTTCGCCATGTACCCCAAGTATACTACTACTACATATGTTGTACACTCCTACTCGCCACCCTTGTCTAGTCTATCCGCCTCCTATCTACACCGCATCATGCCAGGTGAGAAATGACCCCCGCTTCCTTCCTAGTTTGCTGCTGGGACCTCTCCCCTCGCCAACTTGAGCAGCTCGGCTTCTCTCCTCTCTGCAAGAAGCTTCTCCCGCACTAAGACACGGTCCTTTTCACTGCGCTCTTTAAACTCCTTGATTTCAGCCATCTCCTGAATCTCCTGTATCGTGGGCTTGATCTCTGTGGCGCCTGACTTGGCGACAAATGCTTCCAGGATTTCGTGCTCGACCTGGTCTTTGATGTTGATGGTGTGTGTGGGTGCATCTTTGCCTGCTGTTGCGGGCGTCGTTGTTGTTGTCGATGTTGCTAGTGGTGTTTCGGTGGATGGTGCCGCTGTTGATGTGGAGGACTTCATGTAGATGTGCAGTAGCGAGGGCCCATCGGGGTTGTTGTGTCGCAAGACTTCTATGGGGATGGACGGGTTACGGTACTTTATCCGAGGCAGTACTTCGCGCCAGAATCGCCTGTTCAAGGTGTGAGTTGGGGGTGTCCATCGGTTTTGGGATGGGAGGGGGAAGGTGTGTACCGTGCGCCTTGGTGGCCGCCGTAGATCTTTGTGTTGAATTCTAGCCCAATTTTAGAGACCTCTTTGGGCAGTGTGAGAGCGCCGGGTCCACATCTTATCCAGAGAAGCTGTTTGTAGCGTGTCAGTGTTGTTCGTCTCCATTGTGTGTGCGAGAGTTGCAGGCGGCGCTTTCGGAGGTGGATGCGGAGTTTCGTACCTTCTGTGAGGGTTGTCAGCCTTGTCCAATCATCGCAAGGATATATCAATATATCTCGCCTACCTCATGGAGCTTGCGCATGCGTTTTATTATGTTCACCATGGTTGCTGTGTTGTGCTGTCAAGTTGCATGTGGATTTGCGGAGTTCAATCGTCGCGAGATTTTGGGATCCAGTTTAGCGCGCTTTCATCTTGGCATTGAAGTGGAGGTGTTTATGGGACAAACAAAGATGAAGTATAATAACATGAAATAATATTTTCAAAATTGCTAGACGCCCTCCCAGATTTGAGCTAGCAGAGCCAAGTCGTGGTCTGTCATAGATCTCACGCCTGGACTAGTATTCCACCCCTCCATCGTAAAGGCCAGCCAGCCGTAAGCCAAGATGAAAGTCAACCAAATTACGACCCAATATGTACCACCATCCATTACACCATCTCGATAAGAATTTCATTCTATATCTAAAAATGGCGAAACCTCAGAAAGTGTGGATATGACATCTACTGCGGCGCGGCCGGTGCAGCCCGCTGAGGAGCGCCTGGGTTCATACGCTTGCCCCTGCGAGATTGTTAGTCTATGCATGTTAAGTTGAGAGGGCTTTCTTACATGAACGACCTGCTAAGGAACGAAACAGCAATCATAGGCACCCACGAGGGCATCTTAGCCATAGCCCAGCTGGCATAGCCAAAGGGAACAGCTAGCTGGTATTGTTGCATCAGACCGTTGAATGGGTGGAAAATACCCTCATACGGCTCAACCTTCTGAATCTCGTTGTCCACAATCAGCTCCTTGAAGGTCTCGGCCGTGGTCGAGGTGCGGTTCAGCGGGCTGTAGCGGACCGTGGGGACGGGCGCAGACTGGTCGGCCAGGGGCTTGGGGACCTGGAAGTAGTAGAGCGACGGGGCGCCGACGGACCACGAGTTGCAGAGGATGTTCTCAACCTCGCAGTCAAGTAGGGCGAACTTAGGCGCATTGGGAGCCGCGGCGAGGATAGGCAGCGATGCGTTCCAGGCCTTATCGGCCGTGTCGCAGAAGCCGTAGCACGTCGAGTTGCCGCCAGTGATGTAGATGAGCCAGTCTTGCGTCGTCGGTGTGCTCACAGTGGGGTCGACCGTCAGTGTCTCCTTCCAGTTCTCGAGGGTGAGAGGGTACTGGATGGCCTCTACAACCTTGGCTGCCACCTTCTCGACGGGAGCTGACGGCGCGGCCGGGACGACCGAGGATACGGCCGCCGTCGCCTTGTTGAAGAAGCCCTTGACCTTCTCAAGCAGAGGAATCTGCTCCTGGGCGACGGTGAGTGCCGGCAGGGCGAGAAGAAGCGTCGACGAGTAGCGCATCGTGGTGGTGGTGGCTGTGGTGGTGATGGAGTGGTTGTTGAGGGGAGGCTTGCTGCCGGATGATGTAAATACTCAGGGTCCCTGGTCGCGCAATGTGGGGAAAGTTGACACAGTGACAGCGAGCTAATGTGGCGGGGTTCAAAGGAGCGGCAGAAAAAGGAAACACGCGTCTGCAGGCAACGACGTCGATGCTTTGGTCGTTTGGATTGTTGTTGGACGGAGCAGCAGCAGACGTGCAGAATAGGGAGGACAGCTAACCCTTACCGTCGACCGTTCTCGTGTCCTTGGCAGTGAAGCTTGGGGCCTAGAATTGCGTGTGCTCTATCCACACATCCACCCATCTGCGACAGCCTGTCTTTGAGAAGTGCACAGGCTCAAATATTTTGAGAAGTCAGGATGATGTTCCAATTCTCTGTCTCTGGAGGATTCCTATCCGACTACGACACACAAAATGAACTGGCCATCTACTAGTCACCCCTATTCTTGTCCTCACTGCGTACATTATTCCAATTCCAATTCCAGCTCGGCACTGCAACATACTCAGCCATATTTGCAAATACGTCGACGCTGTTGACGCTCATTAGAATTGAACGATGAGCCGTTGAGCTATCTGCTTTCATGATCCATCAGCATGGTCAGGGGCGCAAGAGGTATGCGTAGGCAACAACAATGCATCCACACCATCCACCAACACTCACTCAGTTGTCCCGCCAACCACTCTCTAAAATCCCAGTCAAGGTTCGTGGTTCTCCGTCTCCATCTCCTGGTTCAAACCAATTGCACATCAGCAGGTGCTTTACCTCTGGTCTGTATTTTGAACCCTTACCTTGTTCTTGCTCCATTTCTTGCTCTTCGACTGCTTGCGCATGTTCGACTGCTTCGACTCCACAGCTATGTGATGTTGTTGAGTAAGTTGGCTTACTTGCTTGTTCAACCCTTTTAAGGTCTGTTTGCAAGGGAGATATAGAGGGTGGGCGAGAGAGAACAGATGAGCTCATTGGAGTTGGCGTCGATAAAGGGACATAAATTGGTTGTGGTGAGCGAGATGGCACTGGTACGAGAAGTGGTGAATATCCATTTCTTTTTTGAACGCTAAAAGGAGTGACAGTGATCTTGGGTGGTTCTCGGAATGGAGTGGGAGGCCGAGGAGGTTGCCATAAAGATGTGGACAACGCTAATGGTACTTCTTCAGTAACCAGAACAGACTGCCATCCAACTTGATCTGTCAGCGAAGAGTTTGAGACTGTTAAGACTACTGGCGAATCACCAGGCTGCTGTTGCCTTCCAATTCCTCCTGTCACACCTCTGTCGTCTCGAGAGCGATGTCCATCAGTCCCGCCACTTCGCTTTATCCTTGTAATAGTATCAGTTCCAATCTTCTTTTGATCTCTTATGGACAACTCATGCCTCCAGCCATGATCTCGTTTCTGTAGTTTCTCATTCCCTTTTGATTTCGCTTCAACTCTCTTCTCCCTCCAGCTATCTATGTGTTTTTCTAGCATTCCTTTTGATCGCAGCCCTGTCTCCTGCTCCGCTTTTGCATTTTTGTACGTGTTCACTGCGTTTGCGAAAAATCCTAGTGTTGGACTTTTTGTAAGATTGTGCTTCGGCAGGCCGCCAGATGATGTTTTCCCACGACCAGCTAGTGGTAAAAATGAAGAGTGAGAAGCTTCTACGTGGTTTGTGGGTAGGTTGGGTTGTTCTTTGCGTCTTCTACTTTTTACGTGAGGTGCGGAGTTTGTTTCGGTGGCAGACTGCGCATCCGATGGTCTTGAAAGGTACCTTGGTCTTTGGTCACCGTCGAAATGGGTACTGTTCGGCCATCCCTCATCACCAGCCCTCATGAGACGCAAGTCATGGCAGCTGGTTCTCTCTCTAGTAGGATCAGCAACACTACTATCCACTTCTAGTCGCTTTCGATTGTCACCCCTTCTTCGTTTCTCTCCGGATTGACGTCTCCTCGAGTCCTCTCCTTCACTCCTCCTACGAGACTCACCATGATTCCTACTCTTAGAAGTGTGCCTCTGACGCCTCTCCCGCAATCCGCCGTGCTCATTCCTCTCTCTCGATCTATGGCGGCGTTCGCTACGTGACTTTCTACCATGTCTACCTTTCTCGCCTCGTTCACCCTGCTCTTTCATCTCCATCTTGTGGTCGCGATAGATCTTCACCGCCTCAACCACCCCTTCGAGGAGAAGTCTACCTGTCCCAACGCGAGCGAGTTCAGGGTTGCGCGGCCGGTTGCCGGTCATGAGTTCTTGAAGTTGGGTTTGGACCTGCCTGCGGTAGGTTTCGGAGGCCTTGTTAGGCATGAGTACGTGTGATCAGATTCGAGGCAGTGGATGCAAGGCGTGATATACAATAAGCGGGAAGACGTGAATGGAGCTGTGTAGGGACTATGAAGAAGGAGAGTTTGTGATTGTTGATTGTCACATTCAGTTATGTGCGATTGTTGGGTACATGACTGGACTCGTGAAAGGAGGGTAACTGAATGATATGATTAGGTGAATTCGAGGTAATAAAGCGAATTTGATATTAATGTGTAAACGCAGCGGGTCTTGTTATTTCCATACTTGGTCGTCTCACGATCAATAGGTCACCTCGAACAGTCACGCATAGCCACTAGAAGTGATCACAGTCTTCTTCAACATTTATTAAACTCTTCTTTAGCTGTGTAATTATTCAATGGATCAGATTGCATTTACGTGATGTTGGTAAATAGCACAGGCTGGTGAGGTTGTCGAGACACATGTCAAAAGCCGTCCACTACTTCACAACTATCATCTGCTGCCATCCAACCAAAGGCATGATCATCGTTTTCGTACCACCATTACTCAGAAATGCGTTTGCCTATCCTGTATAATCTCCACCCAAACGCCTCCCATAACCCCAACACTCTAGATCACTTGGTCTTCTTCCCCGCAGCCCCACCCTCACTCTCCCCCACTTCGCCCAACACCTTCCCCTGCTCTCGCTCTCCCCTTCCCTTGGGCAGCGTTCTCTTCCCCCCACGAAACGTGTTTGCCGAAACCCCGATATCGAGGCCCAGCGACTCAGCCTCCTGCTGGCGAATCTTCTTCTGTCGATTCTCGGCACCACGTAGCAGGTACGGGCGCACGAGCACGTATGCACCGATGATGAGAATGATGCGGATCCAGCGCTGGGCAGACATTTCCTCAAAGGATTTGCGGCTGTTGATCAGGAGGCGGTCCTTCCAGACGGTGGCTTCTTCGAGGAAGGCTTCCATTGTTGTGGTTTGTGGTTTGGGAGAGGGGTGGATGGGATTTTGTAATTTGCGATGTGGAGAGGTGGTTTTTTAGACTTTTATTTGAAGGTTGAATTGAGTTGGAATTTTTTTGCGCGACTTTGCGTGAAAACGGTGGAAAGGAGCAATGTATGGCGTTATGATGAGGGAGATAAAATAACGCGCCGGCTGAATCGCGGGCGGAGATGGTCATCCCCGCCATTGGTCCAGTCACGACGCGTCGCGTCATCCTCGCTCTTTACTCCATCACGTCTAGATACGACGCCTCAGCACCATCGCAGAGAGAAAAAATGGCATCCAACGACGACGCCGCCCTCGAGCGGGAAGAAGTAGCCTCCCCTCTCCACCTCCTCAATCAAACCCTGGCTAACCTTCCCATCCCAGCGTCTCAAATCCGCCCTATGGTACTCAATCGGGCAGTTCGTCGACGAAGAGAGCCTGGCCATGAATCTCAACGCAACTCCACAATTCATCGGCGCTTTGACAGAACTTGTGTACACACAAATCGGTACTTTCCCCCCTGCGCATCTCACCCACCATGCATACTCGCTTGCTCGACCACAAAGAGTCCACCAGTCTCTTCTTTTTCAGAGTCTAACTATTCCTGCAGCAAACACAGCCCGCGACCTCGAAACCTTCTCTAAGCATGCGGGCCGCAAAGTGATTAATACGGATGATGTCATGTTGTTGACAAGGAGGAACGAAGCGCTGGAGAGCATTTTGAGGAGAGAGTTGGATGGGATGAGGGTGGCGGAGGGGAGAGGAGAGGAACAAGGGGCAGCGAAAAAGAAGGGGAGAGCTGTTGGAAATGGGAAGGGAAAGGGGAAGGCATGAGAGTTTGGTACCCAGGATGATGCAATGAGAGGGTCACATATGACAGCGCGACGTGATGAGGAGTTGCGGAGTTATGGAGTTGATGGATAAAGGATAATACCCGTTTGTGTTTGTTCAAGGAGGGCGTCTTGTCCTGCGCAAGAATATGGATACTTGTAATCACAGCATAGTCAAGCAAATAAGAATAAAATTGTGAAGTCTTAATGTATTCGTGTATCATTATTAATTATCAAGCCATTAGGCATATCGTACGATCCAGATCCTTCCTCCTTAGTGAATGGCTCACTAGCTCAAACTTGGTATTATGCATGACGTCGTTATATAGTACAAACAAAAGGAAATCTACCTCCATCCCCGCGCTCAGTCAACTAGACAGATGCTTAATAATCCGGCATAGGCAAGGATCATGGCTTAGTAGTTGGTGGCTGTGCCAGTGGTGTGGTGAGGGTTGAAGGTGTTCTGGGGCAGAGGAGCAGTGTGATATCCACCCGTAACAGGGACGGCAGGCTTATTAGGGTTCTCGTAGGCACCGTGAGGAGCATCAACAGTAGTACCAGTGTAAGCAGTGTCGTGGGATGGGCGGACATCATGAGCACCAGGTGCGAGGTAAGAGTTGCGGGTCGCAGTGTGGGCGCCAACCTCGGGGTCGTGGACAGCCTTCTTGCGCTGCCAAAACTTCTTCTCACCGGTACCGCTGGTGTAGTTGTTGCTAGGTCCCGGGCCGTAGCGCTGCTCCTTCTTGTGAGACTTGCCCATGAGGAATTGCACGACAGTCGAGATGAAGAAGAGGACGCTGGGAAAGTTAGTGTGTGTTTGATCGAAAATAGGACATGTAGCCACTTACGCTCCAGCAATAGCGACAGCAAAGCAGACAGTATTGAGACGGCACGCAGTGCGCAAAGACACAGCGTATGTGATCTCGTTTTGCCATCCGTTCTTCACACTGGAATCGCCGTCTCCAAGAGGAGTTTCGACGTATCCAGAGCAGCTGTGAGCACCATCGCGAGTAAGAACTGCGATAGCGACGAAAGCACCGCAGAAGAGTAGGTTCATAATCACACCAATGAAAGCAAAGAAGGTCTTTCCGCCGAGGCAGCAGACAAAGACCAAGGCCAAAAGGGTGTAAAGCACGGCGGCGCCTGACATGCCCTCAACAGCCTGTTGCCATCTTGGGATGCTGACGTTACGGTCGGCTTGCACGGCGAGAAAGTAGGAGTAGATGCCGAGGATAAGGCCTGCGCAGCAGAATTCGAGTCCATAAAGGAACAACGAGCCGAATTTGAGGACAGCCTTGCCGAGAGCCATTGTGGAGACTGGCGATGGAAGGAGAATAGAAGATGGACTGGTCTGAGTTGGATAGAGGAAATGTGAGTTGATCTGTAAAGAAAAATTTGATCCCAAGTCCCTTCCATACTTATATCCTGAGTACGACGCTCCAAGCCTTCCCTATGACGCAGCCTTGTATTCACGCAGCTCCCAATTTCTGCCCTGTTCGGATACTACGTCGATCACTTGGACCGTGCGTTGTGGCTGATGATACGTCACCTCGCAAGGCTTGACCAACCGCAATGCAGGTCCGGTGCCAGCCTTGCATCGCTTGGATGCGAAAGGGTGACGACAAGCTCCATTTGGCGCAGGATCTGCTTCGATGTCTCCACATCAAGGAAGCGCATATGACATCGGCCGTGCTTGACTTCGTGGTTCCTGTGGCTTTTCGTGCCGATGTGCATAGTCTTGCAACGTTCGAGACCGTGTGCCGTGACAACCGAGTGGTTGAACAAGGTTTTGTGACGAGTAACAGGAGATCGGGGACAACTTGGTTTTTGATCGAAATGTCCTGCACAGAAGGGATCGGGTCTTTCTCAAGACGTCAGAGGTGCTGTCGCGTTCCACTAGAACTGGATTACTGGCAAATTGGACAGGCAGGTTGTGCGAGTGACAACAGGGGTAATCTCCTGTTGGACAACTGTTTCGATTCCCACCGCATACCATGACGGTACTGCCAGTCTCTGCTTGGCACACTCTCAAGACAGCCACATTCTCAATGCGCAAATCACACTTGAAAGATAATTGAAAAAATTTGGCAATGCAATATGAATATGTATTTTATACAAGCAACAGACAAGCCAAATCATCTATGTACATGAAATCAGATAGGTATCTCCAAGACTACAACGTCCCGTTGTCTCTATTCTTTTGTCGAACCTCGCTAGACTACTAAGCCCTCAGGCACTGGCTGTAGTAGTCGTTCTGCTTGACGCAGGTCGCGCCGTCAGCGCAAGCGGTAGGACCAGTGTAGCCGATTCCACCGCACTTGTAGTAGAGCTTCACAGCACCGGAGCTGCTGCCGCCAGTAGGAGCAGCAGCCTGCGAAGAAGGCCTGACGAGAGTAGCGAAGGTGGTGGGGATAAGAGTAGGGAGAGCAGAGGTCACGTTGCCAGAGGGCGCAGGGATGACACCAGATGCAGCGGGTGCGGAGGTGATCTCGACAATAGGGGGAGACTCGACCGAGCTGTAATCGGGAACAGGCGCATCGGTAACAGTGGGCTCAGCAACGGGTGTCTCAGCAACGGTTGTCGCGGCCTCGGTAGCCTCAGGGGTTTCAGCGGCAACAGAAGTTGGGGCAACGGACGACGCAACTGGTGCAGCCGTGGCAGAGGGGACAACAGTCGAGTTGCCAGCAGCAGGGGCAGATGTAGCAACGGGAGTAGAAGCACCGGAGCCGTCGCAAGAAGCAACTGGGCCACCGGGGGCGCTGTAGGTGCTGATGTCGAAGCCATTGTAGACGTTGGGAATGTAGATGTTGGCATCCTCAGCCTTGTATGCGCCAGGAAGGGAGATGGTAGGACCGCAGGCACCCTTGGTTCCGGTTCCAACGATCTTCAACTGAGCGCAGCCAATGTAGAATTGGGCACCACCGATAGTCTGGGAGCCGTGTAGAGCCAGCATCTCAGAGCGGAGCTAGAGGGTGTCAGAAAGGAATACGAACAGAAATACGGCTAGACTTACCAGGTACTCGCCGCTTGCGAGGCCAGTGGGAAGCTTGAACTCGTGGGTCATGTTGTTTGCCATCATGATCGCGTTGGCCCACTCGCCGTTAACAGCGTCGAGTTCGTCAATCTTAAACCACCCAGCACCAACACCAGTTGCCTGGGAGGCATCATCGACGGGTCCATACAAAAAGTGTGTGATGGGTCCAGGGTGACCGGAGCTGTCCCACTGCACCTTGATGCTGTCTCCCTCCTTAGCGGCAACAGTCTCGACACCGGAAGGAACCTTGCTGCCACCAACGTTGCAAGCCAAGTCGTTGCTGGTCAAGTCTGTGACGGGGCTGTTGGAAGGGGGCATCCTAATGCCAGTCTGGTAGCCAGGGGAAACATCGTTGATCCACAGCTGGTGCCAGTTCTGGTGAGCCGAGACGGCGGAGATGAGGGCCGTGGTAAGAAGAGCCTTTGCGAACATCTTGAAGAGTTGATGAAGAGATGAAGAGATTTTGAAATGTACAGTGAGTGATAAGCAAGTGATTCCAGATCACGTAACGAAAGAGTGTATAAAGAAGTGAGTGAAGGTAAATGATAGGAGAAAAAAAGAGAGTAAAGTTGACTGAAGCAACTGTATCAAAGAAAGACTTGCCCGTTGGAATAACGAAATCGAAGAGGTGCCTGGGTTCGCAGTGCTTTTAAACTACAACGAACTCTCCCGAATTCCGAAATGCGATATCTGACGCCGGGTGGATGCATGGGTGCACCACGACACCCGTTTGCGCTATACCGACATAGGGTACGAAGCGAGTAACACAGGTCAAAGCCAAGTCTGTAAAAGGTAGCGCTTTTGCCAGCTCGGGCATGGTGAGATCGCATGTAATGCGAAATCGCGGTACAGAGCGGTACAGAGTCCTGATTTCAGGGCAACCGAGATTGGACGGACATGTTGGTGGGGGAAGGAATGCTGGAACGTTTCGAAACCCGCCAGCATTGCAGTACTCAGCGCTAGTTGTTGTTTCAAACGCCCTTGACAGGCGTCAACCTGGGTTCTTCCCGTCTTCTTGCTGCATGTTAACGCCATGATGAGGGCTGGGTTTCGCGGATTGATTGATCGTGCGGGTGGGCGCATACACAATGCAAGCTTCCCAAAGAGACTAGAGAAGTTGAAAAATGAACAAAAAAGAAAAGATGCAAAGTGGATAAGCGCGTAGATGTCGCTGCGCAAAGATGCGAGGTAGATGTTCTTGAGCAAGGCTGTGTGTCACGACACGCTGAGTTGGCGCGTAGGCATCATTGTAGGAAAATGCGGGTCCCCTTGTCATATTCTCCCGACAAACAGTTCAAGCCTCGCAAACTCTGGTGTTTCGAACTAAGTAAATATTCATGCTCTGACGCCCAAGAGAACTATTTCCTCCTCCGAGCGCCAACCATCCTGACAGCATTGCCCACAAATCATACCATCTGCGGGCTGACTCGTACAGATGTCTTGGGTGTTTCCTCAATTACAGTGGAGCTCAATATATTCGGCAGTGCCCTCGCTCAGTTCGGCATTCTCAATATGGTTTGCGCTACCGAATTTGGATCTATTTCTACTGAACTTGTGTTGTTTGTCTATGCGATGGAGTGTCAGATGTGGGCAGATAGCGCAGTTGGCCGTACTGAACTTGCACATCGCATAGGCGCTCTCATATATTAGAGATACAGAAACCACTCGCTGTAGGATGGCGTTGATGATTTTCTGGGCTCGTGAATATATGGAAATGGCTTCTTTGCGGATGCTCATGCAGAAGAATTCGCCAGTCCCCATCCAGACGGTTGCCCCTCAAGATGACTTGAGGAAAAATGCGAACAGAAACATGAGGAAGACTGTTACGATACTGACGATTCGAGACTTGCTTTTAGAAATCATTCCAAAAGTCTCTGTCACCGCAACAACCTCAGTCAAAAAAATTTACACAGACACCCGATGACACATGCCAGTAACGGGAACATACGTCTAAATCGGTCGACTGTGCAAGTAGCATACATCAGGAAAATAATTCAGAGGTTTTATTCAATGCGCTGGTCTGCTGAAGAGCGCTGTTGCTAGAGAAAAAAGCCTGGTAGATCTTCATAGAGCAACTGTTGAAAAAGCTATATCAATTGAGTTGCTGGTCAACATTAAGAAAGATACCTAGCATAAGTAATATATGGTTTTTCACCCAGATCATAGCAGGAAATTTCGTGGTTTCGCTTTTTCGCAAACTACTTCTTCGAAGAGTGGAGTGGTCAGCAAAGATTTAATGTTTTTCAAATTGCAAGGCTCTTGACTTGTCGCTGATCCTTTGCTGGACCCACACTGGATTGTCTCGAAGACTAGATAAGACTTTGACAGCTTCTCTCAGTTAATCCTGCTTGAAAAGCAATCAGGTGACTCGGAGCACATGGAGAAAGTCGATATCATGGTAATCGGTGCGATTGCTTGGAAAATCCGGATAGTCTTTCGGTTCCAATCCCCAAGTTTCGTTAGATTTTAATATAACCATTGATGATTTGATATATCACGGATCCACTGTGACTGGAATTCGTTCGTTTAGGGTAGGAAATTAGGCTCGCTATTTTAGCATTTTTGGGTTTTGTATCCATCAAACGCTAGACTTTCAGGACCAGCAGTTTCGTCGCTTTGGTCAATCCTCTTGAATGCGTGTCGAGCAATAAATCCGTCGGTGTGATGCGGTGTAAATCTTGAGATGGAAGCTGATACAACACCGATCACATATTCCGTGATAATTGTCTACCGGCGATCAGAGCTGTCACACATTAGTGCGAAGGAGGACATGCGTACTCTTCCGAGTAGGACATACTTGTCTGCCACTACGCTTTCTACAGTATATGTTGTATTTATTAATCTGATCAAACTTGGTACGGACTGCTGGAAGTAATACTTTTAATAATTATGCAACGATGCTACCTACGAAACGGACTCGTCGGGAGACAGGCATATACCAATGTATTGACGCGTGGTACTCGTACTTCATACATGTGCTAGTTAAAGGTATCGTGAAAAGATCTGAAGCTGGAGGATTCTCATGCAATTGTTAAAGGGTCCACAGGCATAAAGAGACAAGTGGTGGGCGCTCAGACCAAGATGTGGAAACTGCGGGGTTGTCCTCGTATAGAAGCATCCACTTAGGAGATCCAAACTATGCCGCTTTCCCAAGTGGAACGAATGTCTGATTCGAGGAATAATAGATGATGCGCTCCCTTCCGCAAGTGTCGAAATAATGGGAATCTTCGCGACTTCAGTTCCAGCTGGCGGATAAATGTCACCATCGAGCTAGCGGGATTAGTCAAAGACATTGGAGGTCGCAGGCAGCATATCAAACAGTCTCTGTTACAGCTGTTATCGCTGCACTTTTGCAAAGAGTATTTGACATCTGTATGCACTATGGGAGAATCAACCGCTTCAACAATGGGACCATTTACTAACCCGGTTCTTCCTGGATTCAATCCTGATCCTTCCATCGTCCGCGTTGGGGACGACTACTTTTGCGTCACGTCCAGTTTCGAGTACTTCCCAGGGGCGCCGATTTATCACAGCAGGGACCTCATCAAATGGGAGCTAATTGGGCACGCCCTCACCCGCAAATCTCAGCTCGATATAAAAACACCTGAGCCTGGAGGCGGTATCTGGGCAATAACTATTCGTTACCATCAAGGCACATTCTACATCATTACCAACTCTTTCGACAGATATAGGCCACAAGTTGATGACAGAGTATGGCCTAGGGGGTTCTATGTAAGGACTAATGATATCTGGGACGACAGCAAGTGGTCAGATCCAGTGTATTTCGATCAAATTGGATTCGATCACGATCTCTTCTGGGACGACGATGAGCTTGTCTATCTTTCATCAACGTACAGAAAGTTGGAGAGGTCGCCAGACTCAAAGATCAAAGATTTTGCGATTCACATATCGACCATGGAACTCGACACCGGCTCTCTGACTTGTGCTCCTGTGATGGTCCGGGAGTCAAAGTCTGGAGTCGCTGAAGGATCCCATCTTTTCAAACGGAATGACTACTACTACCTATTTACGGCTGAGGGAGGCACTGAGTCTGGCCATTGCGAGTATGTGAGTCGAAGTCGTGAAAGCCCCTTTGGTCCATGGGAACAAGCGCCACACAACCCACTCTGGCGGAATACAACCGATGATGAGGTTCAGAACACGGGACACTGTGATCTGGTTGAAGATACCAAGGGTCAGTGGTGGGCGTTGTGCTTGGGTGTGCGACCAAGAAGAAACGGAAACGAGTGGCGAACATCCGTGTTTGGGCGGGAATCACTTCTGTTGCCTGTTCGATGGGAAGATGACTGGCCAATATTTAACGAAGGCAAGCCTGTTACCTTGCAGATGAACGGTCCCGGAATGTACACCCTTAAAGAGGATAAGGCATGGAGGGACGACTTTGTCGGAGAAGAGCTCAGTCTTGGGTGGTACAAAAAGAGCAAGTTCAGGTACAAATTTTGATTGAGACAGACTGATAACTTTGCTACAGATACACCGGCCAAAAAGGATTACTCTTTGACAGATCGACCAGGATCCTTGACCTTACACGGTGGGCCATACACATTAGCAATGCCTACATCGCCCACACTTCTTCTCCGTAAGCAGAGGCACTGGCCTGTCGTCTGGAAAACCGAACTAGAATTTGAACCAAAAGTTACCCGAACTGAAGCTGGAACTGTGGTTTGGTGGAACTACCTTTGCTTTGCAAGCATCGGTGTCAGACTCCAATCAAATGGGAGCCAAAGTCAAAGAGTTATCCGATTTACGCCTCCTGCAAACACTGACAAGTACGTGGAGGAGCCTATAGAAGCTCATAGCCGGGTAAAGTTCATTGTTGACTGCACGGAGCAAAGCTATCGCTTCGGTTTCAAGGAACTTGATGTTGGAAGTGATGGGGAGTGGAAATGGTTAGGAGAAGTGGATACCCAGGTGTTGACGCGAAATCCAGAGATTGGCCAGCCTTTTACGGGTATGATGCTTGGACTGTACTCCTTCGGCGAGCTGCAACCTGCTCTTGCCCCGGCACACTTTGCCTACGCTGAATTTGGAGAACGCAAAGAATGATGGGGCGGATATAATTTCTCTAGGGCTACAAGTTTGCTAGAACCTATTCAGAAGATTATATTGTAAAAAATATTTTCAATTTTGTCTATGCTTTTCATTGTGTTTTTACGAAATTGCACTACAGGTGTTCACATCGAAAGATAGCATCTGCCAAATATCACCCACAGGTGAACGCAATGACGACCCCGGTAGGACTTTCTACAATCCCCTCAGCAACCTCTTTGTTCAAGATTTCAAGAATATGTCAATTCTTGTGGGACCTTCCAAGCAAACAGCCTAAATCGGTAATGAGATTTGTGGCGTTTGCCAGGTGCATCTTGGCTCAAAGCCTTCGTCTCCGCATTGCGACTTTCCCACGTCACACCCACATGCTCGACACTGACAATCCCGGAATATTACAAAGCGGTCGGGTTATGCACATGCAAAATCCTCTAGCATTAGAGTCATTGGCGGACTATACTATGTGTATGCAATATTAGTTCCAAGCAGTCAAACAAGCCATGGTGGTGGAAGAATGTTTTCCGAAGATGCATACATGTTCGTATAAATGCACAGGATAACGTAAAGTAGAAGTGCCAATGTCTTGGATAATGCAGCATTCCAGCTCCGAGGAATGTATGCAAGGTCTCATCGAGCGGTCGGGAAAGAATAAAAAGCACAAAATACCTTGCAGAATACAGGGAAATATCCAACTATCTCCAGGTGTAGATCATCATGCATCAAAAAGTAAGCGGCGCTCTGTTATTGCTAGCGACAGCTGCCGCATTGCAGAACATTACATGCCAGCACTGCGAAGATGTAGCCCATGGCTTTGCATCACTTAATGGCGGAACCACAGGTGGGAAAGGCGGCCCGATCGTCTATGCAAATACCTACCAGGAACTCAAGGACTACGCATCACGACAAGGATCTCTCATTATTCGGGTGAACGGGGAACTTACTGCTGATGTGAAGGGATATGAGATTCCCATTGCGACGAACAAGACAATTATTGGGGTTGGAAAGGATGCCAAAGTCGTCGGAGGTGGGTTTGCCATCAAAGGCACGAAAAACATCATCCTGCGCAATCTGCAAATCAGTGATACACGCATACAGGAGGATTGGCCAGGGAAAACCGAAGACTGGGACGGGATACAGGTCGATAACGGAACGAACATCTGGATCGACCATGTGAAGGTATATGCGGTCTCTCTCTCTCTTTTTCTTTCTTTCTTTCTTTCTCTCTTGATCATCCACATCACATGTGCTGTAATGGCTGACTTTTTTTAGTTTGCCCGTATGAACGACGGCCTGATCGACCTCCGCCGCGACTCAACCTACATCACCGTATCGTCAACCATTCTTTCCGAGCACAACAAAGCTCTAGGGATCGGCTGGACGCAAAACGCCACGGCAAAAGTAACCATCAACGACAGTTTCTTCAACTCGACCAACGCGCGCAACCCCTCTGCTGATAACCTCGACATGTGCCACATGTACAACAACTACTTCAGGAATTGCACTGCGTATGGGACATATGCGCGGGGTCAGACAAGACTGCTGGTCGAGCATTCATACTATGAAGATGTGTTCGATCCGATTGTTGCGGGGCCAAATGCGTCGGTCAAGGCTAATTGGATTAAGTTCAAGGGGACTCGTGGGGAGAAGATGTTGGATGCTAATGCCGAGAAGGTGTTCAAAGCGAGTGATTATTACCTATATTCGCTCAGAGACCCATATGATCTGCCGAATGATATTCCGTATTTTGCTGGGCCACAGGCGGATATTGGGAGTTAGGTAGCTTGGATGAATTGGCAGAGCGCCAGAAAGGAGGATGTAAAGAGGTGGTGATGAGTCTTGGATGGTGTAGAAAGAGCTTCGCAAAGTTGTGATTTGCCTGGAACTAACCTGCTGTCCTGGGGCTAGCGATCGCAAGTACATTATGTCGCACACCTTCGTTCGCAGTCTTTGGGTGGCCATTGGTCGATCGTGCTGCCCACAATATGGACAATGAAGATCTCGAGCCCCTCTAATAAACAAAAATCATGGGTCTTGCTTTGCGGGGCAATCGAGCGAGCTGCTCGCGCGTTGCAGAAAATTAATGTGCTCGGAAGACGATAGGTTCGAAGACGCCTAGAAGGCGAGCCGACATGTGGGTAAGCTGGCTCTTGCGGGGCTGTAAAGGTGGATAGTAAGCAGCATTGGAGCGGTCAGTTATCTTACTTGATCTCACCTGTGCACTCTTTTAACAGTATAATAATCAACACCACTCGAAGCTGTTTTCTCCGTAAGGCCACTGCAGATTTCTATTGCCAGCGGTGTGCACCATGCTTCCATATCCCGCTTTTGTCGCCTCTTGAGAGGTGAAGGTTGGAAGCGAACTGAGATGACGGAGGCTGGCTTCGGAGCATTCATATCGTCACGATTAGAAAGAGCAAATCCTGGGCCGAGATGACCTGCAGAGGTTGGCACAGAAAGAACAAAGGGTCCAGCCCCCTGCATCCGTTCCTTGCGTCAGGTGTGTACGTCCCAAAAACAGTGTCTTGAACGGAAGGGGTGAGGAGATCGCGGCACGTGACCCATACACAGAGTGATCGAAGCCAAAGCTGATTCGGCTGGCTCAATGCGTCTTAGTTGCAGCTGCTGTTTCGGGAGATTGTGAAACATCAGCGTCCATTTTAAGTAGTCTGGGTAAGCAGACTGCGCAGCCACAAGACAGGCCTAGAGACCACCTGTTGATTCCCTGCCAAAGCCAAAAGCACCGGCAGCATCTCCAGCCTCTGCGAGTCTTGATTTTTGCGGGACACGTCTGCGGTGCACTTACGAGACGACAAGTGACGAGGCGAACCCATTATGGTTGGCCTACCCGTCTCCCCCCCCTGCTAGCAGCAGAGTTGAAGGCGGTCAGGGACAGGTCCACAATTCACATAGCGGCGGTCCCGCCTCCAATTCACCCATTTGCATTGCTACATTCACACGTCCACCGCCGCCAGATGCTTATGAAAAGGCTGCGACTGCCGTGACAAGCAAGCACTACTCTGCTCATTTTTCTTGCACAACCCCCTGGACCAAGCAGTTGCGGTCCCCCAGCTGCGACTCCCCCTGCACTCCGTCTGGAACCCTTGATCGCCAAATATGAGTGAGCCCACCGCCCAGACAGCGAAGAAGCCGGCCAGGCCTGCGAGCTCAGCCAGCTCCGACAAAGACGGCGTAAGTGTGCGACGTGTGTCTTGTGCACGCCGGAACCCGAGACTTGCAGCAGGTTGACTGACGCGAGGTTGCCCTGCAGGAGAGCTTCGAAGACGCACCCGAGAATAGCCCCCGCCCCGACTCCCACGACGATTCAGACGACGACGACGAAGACGAAGACGAGTCCGAAGACTCTGAGGATTCGGAAGATTCCGAATCCGAATCCTCGCAACGGCAATCAGTTGACAGCAAGCGCGCGTCCTCGTCGTCGTCTGCTATGCACGAGCCTGCCACCAGCACATCTGCGCCTGCAGCGTCTGGCGCGCCTGCAGTACCCAAGGAGGCTAGTGATAAGACAGAGAAGCCCCAAGGCAACACTGATACTTCGGAAGAGTCCCGCAAAAATGTGCCGCCTGCAAAGTCTCCCCTACTCACCTCTCACCGAATATCAGTGACATCAGACATGACTGATGTGTCATTGGAGGAGAGCGATGGGACTTCTAGCCCGCCCCCAAAACTACCACCGCGAGACTCACGGGACTCAACAACCGCACTGCAAGGCCTGTCTGGCAGGATGTCTCCTGTCAAATTTCCTCCTCCACCACCGCCACCGCCGGCGCCGCCCGCACAGGAGAAGCCCGCCCCAGCCCCCACCATGTCTAGGAAGCTCACAAGTCCCTTCTCATGGCTATCACGGAACAGCTCCAGCAAAAAGATTGACACACCGCACACATTGCCTGCATCAGAGCGACGAAACACCAACGCCTCAATTGCGACGCTGGGCAGCAATCCAGAACTCACATTGAGCAGGATCGAGGACGAGGACCAACACCCAAGCAACCGGTCGAGCCAAGGAAGCTTGCGTGACCGCTTCAAGTTCTTGAGGATGAGGGAAGAGGCAGGCATAACATTGGGCGACGAGACTGGCATTGAGGTTGGTCACGCGCGAAGCACAAGTGTCGGTCTAGGCCTGGTCGGCACAGGAAGCGTGGCCGAGGACGAACATCAGTCTGGCACTGTGAGTCCCCCGGCTACCTCACTCTCAAAGCAGCCCACCATCAACCTAAATCTCGCCCCGGGGACTGCGGCTGGATTCGCAGCTGGGCCTGCAGGAGATGCAGCTGAACCAGTGGACTGGGACCTATGGCAATCTGTCGTCAACGAGGGGCCTGCAGCTATTGCACGTACTAGCCCTGAAGAGTTGAATCGTGCCATATCGAATGGCATCCCCCAGGTGATTCGTGGCGTCATCTGGCAAGTACTTGCGCAAAGTAAGAATGAAGAACTCGAAAGCATGTACAAGGAGCTCGTTGCCCGCGGGACAGACAAGGAGCTCATGACCGTTCGAGCATCTACCATCAGCAATGGAACTAGTAAAGAGAAAGACTCGGTTGCTTCTTCTTCGTCGTCAGTTCACTCTGACTGCTCCACACCAGCCACAACCACAGGGAGCACCAACGTCCCTCTACCTTCCCCGTCAATAAAGTCAGACACTTCCGACGAGGCGACCAAGTCACAGGCAAAACTTGCCGCAGACCGAAAACATAATGTTGCTGAAATATCAAAACTGGAGAAGACCATCAAGCGCGATCTGGGCGCCAGAACAAGTTACTCCAAATACCTCATGGCAGCTGGTCTGCAGGATGGACTTTTTGGTATCTGCAAAGCTTACGCCTTGTATGACGAAGCTGTTGGCTACGCTCAAGGCATGAATTTCATCGCAATGCCTCTATTGTTTAATGTAAGTACGTTTATGCCAACTTCAGATCACCGCTAATATCCACAGATGCCTGAGGAAGAAGCATTCAGTCTCTTTGTGACGCTAATGAACAAATATGGTTTGCGTGATTTGTTCGTCCACGACATGGCAGGGCTGCACTTGCATCTCTACCAATTTGAGCGTCTTTTGGAAGAGTTTGAGCCCGCTTTGTACTGCCACCTTCGTCGACGAGAAGTAAAGCCACAGCTATATGCTACCCAGTGGTTCCTCACTCTTTTCGCGTACAGATTCCCTCTGCAGCTTGTTCTCCGGATCTATGACCTTATACTCAGCGAAGGTCTAGAATCAGCAATCCTCAAGTTTGGCATTGTGCTAATGCAGAAGAACGCGGAAGCATTGATGGGCATGAAAGACATGGCGACACTTACGACCTTCTTGAAAGAGCGGATATTTGACGTTTACATCGACAAGGCTCCTTCAGCAAACTCAATCCTAGAAAATGGGTTTTTTGGTTCAACTGCAGGTGTTGATAAGGAAGTCTACCGTGCAGACATGCTTGTGAAAGATGCTGTTGAAGTTAAGGTCACATCTGAGATGCTGAAGCAGTACACTGCTGAGTGGAAGGAGCAGCAACGAATAGAAAAGGAGCGTGAAAGCGAACTTCAAGGATTGAAGGAGAAGGTGGCTAAATTCGAAGCCAGGGTTCGATTATTGGAAGGCCGCGCTGAGCAATCTGACATGGAGCATGTGCAGGTGGCCTCGGAACTTATCAAAACCAAGGTCGAGAACGAGAATCTTTCGGAGCAGAATGAGACTCTGAAGACCAAAGTCGAAGAGCTACAGAAGATTGTAGATACGCAACCCGACGAGGTCGAAGCCAGGCTTAAGAGTGAGATGGAGACTGTGATGCAGAAAAACATTGTGGTGCACAACGAAAACCGAGCCCTGGAGGAGCAGATGGCGGAAATGGAGCAGGAGTTGGTGGCGACAAAGATGCAATGGGCAACCGTAAGTTCACGAGTTTCCTGACTGACAACTTATCCCACTGACATTTCTACAGATCAACGAAGAGCACGAAGGTCTCAAGCAAAAGTGGAACCACGTCTCACAAATGATGAAAAAATAGCCAACGATTCAAAGCTTTGCGCCGCCGTCGTTGGCATAAAGATTAATTTGCACAAAGATTATAGCCACCTTTATGTCCGCGGAAGACTACAATATGTGGTTCAAGCACTCCTCAATTCAGTTCGCCTTGTCAATAGTAGCTGCCGTTGGTCAACGATTTCCACATGACTCATCTCTTCTTTTCCACCTGCTTTGGCAGTGCGCTATTCGCGGCTCGGTCAAGCACCCTGTCGGTAGCTATTTTTCGTTTTTAGGTTTCGCTCGTTTTTGAATAGCATGCATGGATATGGTAGCGCGGCCGCAAAGGAGTTTTGGCAGCAGAGATAGGTCTACATCTCTATTGACCCACGAGGAAGTGGTGGGCGTGCCCTGTATTAGTCTTGAGTTTGTAGTACCCCATTGGGGAATTGAGCCTCATATGAAGCTTAGAGAGACTCGTTTCTTGATATCCAAGTGATTCGTCTTCGGCCAAGGTCATTTACTTCCAACATGCGAAGAGCATGGTTGCAAGGTAAAGTTATGTCGGCCAGCGCTAACGTGGCACGCTAGTAGTATGGACTTGGCAAGGAAATTGATCCACGACTCCATTCAGGATCTGCTTCTCCTCTCCAACATCAAAGACGACAAAACGACACAACGCGCAACCCAACTGCGCCTCATCGTCTCTTCCCTCATTTGATAGTCGCGACTAATAATCAGCATCTTAATTCTGATACGCGCAGACGCTATGGCTGCGCCTACTCCCGACCTCAACGCCATCCTCGCGGCTCTTGGTACGTTAAACACTGCGCGCTCAACGGAAGTCTGCTGACAGTATTGCTAGCTGCTGGACGTGGCCCCTCCACTACTCCATCGCAGGCACCACAACAGCCCCCACCGGCGCAGCATTTGCCGCCTCAGGGAATGCCGCCTGGCTACCCGGGCGCGCCTGCCATCCCCAGCTACAACTTCCCCCAACCCACAAGCTCTGGCAGCCTTGACCTTAACGCAATCAAACAAGGTATGGCAGGTTCTGTCAGCATCCAGGATGCGCTTGCAAAGGCGCGTGGTTTCGCTGCCCAGAAAGGTCTCGCCTACGAAGCGCGTCCAGGTATCCCCGACTCCTGGTCTGGTCTCGGTAGCCCATCGCAGACTTACACAGTGACAGCTCACCAAGAAGACCCGCGTTTGAGCGGACGTCCTTACCGGCGCTCTCGGTCGCGGTCCCCACCGCGTCGAGACGCTGCGCGTGACAGCTACAATCCTTATCGAGATGAACGACGTGATGAGCGCCGAGGAGGAGGCTTTGGCCGCGAAAGGTCTCGCTCACCTCCTCGCCGCAATACTTTCTCTCCTCCGCAGCAGTTTGGCGGAAATGACCGTAGCCCTCCTCCCAATGATAACTCTGAGGTGATTCTCATTGACTCTTCCCTGGTTGGTCTTGTGATTGGACGCCAAGGTGAGAGTCTCCGCCGTATTGAGCAAGAATCAAGTACTAGGATCCAGTTCATCAACGGCCCTGAGGCTGGGCCACAGCGCGAATGTCGCATCACTGGCAGTCCTGGTGCCCGAATCAGTGCGAAGCGTGAAATCAACCGCATCATCGAAGAAAATGGCGGCAATCCCGCTCGTGAAACTGGTCGCAATGCACGAGCTGGTGGTGCCAAGACGGTTGGCCAACAACAGCCTGCTTTACGTGAAGGCGAGCAATCGTCTCAGATCATGGTGCCTGACCGTACTGTTGGCCTCATCATCGGCCGAGGCGGCGAGACTATTCGTGACCTGCAAGAGCGAAGTGGTTGCCACGTCAATATTGTCGGTGAAAACAAGAGCGTGAACGGCCTTCGTCCCGTGAATCTCATTGGAAGCCCCGCTGCTGCTGCCCATGCTAAGGAGCTCATCATGGAGATTGTTGATAGCGACACAAAGCAGATGGATGGCCCAGTACAAACTCAACAACAGCCCCACCAGCCGCAGTTCCAGAACAAGCGTGAAAACTTTGATCCTTACAGTGGTGCTGCTGCGGCCGGCGCTGGCGGCGGCAACAAGATCAATGACAGCATCATGGTGCCTTCAGACGCTGTCGGTATGATTATTGGCAAAGGTAAGACAATCGTTCACGGCAATCTGCTTCCAACACTGACATATCAGGCGGTGAAACCATCAAATCCATGCAATCTGACACTGGCTGCAAAATCAACGTTTCACAAGCATCAGGCGCTGATATTGAACGTGAAATTGGTCTTGTTGGATCTCGCCAGGCCATTGACGATGCAAAGCGTGCCATTTGGGAAAAGGTTGATCAAGTGGTAAGTCTAAATTCGTCGTATTCCGTGTTCATTGTTGACTGACATTTCGCAGAAGGACAAGAATAATTCTCGTCGACGTGATCATGGGAACCAGGATACTAGCTACTCACAACAGCAGGCTCCTTCTTACAGTCAAGCTGCGCAACCGGGACAGCCTCCCGCGCTAGCAGCAGGTGATGCAAGTGGTCAAGCCGCCGACCCATATGCTATCTATGGTGGTTATCAGCAATATTTGGCAATGTGGTATGCGTCCTTTGCTCAACAACAACAGCAGCAAGGGGGTCCACCTGCTCAAGGGCCACCAGGTGCTTAGGTTGTCACTCGTCCGCTTTGATGATGCACTCGTTGCTGAGACCTTGTCGCTTTGATGCTTGCTTGCATGACCAATGCCTGGATTTTGCTACAAGTGGCATGAACACGTCGACTTCGCCGGATTATCTTCGACCCTTCTTGACTTGCGAGATTGTTGAGACCGCCTTGACTTCGGATGACTTTGATCGCGCGCTACATTGCTCATGTCCGTCCATGTGGATTCGACCTCGAGTTTGTTACTCGGTTGCTTAGCTTGGCTCGCCACCTTTATCGTTATCACCTAGTCTGCGTGATCTGCATCATCTCGCTTGAGTTGTGTCTTTCGCCGTCCTGTGGGTGACTGCCGAATCTATATCGGAGCCGGAGTTTCATGACGATCTCTTCAATTGCAAGAACTTTGCACGGCTGCTGATCGTGATTGAATCTCGTTCATCTCGTTTTTCCAGCTTGATCGATTATACCCTTCCGGCGTTTGCGGCTTCTTGATTCTGGTATAAGCACTAAGGCACAATCTATGCGGATTGCATCTACGAAAAATCTCCATTTCATCAACAAAAGCATCCATTCGTTTGAATGTACAAATCGCTTCTTGCTGCTTTCCAGACGCAGACTTCGAAAAGCGTCTGTTCTTGGGATAGGTTCTTGGCTCTCCAATCATTGAGATTGATACAGAGTAATGCCAATATACGTGATTAGTTTAATTGTTGGCCTTAGAGAATACACAACGTTTTCAGTTTCAGCGTCACTTGCGAGAAGATGTTGCATTGCAAATGATTGTTCTGCGTCACAGCTATTAAAGACACTCGATTATATGAACTCACTATTTCAATATTTTCTTCCATGCTGCCTCTCATGTTAATAAATGCCCACCGGAGTTCGCCTTGCACACCGCTGCGCGTTATGTCCACACTAATCTCAAGTTCTCACGTGCCGAGCCCACAAAACGCGCTGGCGTTGCGGGGCTTTGCGACCTGCCCCTCCACCAGTGAGCCGCGGCGAACCCTGGACCTTTCACAGCCGGCGGTCGGCGAGCTCCTTCACGCGTTCATGGGTCAGCCGCAAGATAAGACGGCAATAGGCTGTGCGTGATTCGTTACCGCAGTGCTTGGTAGACCCTAGACCCCGTGGGACGGCTTCGCATCTGAAGCTAAGGGGGCCACAGTGGGAATGCTTTGTAGGTAAACTGCAGGTGGCGTTGATAGCTATCTATCCAACATTCCCCACATTCGGGGGCGAACGATTCTTGGGACTGATCCTGCGAACACTTTTCTTTCTTTCTTTGTGTCGTACAGTTCCCTTTGTCCTCCTGTGTCTTCTTTCGAGAGCCGAGTACAACGCAACATGGCGCCTGGTCTCGTGTCCCCTGGTCCTGCAGTTTCAGCAGAGGTGGAAAGGTCGTTGAACGAGGTTACCGCGAGCTACGATGACACATTGCGGTTCTATCTCAATGGGACGAAGGTCGTACTTGACGATGCGGATCCAGAGGTTACGCTATTAGAGTATCTGAGGGGGGTTGGACTGACGGGGACGAAGCTGGGTTGTGCAGAGGGAGGATGTGGTGCTTGCACAGTGGTATGTTTTGCACGCCCAATTCACTCGGGTTAGATTGAGAGAGCTTCAGATTTGGAGAAGGTGGCAACAAAAAGTAACCACCAGTCACTAATGAAAGACTCAGGTTATATCGCAATATAATCCCACAACCAAGAAGATATACCATGCCTCTGTGAACGCATGTCTGGCACCTCTAGTCAGTATAGACGGCAAGCACGTTATCACAGTCGAAGGCATTGGAAATGTCAAGAGGCCACACCCGGCACAAGAGAGAATCGCAAAGGGTAATGGCAGTCAATGTGGCTTCTGCACACCGGGCATTGTCATGAGCCTGTATGCGCTCCTCCGCAACACCGATGCGCCTACCGAACACGAAGTTGAAGAGGCCTTTGATGGCAACCTCTGCCGGTGCACAGGATACAGGCCCATCTTGGATGCAGCGCAAAGCTTTAGCGTTAAGACTGGATGTGGCAAGGCGACTGCAAACGGTGGAGGCGGGTGTTGCATGGAGAAAGATGGTGCAAACGGAGGAGGGTGCTGCAAGAGTGGTGGCAGCGATGAAGACGCACAGCCTATCAAGAGGTTCACACCACCTGGTTTCATTGAATACAAGCCCGATACTGAGCTCATCTTCCCACCACAACTGAGAAAACACGAGTTCAAGCCTCTCGCGTTTGGCAATAAGAAGAAGAGGTGGTTCAGGCCTACAACACTCGAACATTTGTTGGAGATCAAGAACGCATACCCTTCTGCAAAGCTGATCGCTGGGTCGACAGAAACTCAGATTGAGATCAAGTTCAAGGGTATGAACTACAACGCCTCAGTGTTTGTTGGCGACATTCCTGAGCTGCGACAGTTTGCTTTCCACGACGAGTACCTTGAGATTGGCGGGAATGTGGTTCTCACTGATCTGGAGCAAATCTGCCAAGATGCTCTCGAGCATTATGGAAAAATTCGTGGTCAGCCGTTTGCTACTGTCTTGAAGCAGATTCGGTACTTTGCTGGTCGCCAGATTAGGAATGTCGGTACTCCTGCGGGTACGCTGGCGACGGCGAGTCCGATCTCTGACCTGAACCCCGTTTTCGTGGCAACAAATGCTACGTTGGTTGTCAAGAGCTTGAAAGAAACGACTGAAATACCCATGTCGACCTTCTTCAAGGGCTATAGGCAGACGGCTTTGCCGGCCGATGCGATTATTGCTGGCTTGAAGATTCCTGTTGCGAAGGAGAAGGGCGAGTTCATCCGTGCGTACAAGCAATCGAAGAGGAAGGATGACGATATTGCCATCGTTAACGCTGCATTGAGGGTGTCGCTCGACAACGATCACATAGTTGAGAGTGTGGACCTAGTGTACGGTGGTATGGCTCCCATTACTATTCCTGCCCGGAAAGCTATGGAGTTCCTTCAAGGAAAGAAGTTTACTGATCTCAAAACCTTGGAGGGCGTCATGGACAAGCTTGAGGAGGACTTCGACTTGCGATTCGGCGTGCCTGGTGGCATGGCGACGTACAGGAAAACTCTTGCGCTCGGTTTCTTTTACAAGTTTTACCATGAGGTGTTGTCAGAACTGCACGCCGAGGAGGTCGAAATTGACACCCAAGCCGTTGGCGAAATCGAAAGAGAGATCAGTTTCGGCAAGAAGGACGAAAAAGCTGCGGAAGCTTATAGGCAGAACGAGGTTGGCCAATCGAAGAACCATGTTGCAGCCATGAAGCAATGCACGGGTGAAGCGCAGTACACGGATGATATCCCATTGCAGCGTAATGAACTTTACGGATGTTTGGTGTTGTCGACAAAAGCTCATGCCAAATTGCTCAAGGTCGACCCAGAGTTGGCATTAGACCAGCCAGGTGTGGTAGCATACGTTAACCATACAGACGTGGCCACACCGGAAGCCAATTGGTGGGGAGCGCCAGCTTGTGACGAGGTTTTCTTTGCCGTTGATGAAGTCTTTACTGTTGGCCAACCGATTGGAATGATCTTGGCTGATACAGCAAAGCGCGCGGAACAGGCAGCTCGCCTCGTCAAAATCGACTACGAAGAGCTTCCTGCTATCTTCACTATCGAGGAAGCCATCGAGAAAGAAAGCTATTTCAACCACTTCCGCCAAATCCAGAAGGGAGACACGGAAAAGGCCTTTGCGGAGGCTGACCATGTCTTCACTGGTACGGCACGCATGGGTGGTCAGGAGCACTTTTACCTTGAAACTCAGGCATGCCTGGCAGTTCCAAAGCCTGAAGACGGCGAGATGGAAATCTTCAGTGGTACGCAGAACCCAGCTGAGACCCAAGCGTATGTCGCAAAGGTCGTCGGTGTTGCGGCGAACAAGATCGTCAGTCGCATCAAGCGCATGGGAGGTGGTTTTGGTGGCAAGGAAACTCGATCAGTTCAACTCGCTTGTATCGTAGCTGTTGCTGCGAACAAGGTCCGGAGACCAGTGAGGTGCATGTTGAACCGAGATGAAGATATCCTCACTTCTGGACAACGCCATCCATTCCTTGCTCGCTGGAAGGTCGCTGTTAACAAGGATGGCAAGATTCAAGCTCTTGATGCCGATGTTTTCTGCAATGGAGGCTGGAGTCAGGATCTGTCTGGTGCCGTCGTCGAGCGATCGCTCTCGCACATTGACAACGTCTACTCGATTCCCAATGTACACGTCCGTGGCAGGGTGGCAAAGACGAATACTGTCTCTAACACCGCATTCCGCGGCTTCGGTGGTCCACAGGGTCTGTTCATCGCCGAAACGTACATTGAAGAAATCGCGGACCATCTCAACATCCCTGCAGAAAGGCTTCGTGAAATCAACATGTACTCCCCGGAGACAAACATGGTCACACATTACAACCAGAAAATCGAGGACTGGTACGTTCCGCTCATGTACAAGCAAGTGCAGGAAGAATCCGCGTACGCGCGCCGCCGGGACGAAATCACAGAGTGGAATAAGACGCACAAGTGGAACAAGCGTGGCCTCGCCATTGTTCCAACAAAGTTTGGTATTTCCTTCACAGCCTTGTTCTTGAATCAGGCTGGCGCACTTGTGCACATCTACCACGACGGCTCCGTTCTTGTTGCGCACGGCGGTACAGAAATGGGTCAAGGTCTGCACACGAAGATGACGCAGATCGCCGCGGAAGCGCTTCAAGTACCTCTTGAGAATGTATTTATTGCTGAAACCGCAACCAACACAGTCCCGAATGCGTCGTCCACAGCCGCATCCGCATCCTCTGATTTGAACGGTTACGCCATTTTCAATGCTTGCGAGCAGTTGAATGAGCGTCTCCAACCCTACCGCGAGAAACTTGGACCCAATGCAACAATGAAGGACCTTGCACACACTGCATACTTTGACCGTGTAAATCTCTCTGCGCAAGGCTTCTACAAAACACCCGACATTGGTTACGTATGGGGCGCCAACAAGGGACAGATGTTCTTCTACTTTACGCAGGGTGTGGCGGCCGCGGAAGTCGAAATCGATACCCTGACCGGTGACTGGACTTGCAGGCGTGCAGATATCAAGATGGATGTCGGCCGATCAATCAACCCTAGCATTGACTACGGACAGATTGAAGGTGCGTTTGTGCAAGGACAGGGCCTGTATACCACGGAGGAGAGCTTGTGGCAACGAAGCACAGGTGGTATTTTCACAAAGGGGCCTGGCGCGTACAAGATCCCAGGCTTCAGAGATATTCCACAAGAGTTCAACGTTAGTCTGTTGAAGGATGTTAACTGGGAGAATCTGAGGACTATTCAGCGATCAAGAGGTGTCGGTAAGTTTTCCTTCCCCTATTTACGCCAAAGAACGTACATTTGCTAACATCGATATAGGTGAGCCGCCGCTGTTCATGGGAAGCTGTGTCTTCTTCGCAATTCGTGATGCGCTCAAGGCTGCGCGTGCGGAATTCGGCGAAACCTCAATCCTGCATTTGCAGTCCCCTGCTACACCTGAGCGCATCAGAATTTCCTGTGCGGATCCGATCTTGAAGCGAGGGTGGGTGGAGCCTAAGGAGGGAGAAAAGAGTTTCTTTATCAGTATCTAAGATTCGTGTAAGAGGTTTTGTAGCGTCTTGGGTTTCTACGAGAATGTCATGATGTAAATGGATGGGCTAGTGGATTGGCGTTTGGGGGTCTCCTGGGATTATACCATCGCTAGGTTGTAGCTTAGTTTGATCAGATGAGCTGAATAAAGTTGGACCTCATGTTTAAATTGAAACCTAATTTATGGATGGACAGTTGTGAATGCTGGTAAAGGTCGAGTTTGTATGATTCCATATGAAAGTCTTGAAGTAGGTATGCTGAACTACATTACTAACATTGTTGATAATCTCTCATCTGCTGCGCTTGTTCAGTATATCATCGGTCCTGTTGCTTCTTGTGCCGCAAACACGGCTACCACAAGATGGAAAGATAAGAATAGTGAATAACACCGATTACAAACTTATAAGATGCTTGCACTAAAATTATTCAAAAGTATATATGCTTGAATTCTTGGGTACTTGATTTATTAAGCGGGATAAGCTTTTCTGACTGACGAGCAAGTTTAGTTAGTGTTTGAAAATACATGAGACTAATTACTAAAGCATGGCCAGCAAACCAGCCGGCTAGTATACACATTGGCACTGATGATATTAACCAATGTATAGACACTAATTAATGGCATATATAAATAGCTCATCATTGCAACTAATACCAACGGGCTCTGCGGTGACGTCGTCGGAAAGCTCTCGACGTAGATCAATCTTTAGCAGCGGCATCGTGCTGGCTGTTGATTATTTGGATCCATACAGTCAATCAAGTACTTCACCGCCACTGCTGTGAAACTACATTTAGTCCTAACAGCCTAATTGATGTGAACTGCAGCGTTCCGTGGATCATTGTTCCACAGCAGTGGCGGTAACGAGTTGTTTATACCCGCTAATGTTCAAATCCGGCAGCTTATCAACTCCTCACTGTTCCAAAACATTCCATCCTGGTAATCTCTATTGAACATGTACATGCAGTTGCGCGATTAAGGACCAACACACGCTTGTACATGTGCTCTCAACTCTTAGTCTCCTCACCTTCAATCAGTTCACACTTCAACAACGTACAGTCCTTCTTTGCATCCCTGCTTTGACACCATCAACTCATGGTTCGTTGAGGATCCTAAGATATCGATTACTACGTCTTATTGGCTGATTGAACGGTCATGTCATCTGTTCAGATCATCAGAAAAGGCATAAAGCGGTACCTACCCTGGACATCCTCTTTCTTGGCCTCAGGTTCTACCAACTCGTTCCAATTTCCAAGCTTACGCAAAAAAATTCTACATTCAGTCCTAGAAACCAACCTCACAGTACCAATTCAACGCACGATCGTGGCGCTACCAAAAGTGGCGAGAAAGAAGTCTTCTAATTCCAAGGGAGAGACGAAGACTTCATTTATGTTTCCGCTGCTCCACCAGGATGTTATGAACGCAGTCTCCGACAAAATCACCTCTACAAGGTTCCACGAAAATCAAAATGACGAGGATTTCATCAACGAATATACAACTCACGTTATGGGCAAATTCAGATGCAAGAACACTGCCTGTTCCAATACTGGCTGGAGCAGCAAAAAGGTAGCTATATTGATCAAGGAATATCCTCGGGATAGTTATAACGCTGTGGTGTTTAATCAGCGCTGCAAGTCTTGCAACCATTTAGGCACTCTAACGCTAGATGAAGGTTCATATGTCGATCGAGTTTCATACCGGCTCAAGAAGTGGTCAGGCATTCTAATGGAGCAGTCAACCTACAGCAATAAAGAAGGTCCACCACATGAGAGAGATTTCTGCGAAGGTTGTAGGATAGGAGTTTGTCAACAATCAGATGGCTAGGAGCATCGTTAGACGCCGCGGAACTAATATGGAAGGTAAGCTATATTTTTACATCAAACTTCAGTGGCTGTGTGGTTCTGAACGGATACACTAACATTCACTTCAATAGAAAGCGAAACTTGGAGAGGTTGGTGTGCAGGTGTTCCCCTTGCTCAGGCTTGACGATCAGTTCCAGGTTTGTTCAATAAGCTATCTTCTTTTTTTGTATCAGTCAATCTATGCATTACTTTTATGCTTCTATTTTCAACTTGCCAAAAAGTAGGCGCCAGGTTGATATATTCAAGTGACTAGAGGCCGCTGCAACTAGATATCGATATTCTGTCGCGCAAGAGGTCTTGGTATGTAAGTATGCGTTGTATTTGATCGTTACTCTACCCTATTCGGGCTAAGCGGTCTACTTAATTAGACCTAGCGTCTCCCTGATCTTACGTGCCATCTGCTTGTGCCCCTCCTCCATTGAAACAACATATTAGCTTGTCACAAAATCACCTTCGTCGGCTTTCCTAAAGAATCGAGCCTCCGTGTTAGTCAGTTTACTCTGCTTGTAATGAAAGAGATATTGGAATAGTGGCGAGAGTTGGATCGGACTTGCTCTCCCTTCACCAAATCATTTCAAGCATTGCAAGAACATTCTAACCTGATTTAGATCTACGCTGCATATACACGTGGGCAAAACGCTCTGATTAGCTCTTGGCAGCAGAGGATACTGCCGCATTCTCCGGCTCTACATCCATATTCCAAAACACGATTAAGCAATATTGCCCCCAGCCAGCTCGATACCATGTCAATCCTCGATAACGACAACTCTACCACTTACGCACCCTGCACGCCTCCAGAAAGCCTCGCTGCCGATATTATGGACGATCTCAGTGTCCGCAAAGGCAGTAATTATTCTGTGCCGTGGCCAGGCTCTACATTCATCATTAAGTCTGCCGCTTCAGGGGAGGTCATTACGCTACGCCACGGTAAAATCGGCCTAGCATCACCCGGCGGTCGCGGCTCAATATACTGGGAATGTATTGAAACTAAGGGCTGGCTTGGCTTCAGGAACAGTGCATCTGGCTTGTTTCTAGGCCATGACAAAAACGGCGATCTATGGTCGGAAGCTCGGGAACACCGAGATTGGGAGAGATTCTGTATAAGGGAGCGACCGGAGGGAGGATATGTACTACTTTTGACGGATTTCGAGAAGCTGTGGCCGTTGGGGATCAGAATGAAAGACGGTATGCAGAGGTTGGCGAAGGTCGATTGTAGAATTTGTGAGGGCGCGGCGTGGGAGTTTATTAAAGTGTAGGACGATGAAATGGGTCTCAAATTCAATTGTTGTTTACTTGTTAGATTGTGAATTTTAGCTTTTGGTAGAGGGTGGTTTAACAGACAAGTTCTTTAACTAACTTGGTGGTGGATGGTGACTCAGCAGAAAGTATGCAGTAATCAGCTGCCATACTTCACTCCTTTGCCACTGCTCGGTGCTACGTATTTCTCAGGTTGTTAAATGCTATTTGAACTACACAGCCTCCAGATTTGCCTTGTCTCTTTGTACTACCAGCTGAAGGTACCATTTCGGGCTTTGAGCGGCTACCATCAACCAGCTGTGCGCTTCTTATGGCGTCCCCACTTTTTCGCCTGTCAGGGGAACTCCGCAACCACATCTATGAATACGTCTTTACCGATCCTTCGCCCTTTGCATTGCGCTATCGAGAGAACACATTGGAAAACGCATGTTGGCAATCGCTTCTCGTGGATTCGAATGGTCGTCTCTTCAATGTGCTTAAAAATACAAACCGTCAACTACGCGCCGAAACGTTGGGTTTAGAGATGAAGTATAATTCGCTCACAATATACGGTGAACAAGATGATGACGGATTTGGTCCGGCATGGCTGTTTCAGCGCCTTCTTGAAAAGACCACTCCTCACGACTTTGATAATCTCTCAACAATCAACATCTATTGCGCTGCCGGCGGCGCCGAATTTCCCGATGATATGACCGGCTATGCCAAGTTCTGCAGGCTATATCCACACATAACTATCAAGTACTTCGATGCCTTTTTGGGCTACAGCAGTCACATGCGGGAGATAGAATCACACGGGAGGGTACAAGACTGGAGTGTTGATGACAAAGATTTGGCAGTCTATTATGTTGAAGAGTTTGTAGGTCGCACACTCCAAATGATCAAATATTACCGCAACACCAACTGGAGCTCACAGAATCGGGACCAATTAGCATGTATATTCGATGAGGAAGGGATGAATTTAAATGCGATAAAATGGCGTGGAAACGACTTGGATGAAATTCGAGAGCTTCAGGTTCCCAACTTTCGATTCTGGTCAAATGAAGCATACGTAGACCCTGTATTTAATTTCGGTGCGGAACATCTGGACAATTTTCACAAGAAAAACGGACGGCTGAAAGATACATTAGTTCAAATGTTTGAGCAGTGGCTGAAAGAAGGATTTTGAGTATGTGGATCAGGATGTGGAGTAGGATCGCGCAATTAATGGATTATGAGTAGAACATCTGGATTCACGGCAGTCTAGTTCTCGCCGAGCGTTCTTACAAACTCAAATTAGCAGTTACAAAGCTGCTTAGAGACCATCATCATTATGCGCATTACGTTGTACAAATCCAGTGCGAGAATCATTGATACCTTGACAACTTCTAATATCTCGACTTGTGACTGAAGCTTTATTTATCCGGCACAACCCGCTTTTTAGAAGGCTATTTGCTTCCTCGTCCTACCCTTTTTTTTCGCTCTCCTGTTTTCTTACGAGTCAGATCGTGAAGCCACTCGAATGTAACGGGCCCACAAGGGGTGCAGATCATACCACTTAGTATATGCGAAACTCGGTTCTCAGGATGAAGGATGCGGGTTGGCTGGCTGGCCAAAGGTCGCTTGAAAGATCGTTGTCAGAGATTTAGATCCTCGGATATGACCGTACATCTGCGACGCTGTAACGTGTGGTTTTGTGGTGACGTTACATGAAAAGTAAGCTTTGTTGACGTAGTTAACCGCAGATCTGTGGCGCTGGCGCCTCCAAAGATAGGCACTCCCTTGGAGAAAATCGGATGGCAGGGCTTAGCGTATGGGTAGCGTATGGGTAGCGTGTGTCGGTACTTCCAGTCACGAACGGCGGGTCAAGAACGCGTCGGCCTTTCTCGTGGGCGGAGGGCTCACGCAAAGACCCCAGCTTAACACCAAACTCTTACATCGTCACCTCATCTTCTCGCTAGTCCCGCCCATACTCAGACATCATAATGTCTTATTCTCCCGTCGACCCAAAACCCCATGTTTTCCAGCGGGACTCGCGATTTCACGAGAGTAGAAGTGACATTGAACTTGGGACAGGGATGTCATCATCACTCAGGGAAAACGGAGATGGCAACAGCTACATGGGGCGGAGGCACAGTCTAAATGGGGATACAAGCAGTTTGGAAGAGCTGAATGGAGAAGGACATGATGGGTACCAAGCCGCGATATGGAAGCCAGGATTCTGGGGATCAAATTTTCCTATTTGGGGATTATTATCTCTATTTGGCGTCTTAGCGAGTGAGTAGAAGGTTTACCCAATCCCTGCTAAGCGTGTTGTTCGGCTGCTAATCCTGTCTTCCAATTGTCTAGGTACTATTGCTGGTATTGTTATTCTTGTTGTCAGCGATCACTTACCTTTGGACAAATGGGGCTCTCAGGTAACGCCAGCTGTGTCCATGGCTATTTGTTCTGTCGTGGCGAATGGGCTGTTAGCCTATGCTCTGGCGAACGGGCTAGTCATATCATTTTGGAGAACGGCTTTGCGTGGACACACTGTGAGCATAATGGATATAAATGTGTTTTATTCAAACTAATATTGTGTAGCTAGCTGAGCTTAACCAAAACTGGCTCTGTGGCCACTCTCTCCAACATGCTTTGTTGGGCGGTTTTCGTGTTGGGGGCAGAATCACTGCATTAGGTTTGTTTGACTCTTCACCAAAGACCAAGACATTTACTGACTGTTGGTAGCCTGTATCGTTTCAGTCATCTCACTACTCCGAGGACCCTTGAATCAGCGGGCTTCGCGCGTAGAAAGCAACGTCAGCTACGACACTGCTGGTAATATCTCTCTTGCAATTGCACAGAATCTCACAGAGGGTTACACAGGAATTTCCAGAGAATCAAGAGCCCCTATCATGGAGATTTCAAGACTCACGCCAGAATTTGCCCAAGTCATGCAACAGTATTCTGAGAGGTCTAACATCAGTGTCGACATTCAAGACCATGCTTGTGGGGATAGTTGCACTATTTCTGTCAAGGTACAATATTTTCTACAAGCTCGAAGCGGTAAACAAATAAGCATAGCTAACGTTTCCTGCAGGGTTTTGGTTTCAAAACCGTATGTGGATTTAACGAGTCAGTTGAATATCAGGCAACTAATAGTGGTGCCTTTGACCGCACTGTTTTTTCCACTTCATCAAGTCTCTATCAGATTGATCCTCCTACGGAAAATATCTTCCAGAGATGGTGGCCTAATGCAGGCATTAGGCTCAACGTCACAATGCAAATTCCTTCTCTACCAACCGACGTGGCACCTGTAAACTCGAGTGTCGCACGCATAAGAACACACATATGTAACGTGACTGGCGCGATAGTCGAGTACCAGGCTCAGATATCATCGCAAACCATTAGCTTGAGTTCTAACCGCTCCAACGACCGAGTTGTCAAAGACCTGTAAGTCAACAGATTCATCGTCCAAACGAAACTTTGCTATTCATTCCTCGAGCTACCAAGGAAGTTTTTTATTTTTAATATTTACACTAACGCAACCACAGCGTCCTCCAAGGCCCAGGCACCAACTACCACTACAGCACTATTGGAGGCTTCAACTTTGCAGCATCAAACCTCTTCGAGTCCTCTGCAGTCTTTAATTTTGCCGGCGCCGTAAGCGACTTCTCCTTTACAGGCTCGCTTGCCAATCAACAACTCCAAAACATCAGCCAGTCCAATATCACCTTTGGCGACCCCATGGACTACATGCTCGATACCATGAGGGAAATTGCGTTTCGCACGTCCGTCCGCGCGGGCAAAGACAAGGACACGTGGAACGTGACAAACGCAGAGCAGCAGGTTGCGTACCAGGGAGTAGGCACGCGGTCGCTCTACATTACAGATTGGGGGTACATGGCGGGTGCAGCCATGATAAGCATTTTGAGCGTCTTGGCCGTGGGGCTGACCTTTTACGGGTGGTGGGAGTTGGGGAATACTGTCTCGCTCAGTCCGCTGGATATTGCGAGGGCGTTTGATGCGCCGCTGTTGAAACACGTGTCTCCTGGGCTCGTGGGCTCGCAACGCGTGCAGTATGGAAAGGAGATTTCCGAGGATGAAGATGCGAGATCCAAAGAGATTGGGGGGCAGTATGGAGCGGGTGGGGTGGGGAGGAGGAGGCTTGTTCTGGGGCTAACGGGGACGGTGAAGAGACCTTCTGCGGGGGAGATAGTTATTGTTTAATTATTAGGCGGGTGTAGACTGTATAATGATTCTCGTTTGGTTGTTTGGGTCATGTTAATGGCATTGTTTGAACATGGTGTTGTGAGACGCTCTGATATGGTTGCTGGTTGCTCATCTATAGCGGTGATTGACACGTCGTCGTCATCGTCTGTTGGTGTAGGTAGGTGTCTCCGTGAGATATGGCATGCCCTTGCACGTGTTCCTACATCCATGTATAGCACCGTCAAATCACCACCGTTGCAAAGACCAGCATTCTTGTTGTGTTGCAATAGAGTCGTCAAATATCATATTGGTATCACAAAACCCTTCCATCATTATCTAGCCCTGGGCCATATCCAGACTATCCTTTCCAACTGTCGATGGAGCTGCGTTTGGTCCCTTTTGTAGCCTCAGCTTCTCCTCAAATTTTTGAAACTCCTTGAGTGCAATCTCCTCCTCCTGGTCCAGGACCTGCTGCACGCCCTTGACCTCCTCAATGTAATGCATCAACATACTCTCGATGCCGTTCTTCAGCGTAACCGTGCTTGAGTCGCATGTTCGGCACGCGCCTCGCAGCTTCAAAAGCACCTGTCCGTCGTTGAAGCCGCGGAATTCGATATCTCCGCCGTCTTCCTGGATCGCGGGGCGAACTCGTGTGTCTAGGAGCTCCTTGATCATGCCAATGACTTCGTCGTCGTTTTCGTCGTAGGCGAGACTGTCAACGTCTGTGCCCTCCTGGCCCTGCTCGCCTGCCTTGGCTGCTACCGTGTTGACGAGTGGCTGGCCGCTCGTCATGAACTCATTGATGATGGCAAAGACCTCGGGCTTGACGTGCGCCCAGGGCGTGGCGCTGTCCTTGGTGACGGTGATGTAGTCGGCACTCAGGAATACGGAGGTGACGCCGTCGATGTTGAGCAGCTGTGCGGCGAGCGGCGAGGGATGCGGCGGCGCGAGTGTGGAGCGGGGGTTGAGGTATTCGAGGAAGGGCGACGACACCGACTCGGGCAGTACTCGCTGGTTGGGGTTGAATTTGAGGGCCTGCGCATGTCAGCAGGAAGCACATAAGCATGCACGCCTACATGAGCGGCGTCGAGGAGGGCGACGGCAACGGCGACGGCGACTTACATCGGCGTTTGGCGTGGGCTCCGTCTGGATGAACATTGTCCGGCGCGCCACGGCTGCTGCTGCCACGGGCGACGCGGCGCTCTGGCTCCATGTCTGCACTCGGGGCCGGTACTGGGCGGGCGATGGTGTGATGGGCGATGATTTCTGGTGTAGACATCTTGTGGCGACGCGCGGGGCTCTGGAGCGCATCGAAGGCGTCGCGCGGGCAAGGCTACGCATGGCAGAACGAGGCATTGTGATCGAGGCCATTACTATCTATGTCGTAGGCTAGAGGTTGCACGTTGCAGGTGAGAATGGGGTTGTCGCAAAGGGCAAAGTTTTGGGACTCCGGACGTCGGCCGGCGATATGACGTTGACTATGCATTATTCAGCAACAATTCTCGTCGCGTAATTGGCAGTTTATCGCGTCGTCCCCTCGACTTTCTTTTCCATGTTCTTCTGTTGAATTGCATTTTTTCCAATAGCAGACTGAAGGTATTGAAATGGTGGTCCTATGCTGCGCATCTGTGGGGTCCCTCAGTAAACCTATTCGCTTCATAAGTCAAGTTATTGATGCTCAGTCGAAAGAACACACCAGGTGCAATTTATAATCCGCCTCGTTACAAACTTGCTTTTTCCCATGGACCCTCTTATAACTTACGCATCTTTTCCTTGTCAAGTTTCAGAAAATTCACTTCATCACATCTCAATCTTGAGGGCTCCACCACATCTTCTCAGTGTCAACGATTTCTTCACAACACGGCCATGTAGAATGTAGTTTTCTCAACAAACTACAAATCAATCAGTTTACAACTATGAGTCTTTCGGATCACCTCATACAGGTAGGTTTATCGGCCATGAGGAACGGCTGGTAAAGATGTTTGTTCCAGGCTGTTCAATCGTGAAGTCGATCCCCTTGACTCAACCACGCCACGCATCATCCAGGAGGTAGCCTACTCCGTTCCTCATGGTCCAACTCACCAACAATCCACTCTTTGTATTTTTTCCATGAAAATATGTTCTGTTGGTTTGGTATGGTCATGAAGACTTCGAGGACAGCCAAAAGGTGCTCAAGAGCATCGAATGAAAGTAGGCAAGTAATATAGACGTCGATACATTGAACCTCTTAAAAAGACACATTTCCCATCGCGACAATATTCTCTCTTCATTCCTTACTAAATTCTCTGAAACGTAGTATGCAGAGGAGCGTGGGAACTGTATATTATTACCCCTTCCCAACTTCTGCTAGACTCCATATTTTGTCTTCCATACTCGCTCATACATGTGCCCGTTACGTTTCTTAAATCAAGTTCAAACGCCTTGAGTGATCTCAAAATATTTGTCTGTTACACGGAATCCAACCAATCACCACAAGAAAATCTTGTCAATTATACATATGCGTGGGTTCAGTAAGTCAGATCCTCACACCTCTTTCGTATTCCACTCGTTTTCCCATACAAAATTACTGTCAGAATGTTAATTCCTCTCTTTCTGGGCTGTTCTAATAAGATTCCGTACGTTTTCTTCAAACAATCATCTGTTGTCGTTGAGAATTACGTCAGTGACTTCGGAGTACGTGTAGCAAAACGTTCTCCAACATCGATATATTTGCTACCATCAAAGTAAACATGATGATCGAGATACTTCATCAGAAAATGAACACTAATGAGAGTTGTGTTGTAAGATTCAGGATTCACTTCACGATTTTTAGGTATTCATCTTGAAATCTTGTATCTGGACGACAAATGGCTGTTCTTTTTTCGTACGATTTCTTGATGCTTATTGGGTTTTCATATCGAACAAAGACGCATAAACCACCACAAGGTCTTGACATTACAATGGGAAAGATATATGATCACTTCAGTCACCAAGTTTGTCAAGTAGTGACGAGATTGGAGCATTGCATTCATATATGTCCAGTTGTTCTGATCCATCTCACCGAGATTGGTTGGTTACAAAAACCAAGTGTTCCTACGCATGTACATTTGTTTGACACACAATTCACCATTGTCAAGCAGGAGCCAGTTCTCTGTCGAAGTTTTTCTTCTCGGCAAACTTCATCATTGTTTGGCATCGTACAACTGTCTACCTCACAGCCGCATGCTTCTGACGTACAACACTCCCACTACGTGTCAAGCCCAGTAGCTAACTATTTCCATGCCCACCCTCCAAGCCTCGGACTCCACCGAAGAATTGATTGTGGTCTGTTTCACTCTTGCGATCCTTCCCGTCGTGAATGTCACTTGTTATCTTTCCTCAACAACAATCCTATCTTAGTTAATTGTAACATCGTAACATCGTCATTATGATCTTCACAGCTGCATGTCGTTATACGAAGCGTCTACTAATCTTAGTAAGGACGGTTTATACCGAGCTCCTCGGAATATTTTAGCAGCAGATACTATACCCTTGGAGTTTTTTCTTCTCCACTCTGGGCAATACGCAAGAGATATCACACACGTATTGATCTTGACTAGAAAACCCCACGCTTCTAGTACCTTCGGTATGGGATTCCGACACCATTCGACGTGCAGTAGCAGCTCGTTCGATGTCTTGCTTTTCAAATTAATATTCAAACAAGGCATGGTTTAGTGAACACAGACCTCTCTTGCCTAGGCGCTCTCTCGTTCTCGGCTTCGGACATATTCAGACGGTTAGCAACCAAAACCCTATCATGCCCGCATCTGCAACCGTTTCCCAGGAATTGGCACTAAAAAAGTTCACGCGCAATCTATGAACTGGCTTCGCACCTTCCGCATTCAGTCTAACCCATGCACATGCCAAAGAACTCAAGTTCATCGTCAGGAACACTGAATCACGCGCACCTTTCCCCATCATTCAATCCCCCCCACACCACCTTTATCAATCACCAAGCCTCCAACATCTATCCAAGCCATACACCCCCCAAACCACACACACCTCAGAGCTCACCCCCGGTCCATAGCCACTATCCGCACTTACCCCTCAGTCTTCTCGAACGTTATCGAAGGGCGCTTCGCGACGGGACCGACCGTAGCCGAGGTATTCCGTTGCGTTCCTTGAACTCTTCGATTGCATATCCCACGTCTAGAAGAACGTCTGACGTGCAGGAGAGAAGCTATCGAACAAGCTATTGATGCAGACGCAGGCGGTTCCTGATTATTGGCGCGTACAGCTGGGCAAGAAATGCCAGACGTCTCCGGGGGGGGGGGGGGGGTTTT
>JAKUHH010000150.1:801656-854193 GCA_022701365.1 Mycocentrospora acerina
GGGGGGGGGGGGGGGGTGTCTTGTGTTAAATTTTTCTTTTTCTTGTCTTTTTTCCCATCGTCTTAGAAAGCGGCCCTATTTCGTCATCGAAGACAACCCAAATTGGCACAAGACACGGGACAAGGCACAGGAAGCGAGGACAAGACACCTAAAACAGACGACCGGTGGAATATGTAGCCCGGATCACCGAGCGTTAATAATATATCTCGTCGACGTTTTTACAATGTGGAGATGGACAAATGTATTGTGAGACCCACTGCTATCAGCACGTAGGTAAGTAGGTAGGTACCCGCATTACCCACATCACTCAGCAGTGGGTCCCTTTTTGTTCGTTCCACCAATCACAATCCTCCCGCATGTGCTCCCCAATCACAAAACTGTCAGATCGTCGTGCGTCAATCGAGAACAACGACAACGACAACAACAATAACCCACCCCAGCCCCGGTAAAACCAAAACTCCACTTTACAGGCCTGTACGCGAGTAATGAATGCTGCATAAGTTCGAGAAGCACAATGCGTCCAACGGTCTGAGAACTCGCATGCAGGTGGCTCGGACATGCTACCGAATACACGCAAGGCTGTGCAGATGATATGTCGGCGCGGGAAGCAGGGTTACTGGCGACAAGATGAAGCGGGGGCAGGCACGACGTCGTGAGGAGAGGATCAGATGGTGTGCTTGAAGAGTTTAATTTTTAGACTGCTGATGCAGTCAATAGTAGAATGATCGGACGGGGGTGAGACGGGATGGAGCGCTGGCGCGATGGAGCGGGAAGGAAGGAACAAAAAGACGTTTGTCATGTTCAACGACGTTGAAAAGAGAGGCCCCTACACGCATGATACCAATGCTCTGATTGTACCAGGGAGTTGGATACGCGACTGATAACCAAAACTCCGACAATGCTTATTACGTTGATGCAAAAGCTCTACATGCTCATTTCACCCATGTCCTCCTCTTTGTAGCTCACCGCCGCCGCCGCAGCCCTGCCAGACTTGTTTCGAGTAGCCGCAGGCCGTGCAGCACGCTTCTGCATGACAAGAGCCTCGTCTTCATCTCCCTCGCTAAGCGGTGGGGAACTCAGCGAATCCTCGTCGTCTGATGGTGAGGGGGTAGGACCTGATTTTGGCGCCTTCTTCTTCGCGCTAATAGCTCGTTTGGGTACTGCCTTCTTCGCTGGAGTTTTGACAGCTTCGACGCTAGGCAGTTCGCTGGCGACAGATGCATTAGTCCTAGGAGTAATTGTGGTCTTTTGTTTCTTTTTGGCGGGAGCGACAGCATCCCCCTCTTTCTTCTTGACAATACGCTTCGCAGGGCGGAGCCACTCTTCCATTGTAGGCGGCCAATACACACGTCTCTCAGGCCCACCCATATTCAATTCGTCTTCTGTGACCAGTGGCGGAGCAACCTCCTCTTCCTCTTCCTGCTCCGTTTTCACGTCAAGATCGTCGAGATCTTCAGCCTTCTTGTTCTTGCTCTTCTTAGCAGCCTTTTTGGGCTTAGGCTTAAAAGGCTTGTTTTCATCTTGCCGTTGATGTGGCACAATATCATTGAACAGGTCAAAACCTGGGAGCTTCAATGTTCGCATAAGTTCAAACACGGCTTGCTCCTTGTCTTTTGCTTCAATCATTAAATCCATGGTATCGGGACACGGAGGAAGTGTCATGACGCGCGGCGAATGCTTTCTGCGGTCTCTGCCAGTAATGGCACCTGGACAGGGTTCGCTATAATGCATCTTAGGCGTGATACCCTTTTTCGTCCAAGTATCGAGAATTGCCGGATACATGTCTATAACATCCTTGGTACCTTCACGAATCTGTGTTGAGTCGAAAAGAATATTATGGTGGTGAAAGTCCAGGACGAACGGAATATTGAGCTCCTGGCAGAGAGGCAGTATCTCATGTGCACACCAGACCACATCGTCATTTTCAAGCACAAGGCGATTTTTGACACCTTGTGGGAGCTTCGCGTAGTTTTCCTTGAATCGCTCAATGGCTGCTGGCTTGTCTCCAAAGGCGCCGCCAAGATGCATAATCATCACAGCATCCCGATCCTGCTGCGGGGGAAGCTTCAGTAGAGAAAGCAGCTCGGCATGGTACTCCAAGTCACGAATTGCGTTATCAATGACTGATTTCCGCGGTGAACCTAATTGTGTAAACTGGCCTGGATGAGTGGTCACTCTGTGGCCAAGCTCTGCAATGACCTTGCCTACCTCACGAAGAGTGTCTGCAGCAAAAGGCTCAAGCTTGTACCCGTATTCTTCGTGACTCGCAAATGGAAACATCTCGCTGCTTAGCCGCATGAATTTGATTCCATACTTGTCATTCCATCGCACCATTTTACTGATATCCCGCGCGTTGGCAAGGCCGAGTTCTTCGACATATCTCATACCCCTGCCAACATCAGCAGGCTGATCCTTGTCGGGACGATTCTTAGTGACATGTTCTGGCTGGGAGGGGTCCTTGAGGGGATGCCTGTGATCTAGGATGCTCGCGATACGACAAGTTCTCGAACTAAAAATTGGGGGATTGGCGTTGCGAAGATAGGTATTCAGACATGCCTGTCAAGATTATTAGTCTAGGATGCAGGCGCATACACGGGTAACGTACATAACCTAATCGCCCTTTCCACGGCAAAGGCAGATAGCTAGAGTTTACAGGGGGAGGTCTCAGCGAAGCCTCCTTGACCTCTGCTTCGTCGTCGTTCTCTAGCTCGTCGGCTGCCTCAGGATCGCCGAGCATCCTGGTATCATCTGCAGGACCAGTGACATTCTCCATAACGCCGTTAACCAGGGCAATACTGTGACTATCATTCAGCTCTTTCTTCACCTGCAGTGCCCCACCCTTCCTCTTCTTGTTTTTGCCTGTTTGGTGGGCCGGCCCATCAACTGCCGTGACGGTAGATGTGCCTCCGCTGAGATTCGGCGCATTGTCGCCAACGGCACTTTCCTCGTGTCCGTCGGGTGAAGCTCGCAACGCATTGACACTATCAAGGACCTCGAGATTGATGTTAGGGTTCACTATCGCAGTAGGCCCCCCACGAGACGGCCGGCGACGTGGTGGCGAAGCACCTTTGCCTGTAATATTGGAAGGCACGGGAACTGCTGTACGACGCGTCTTTGACCGGTGAGCAATGAGCACTTCAGCCGGTGTGTTTGTGGCAGGCGCCACTGTGGAGAGCTTGCGCTTGGCCATGAAAAGGAGATGAGATGATGCACGAGGGTTGTGTACAGCCGTTGGGGCGCGACGGGGTGCTCGAGGTGAGATGCGTAGGCTAAGCTGATGAATCGAGCGCAGCATAAAGGCCTACAGCGCAAGATGGATCGCTGTGATATACTGGTGGGCCTGGCGAAACCAGGTCAATTCTACACATTTGTTTTCCCAGTGCCATCTTTAGATGACTAACGCGTCAAACTGTCGCGACGTCGACGTCACTGTCACGTCTGTGCAATTACGATTGGTGTTGAAGGCTGGGGCAGATCGACGCGATTTGGCGATAAGCGAGAAGACACCCTGCAGCACCTTCATACTCGAGATTTCACGATGCGCATCTCCGTAGTAGCGGTTTTCACGCATAATTCACCTGGATTTTTTTACTGGAGCTGTTGCAAGCCATCAAGAGATTTGTGCAACCTCCTCCGATGAATTTAGTGTACTTCAACTGGAGATTCTGTACCTCAGGTGTAACAACCCATTCAGCCAAGCCTACTAAGATGAGGAGGGGGGTAGAGATATCAATTCGCTGTGGCCATAGATGCCTGAATGAACGTCTGAATAAATATATTCGTGTACCTGATTTCAATGCTAAACAGCAACACAACCACACAACCACTAGTGTTTTGTTCTGGTGAATAGAGAGAGAAAGAAAAAGAGAAAGCAATATCCTCATCTTGAATATGGTACCGCTCTTTTTTCAAGACAACTGATTGTGACAGCCACACACACATTGATAGGTCCAAGAAAGGAAGAATCAGGTGTTGGAAAGCATTTCAATTGTTGCCTCTTGCGGCCACAACGCCGTCGGCAGAAAAGTTACAGGAGAAAGTCGCCCCTTTTACATATTGCCTTGACGTCCTTGATACAACATGCAGATCTCTGCGATTGTCTCAACATTTTCGGCGTCGAATGCCGCGCGACACGAGGTTGCAGTGTGTGACTAATCACCTATTATATCTGTCTTGTTGCAACGACGTCTGTCTGCCTCTACGTCACTACTTAAACGCTACAGCCAATCACCTCTACCTAGCGCTTCGTCGCCGACTTTACCTGAAGCAGCAGCGCCACCCGACGTGTTAGCAGACCCACCTGGACGCCACAACACGGAGGTGGAAAGTCGCGGAATTTCCGCAGCAGCCACCCCGGACGCCGCAAACGTTGAGCCACTAAGACAGTCTCTCTTGCCTTACGTACAAGCAACCTTCCCCGGAGTGTCACATGTCGAGCGCCCAGTGAGGCTGTCCATAGTAAGCAAGCCCTGGGAAGCACGATAGCCGGTCTTAGCGAGGCATTGTGAAGTCGGGGACGGAGAGTCCTTCTCATTTGGACGACAGCCACTTGTCGTACCTTGCACACACCGAAAACCCGATGCACAACCCCCTTTTGATAACGGGCAAATGACCGACAGCTATACTGTTCGGGATCGCTACCGCATGAAAGAAAAAAAAACTCCAACAAACATACTTTCCGTAGTCTGGCAGCAGCACTGCCCAAGACCCAGCGTATCCATTTCGTATCACGTTCTCGCGTGCAATTGGCTCCGTGTCTGAAGTAGCGGTGCTACCCAAGTCCCCACAGAGGGTCAAGGCCGGCTCGTCAGGGAACAAGCACGGAAATTGATCACTTAGTCCAAACACGCAATCATCAGAAGATGAACGGCTACTGACCCTGAATTACCGGCGTGGGGTAGGTCCGCTCCCGTTCCGCAACACTCTCTCAATCCATCGCCTCCGCCGAGCGCATCCTCACAATCTCCGTACATCTGCCGTCGCAAGGAAAATAGACTCGACGTGCCCAATCGCTGCATGCACGCGTTCATGTCAAACCATATCCCCCCTCCCCCCAAAAAATGATAGCGCCAGCAAGAGACGCTTGTGTACAGCGCAAATGCGCGCCTAGCAAATTCTTCGTGTTGCCGATAGGCACCAGTCCCTAAGCTCCACGCCCCCAAAAGCGCCACGCGCCGTAGAGGCCACCCCCCAAGAGTAACACTACACACTTGAAGCCCGCAAGCGTAGTAGGTACCTGGCAGAAGATCTGCGACGCACCAGACAAGCACTAAAGAAAAAAAGAGTGTCTTGGTCGCCGCTGTAGATAGTTGTACAACAAAGGGCCATCCGCTCTCTCCGGCGTCGTCCGCCACTGCTACCTACAATACTACTACGGCAAGGCCGTCCATCAGCATCAGCAGCAGCATCATCATCATCAATGGTCTCTGATTTGTGCAACCACAAAAAAAAAACAGCCAAGCGCGAGGCAGATCGCGGCATCTCCGAGCAAATGATCGGAGTGCCCTTTACCATCGGCTTTGTGAGCGGCGCAATAGTGGAGGCTTGTTCCTTGCTCTTTGTTTCCATTTATGTTTTGCAGTCGGAAAAATAGGAGAGTTGGATATCAGTGGGGGGGGAGAGAGAGAGAGAGAGGGCAGAGCAGTACGCTAAGTGGACGGAAGCAGCGACGGGCAAGGGCTATGGCTATATCGAGTCAAAGCGCGCAGGACATGTGAAATGTCACGGTCGTGTGCGGAGACAACAGTGTGAGGAATACGGGTTTGCTATGTCGTGACGGAAGCATGGTTCACATATTGACCAGCGAGTAAACGTATTCGGGGCGTTGGTCTGTTGTAACCGAGTTGTGTTTTGCAGGGGGAAAGACTCGCGTAGAGTACCCTTGCCATTAGTAGGCTGATTGTGGTGCGCTCGACTCCAAAATACCTCACATCGTCATGGATGATTGCACGTGGATGATCAGGTTGAGACTGCGCAGATAGATGTCATGTTCTGCTCTTGCGTAAATTTCGTGACTACATGTACAAACGTGGGTATCGAAGCCCAAAACAAAAGCGCAATATATACAGACATGCCTGCGTGACCTATGCAATACCACCCAATGCACACCCTGACCTGTCATGCAGGCCAACCAGTCGCTCATTGGGACCAAGACCTCGTGTGCTCGATCCTGCAAGCATCAGATCACAATATACTCCCCATCGACGCGATCCATGGCTTTCCTCCACCGAAAGGCCTGTTGCAGTGTACCAAACGGCCCCTGCGCATCTCCCTCTACCCACTCATCATCCTCTCGCCATACTCGCTCCAAAACTTCTAGACCACTGAGGTTGTTGAAAAACCCGCTCTCACGTTGAATCTCCACGCACCGTTGTCGCACGACAGCGCGATGCTCAGCCTCCACACACTCTGTACCCACTATGAACAGAGGCCAGAGCAGGAATTTATTGACGCAGCTTGTGACACCAATCTGTGAAATGTGGAAGAGCCCTTGCGCGACCAGGTTCTGGAAGTTGCGTGATCCAGCCGGTACGGTCGGATGTGCAAGACGCTCAGTGTAAAGAATGGCTGCGTACCGAAAGCTTTCGCTGATGTGTAGTAATGCAGCTTGCGCTGGAGACATGGCAAGCACTGATGATGTTGCGTCGCATGAGCCGGCAGATACCTCACTGGGTGCGTCAAACTCCCATTGCTGGAGTCGCATGCGGACATCATTCCACTCGGTCCAAAACTCAGAGCGCGGGTCATCGCGTGCTGAAGTAAAGGGGTTTGGCCGTTCAAAGATTGGGGTTCCCCATCCGTTACCGTCAACTTCACCGTAACTAAAAGAGTAAAAGTCTCTCTGTTTCTTCGGCCGCGGTGATGATTGAGGAGTGTCATCGTTGTCGCGTACAGGACGATTTTGACTGAGCAGATTCAGTCTTCCCAATCGTGCAATGAGCTTGAAGAGTCGCCCTTCGCAGCCGGAGTGGTGCTCCATTGCACCCAGGTTTGCATTGAGGTTCATCATATCCAGAGACTCTCCCTGCACCTCAATCTCACGGTCATTGACAGCAGCAGTCATGACATCAAACCATGTGAAGAAGGTCTCAATCCAACCAACAAAGTCGGATTGCACGGATCTATCCCGAAGGCTTAGAAGCTTCTGGACGCCCGCAAGTTGAGTCTTGAATTTTGTAAAGCCCGAGTCGCAGACATGGAAGAGACAGAGAATGAGAAGTGTAGCCAGTACAGAATCCTCTTGAGAGCCGTTGAAGTCTACTAGCTTTCTGTTGAGCAAGGCAATGGATGAAGTCTTGTAGTGCTTCTCTTCACTGGATGGTTCACCGTGCATTTCTCGTAGCTCTCGAGTAGTCATTTGTGAGTAGGCGTGGTCCGGTATGAGGCGATAATCTAGGGGAGAGCTCAGTCGACGGCCTTCTATGCCACCACGCATTCGCATGTTATTCGTTGCTAGGGCCGCGATGGCATTTTGAAGCTCTTCATTCCTCATGGCCAGGTGAATGATGTGCATGCGGTAGGGGTTTGAGTTGTTATCAAAAGCCACCAGAACCGGGCATATAAATTTGTCGTAGTAGTCCAGAAGGTATAGCATCCGCGGGGAAAGGGGCGAAGCGATAGAAAGACTCTGAGGAATAGAAGTGGTGAGCTGGAGAACGTCTAGAGACAGGGGGCCAGAGCCGTAGGAAGACATACCCTCCGAGGGGAGAAAGGAAAAGCCAGGCTGGAAACCGGTAAAACTTGAACTCATTTCTCCCTCGACAAAAATATCCGGAAAAGCCGCCGGGCCCATGGTTTGCTGGGCTGAGCTTGCCTCCATGTAATCGTGCACGCTCTGGTCAGAGCTCACGCTTGAGCTCATGTCGTCTGCCATGGGCAATGAGCGAGGGGCTTCGTGGAAGAAGCTATCCAAAGAACCCATTGGTGGTTGTTCGTAGGAGTTGAAAGAATAGCGTGGTATCGACGAGTCTGCAAATGGGAACTCATCAACAGGTGTCCCTGGGAAATCGCCGGGGGATGGGAAGTCACTGTCGCTATATGTACCCAGAGACGCGGTCGAAGCCGACATGCCACCATCCTCGAAAGAAGGGATTTGGAGAGAGGTCTGCAGTCTTTGGAGAGGACCTCTGTGGAGTTGTTGGCGTCTCATCTTGGAAGCGTAAGGATTCGACAAGTCCATGTGGTCTCCGTATTGCGGCATGGAGAATCCAATTGGGGTCGAGGGCGAGGGAATGGGTATGGGGCTGGTGGGCCCGAGGTACTGGTATTCTTGTGGGGCGGAATACATGACAGGACTCATGGGGCTTGTAGGGGAGTGGAGACCATAGTCTATGCTCCCACGGGGGGCGTTGTAGTTTGTGGGTTCTTGTCGAGTGGCCTTGTTTGAGGTGGCGGCACTCGCAGTCACTGTCGACGACTGGGGTTTTGACTCTTGTACTGCTGCTTGGGGCTGTGATTTTGCAATGGGCAATGACATGCCTCGTAGTTTCCCACGGCTAGCAACTCCAACTCCCCAGGTCAAGGTGGTACGGTATCCCGAGCATTCTTTGCCGATTTCGATGCACTGTCCACAGTAGGGTCGTTTCCGATCGCACTTGACTGAACGTTTCCTGCATGCAAAGCAGTCCTCTGTGGCTCCGGTGGCGGGTGCCCTTCTTCTTCGCTTCCTGGGAGCGGCAGCTGCGTTGTTGGCTGTGCTTTCAATCTTCTGTGCCTCGACGGGCTGGGTTGTCGTCGTGGAGGCGGCCATGGTGAGGTGTGTGGGTAAGGTAGTGGGCAGAGTAAGGTGTAGTGTGTAGCATGTGCCAACGGGAGGTTGTGGGCGTGGAATGGGTAAAGGTATTGGACAAGTTGACGAGGGGGGTTCTCAATGGAGCATAGAAGGTGCGTCACGGTAGGTATTATTTAGTTGTGGGACGATGGGAGTAGGAGTGAGAAAGCTTGGTCCTGGTCTGATAAGCTCACAGCCTAGTCGGCAGGGTTGCGGCTGCCAAGGAGGCAGGATTCCAAAAGACGGCAGCAGAGTGGACGCTAGGATATGAAGAGAAGAGGAGGTCATCTCGAGATGTGCGCGCAGGTTGACGCCTGCAGCGAGTAGGCCTGGTGCCCGCATGTTCTTGCCGCTGCAAGGCTCTGGTCAGTGGCAACCCCTGCCGCACCCCACACGCAGACGGCGAATTGGAGGCCGAGGGAGGGTCGAGTTCGGGTTACATCGTGAGCGTTGGCCGCACCCTGGCGACGCTTGGACGGCAGCGCAGATACAAGAGGGTTGTGTGCAGGACGGAGAAGGCTGGACGCCACGGAGCATGTACCAATCGATACTCGTTGTGAGTACGATCTGCTACCGGGCGCTAGCCTCGGAGCAGCGACCACGGCCAGCCACTGAGCGGGCGTGTCTCACGTCGTCCGGGGTGGCAGCAGGCAGGGTTTGCTCGGCTGACAGGCTGCTGCAGAACCGCTTCCGCCATGGCTGATAGCGTCAGGTCCAGCATGCGCTGACCGACGAATCGCCCGCAGGCGGAGCCGACCGGCCAGCAGCCAGCGCCGTTAAGAAGCTGCATCGAACCTGTGTAGAAGATAGCAGCGCGTATTGCTGCTGGCTGCTGCTGGGGGAGTGCGCCCCCCCGCTGCGAGGCATGCGCCACGGCAGCCTGCGGACGAGCAGCCCGCTGACGTCGACGGCGCGCTGCCGTCGAGCGCAACCCTCGCCGCCAGAGCAGCGCTGGCGGGAGGATGCGGGAGTTGGCATGTCGTCAGCGCGCTGCCTCTGCGCACGCGAACACTTGCTCGAGCCGGGCGAGGTGAGGCAGCTGCAATCACCGGCGACGACATCGAGGGGCCGCGGGAGCATGCGCGAATGATGCAAATCGATGCACGCACGCACGCACGCGCCAGCACGCGGGCCTTCCTTGTCCGTCAGTCCGGGCTGCTGTGCTGTGCTGCTGTGCTGTCGCTGCTCCACAGAGCCTCTTGGCAAACCGCTCTCGTGGAAACGTGATAGCATTGCGGGCCTGACGGGACCAAGAGATATGACCACGCCCGCGACCACCGCGACCACCGCGACCCCCACGGCCCTCAATGGCCACCGTCGCAGCGGAGGGCGCGACGCTGGCCTCGCTCATCAAACGTTTCTTTTTTGGTTGCGCTGCTGCTCTCCACGGATCCGCCCTGACTTGTGCAAACCGTTTGCGCCTCGCCTAGGCCTAGTGCGGCGATCCAGCTTCTCGCAGCCAATGCCTGCCGTCAGCAGAGGGTGGGCGCCGCGAAGATCTCATTTCGTCGCACAGCCAGCTGATTTCGTGCATTACTGGCGCTGTCCTGTCTTGTCCTGTCCTGTCCTGTCCTGTCCTGTCCTGCCCTATCCTATCCCGTGCTGTGCTATGCTGTGCTGTGCTATGCCCTCCTGCCCTGCCCTGTCCTGGCCTGTCCTAACCTGCCCTATCCTGTCCTGGCTACCCTTTCCCAGGAACCAGCGCGGAGATAACTTTGCCTGCCCTCGCTGCCAGACCATGCCACCTGCTTGCTTGCTTTTGTACGACTGCTTCTCAATCATTGGCGCTTTGCCGGAAGCCAGGTATTCGTGCCCCTCCGGCTTGCCTGACACGTGAAATACACAGCCGGCGACAGGCACTACTTGGGCCCTCTCGTCTGCGCTCCACCACTCAGCAGTTTGTCTCATGTAACATCACACTCCAGCGCCCCTCAGCAGATGCATCGTCGTCTGCTAAACAGGGTTTCTCTTCCCCTGTGCTCGTGCTAGCCCTCGACGCGAGACATCTCACGCGCGGGGTAGAAAGTATGGGGTCTGGGGAAATGGATGCATCGTGTTGCCCAGTTGCACAATTCCAATTTTCGTCTTTTGCCTCAACTTCTGCCCCGGCACTGTGTGCCGAGCTGAGCGGAATGCCGACTTTGCAAGGCTTGGCACCGCTCCAGAGCCTCACGGGCACATGTCGGCACGAATGGCGCAAGACAAGGCTGATGATTTCGGACAGGGTACGGCTGCCTTTCTCCGTCTCGGACATGTCCCCTCCAAGATGCGCTTTTGTTGACGACAAGCTCGTCGAAACCCAGATGCTCTCCACTGTTTTCGATTACTGCATCTGCCCGACATGCTCGACTCGTGCGCTTTGCAATTGCAGCGGAGATTCGGCTCAACGTGCCCGTTCGAGAGATAACATCATCCCGCCGAATATTCCAGACTTTTGGATCTCCCCGAAACTGCCCTTGCGCTACAAATTTTCAACGCCATTTGCATCTCGCCGAAGTAAATCTTCCGTTGCAATTTTGGCGACATTCAATCTTGTCTCACGGTGATATGTCTTTGCAGAACGCCCGTCTTGAGTGATTCTGAAGCAGCCGAGGTTGGCTACATAGGGATGCGCTCCCGGCCGTGTGCAGACTAGGTGTCTGTTGATCCTTTCCAGGCAATGAGTCGCGGAAGTAGAGGTAGAACCGACATCTCTCGTCTCGCGTTGAGTGGAAACTAAGGTTGCTATTTTTGAGCTTTCTATTGCTCTAAGCTTTAGTGCATCATTGCAAGTAATCCTGCTACTTAGCGGCGGAATAGTCAGCGAGCGAAGCGCATCTGAATGCGTTGCATCCTGACGAAAAAGCGGTCTGCATGCTGCTTGGTTCGCTCGCAAACGCAAAACTGTACGACCTGTACTAAGCTCACTCGTATCATCCCTTTCACCCGGAGGAAGTTCCCGGAGGAAATTCCCGGCGAGTCTGAATTGTATTGATAGAACCCTTATCTCCAACTAGGAGTCGATGATACTTTATCATCCCGGCTCGATGGCCTTAACAGAAGAGTTTTTGCCCATGTTTGTTGCTTCATCCTGGTTGAGACCAACTTTGTGATGATACTCCTTTGTAAGCACCTCTCCTGGTACGATACGGAACACCAGTCGGCCCGTCGAAATATGACAGACTCGATCCCTCAAAAACTTGACGTGGTGAGTTGATCAATGTCAACATGATTCTGAATGCGAGTATGAACCAAAATCAGGGTCCAAGCTTGGTCCGAGGCTTCGGGACGTTGCCGGTGGTGAACTGGTGAACCCCACAAACAGCCGCGGAGAGCTCTCACCACCGCATCATAACATCCTCGCGTTTCCGCCTCATACGCCCAGTGTCTTCCTACAGTTGCCGCAATGTCTTCCAAGTTCACCTGCCTACGGTCAATACGCCTCGCTGCGCGCCATCCGTGCCGTGCCAGAACCTTTGCGACTGCCGCATCTACCCGTGACTTTGTGCGCCTGGTCGAGGTTGGACCAAGAGATGGACTGCAAAATGAGAAGCAGACAATATCGCTCGCGACAAAGATTGAATTGGTAGAGAGGCTGGCACAGACCGGGCTGAGGACAATTGAAGCAGGCTCCTTTGTCTCGCCAAAATGGACTCCACAGGTCAGCTGAAAGACTCCAGTCTGATAGACAGACGAGGTTGACGCAGCACGTAGATGGCAAACTCGCTGGAAATACTCGAGCACGTCCTGCACAAAACACCGCAATCACCGCACCCCATCACCTACCAATGGCTCCTCCCAAACGTCAAAGGCATGGACAATTTCCTCTCAGCATGGCAGTCCAAGTCGTCCTCTGGAACAGTCGGTGGTGCAGCGTCGAACACATCCTCCCAAGACCCCAATGCCACGCCCTCGGCATCTTCTGGTGCTGAAGCCGTGGGCAAAGAGCGAGCCGGCCCTCCACATGAACTTTCCATCTTCACCGCAGCAACCGAGTCATTCACGCAAAAGAATACAAATTGTTCGATCGCGGAGTCGCTCAAACACTTCGAGCCAATAATGTCCAAGGCAAAGGAAGTGGGCCTCAATGTACGAGCGTACATCTCAGTTGCATTGGGATGTCCGTTCGAGGGACCCAACGTCGACCCGCACAAGGTCGCAGAGCTAGCTGTTAGCTTGCTGGAGATGGGAGCGAGCGAAATTTCGGTAGCGGACACAACTGGTATGGGTACTGCACCAAAGACAGCAGAGCTTCTGAAGACCCTCAGCGCCGCAGGAGTCGACAAAAGTGATCTGGCTCTGCACTTCCACGACACGTATGGTCAGGCTCTGGTGAACTCGGTTGTTGCTCTCGAGCATGGGATCCGCACATTTGATTCAGCAGTGAGTGGTCTGGGAGGCTGCCCTTACAGCCCAGGCGCAACAGGCAATGTTGCAACTGAAGACATGGTACATCTCATTCATAGTTTGGGCTTGTCAACTGGTGTGGACATTGAAAAGCTCTCGGAGGTTGGCGATTGGATCTCAAATGAGTTGAACAGGGTGAGCTCGAGCAGTGCGGGCAAGGCAACCATGTCCCAGCTTCGAAGGGCTCGGAAGGCAAAGTTGTGAGCAAATTGTCAGGTAGCTTTATGAGTAATGACTGTGCCCGCTCTATTTTCAAAAAAAACTTTGTAGCAATTTTCAAATAACAATCCCAGTCTTTAAGATGATATGAGCTAGCGTGACTTCTGTATCATACACTCACTCGCTCACTCACTCACTTACTCTGAAGCTTTCCCCCGATTTCATCACGCGGTATATAACGCGCTTCAATTCCACCCCAGCTTCATCCTACACCTCTGGTACATCACCATCACAAATATCTATGATAGATACTTTTAAGACGACCTTGAAGCATGATACGGCCTCTTAGAACTCACAGTCACTCAAGTTGTGCACACAGAATCACCCTCATGCAGGACCCATCAAGTTCACATAGGTACAACCTTGCCAAAACTGATAGTGAAGGTACTGCTCAAGATTGCAAATAGTGATAAGAAGATGTGGGGAAAGCTGGTTCTTCTCAAACATTTACACTATTTGCTACGAGGCAAGCATCAGGCTTACGAACCTTGGTTTACTTACCATCACATCGCCAAATCCAGGTGTTCATACTCACAAGCTGTATCATCTCAGGAACAAGATCCCACAATGATAAGTATTATCCACATGCTGAAAGGCTCTCGAGCTCAGCAACAGCAGCCTTTATTACTACTGACACTACCTTTTACACTCAACATCACAACACCATTGCCTACCCGATTACATTCGCTCCAAAGAATGCACTGGGATATTGATCTTCCCGTCCAAGAAGATATTCTTTCAAAACGTATCATGTACAGTAAAAGATCGTTCTAACTGTGATGGCTTCTTATCTCATGTTCACCTTAATTATTAGTTACATCTTATCGAAACCGTATAAATCTGATCGATCGTAGTATCTCTCTCTCTTCACCACCTAGATACCAGATTCTTCAAGCAACCAGCAAAAAGCGTTACACCAATAACACCAAAGTATATCCGACTAACCCAACGGATCGACGCACCTCAAGTACCCAACAGTGTTTTTTTGCGACCAAGTATGAAGACTTTGAGGTTTCTTGAGCTGGAGAAGGTCCGCTCCACTTGGGTAGAAGACAGATGAGCGATTTTTTTTAGTCGGCGGTGAATTAAATTGCAGTTAGGTTGATGAGTACCGGAAGCTTTGTACTTAAGAGGCAGTTTTTTTTTTTAAAAAATTTACCAAGATGAACAGGTAGTATCTTGTCCCTGCTGTTAAGATCGGAGAGAAGTATACAATGAGTAGGTGATGGATGCCACAGATGAAGATCAGATCACTTCAAGTGCCACCACATTTCAAAAAAACAAACAATCTTGGGAGAAAGTCAAAGCACTAGCGGAATAGAATCAACGAGGTATTAGGGAGGTGACGTTACGAACACTCGATGATATAAAAGTAAGGTCATGAGTCTCCAACGACTTTCTACTTCCTACCCACAAGAAGCACTGTCTCGCACCTCACCCATTTGTTTTTCTTCTTCCAAACAGAAGCTTAATCAACGTCTCATTTTCAACACACCATCATATTCAAAAAAAAAGCAAAATCTTCTCACTGGTAGTAGCACAATCTCTCTTTCGCCCAGTGCGGTCTCTTCTAGATGGACGCGTGGGCTCTTAAAACATATTTTACATCTCACTGGACTGTAGTAGCTCCCGCAGTGTCGATATAGTAGCAAAAGTCGCCCTATAATCTCATGCGTAGTTCTTCCTACGCTCGACACCTAGCGATTGTAGAATCTGTTGATTAGACACTAGCGGCGATGACTACTAGGGAAGAACTATGCATGAGGTTACAGGGCTACAGGCGGAAGCATCTATCTATGAATACCCACACGTCTTCACAAACTAGCAAATCGCCATCTGCATTGGCTCCTCAGTTCCACACTCCCATACCTATACTTTGAGATCAAGCGATGGATTATTAGGGGTTGATGTGGTTCTTGGCCGTGTAGATGAGGATACCGGGTGATGCGGAAAGACACGAGCTGATTAGAAAGGAACTGAGCAAATTTTGTGCGAGTCAATGAAGGAAGTGTGTAGAGTACAAAAGAGTGACATCAGAGAGAGAGGGGGGGGAATGAACAAGAGAGATGATCAGAACAATTATATTTCATTTCATTTCATTTCATTTCATTTGTACGGGCCTTTTTGGCTCTCCGTACCGCTCATGTGGTTTAAAAAACAACAAATAGTGCCAAAGAAAACTCGCTAAATCATCAAATGCTCACCACTTGATCTTCTTGTCCTTGCCAATGTACTCGTCGATAATGTCCAGGTAGTACTCCTTTAGGTCCTCTACCTTGGGCACCTCGTCGCTCTTGCTGTAGAGATCGTACGGGTTGAAGGCCCTGACAGCCTCGAGCATACGCTCGTCCTTTTCGTTCATCATCCACCTGTATGCGTTCTCCTTGTGCCATGGGTAGAAGGAGTGGTATCGGATCATGGCAAGGCCCTCGTCAGGAATGGTCGACTGCTCCTTCATGATGTGGTATAGGTACTCGTCGTGTCCCCAGCTGAGCATGACGTTGTCCATGCCGCAGCCTGGGACGTAGATGCCATGCTCTGTGCTGTAGACCTCGTTGTTGTAGTCGGGGTTGTTCTTGAACGTGTCTGGGTAAATGATACGCTTGTCGAAAGCACAGCCGATGGGGAATGTGTCACCGACTACGTCCCACTGGCCCTCGGCGTCGTAGAAGAACAGGAGCTTGCCAAGATCATGGATCAGGCCAGTAAGTTGCATCCAGCGGGGCTTGCCGTCACGACGGATGGCTTCAGCAGATTGGAGGAGATGGTCAATCTGGGAGAGTGATGTATCGGGGTCGCTCTCGTCAATCAGTGTGTTGAGCTTCTCCATTGCCTCCCAGATGGTCATCTCGGCACGTGTCTTGCTGTAGAAGTGGTTACGGGCCTTTAGGTTGTAGGCGACGGTCTGCTTCACGTGCTGCTCACGGTAGAAGTTCTTGACGCGGTCGCAGGCCTCCTCATACTGCCTGAACTGTGTCTTGTCCTTCTCGGCGTCAAACTGAGACTCCTCATAAATGTCCTTCTCCTCCTGTGTAGCAGTGCCGTTCTTGACCTTCATGGCAGCCTTGAGGACATTGACATCGTCAATCATATCCGAGGTAGCCTCGAGAGCTGAGCCATCGCGGTGGTTGTTGAAAGGCTCAGCCACATTGGGCTCCTCGAATATGGCGCCTGGTGCCATTGTGTATATATGTGTGGGGTATTTGTAATGTGTGCGGGGAAGCAAGATGAAGGGTTCAAGTTGATAGAGAGTATGGAGGTGTACAATGGAGAGTAATTGATGATGATGGTGATTTTGTGAAAGTATTGTGTGAAAAACGAGAGATACTTATCCTCTTGTGCCCGTAGCACCTACACCACCAGCGCCGTCCGAAGTAGTACCAGCCTGTGAACAGTAGCAAATTTCTCATATTGCCGTCAGCCATCTCCACTGTGGTCGACTGAAGGAGAAGCCTCCGCACTGTTGAGCCCAAAGAAGACGCAAAAACAACGTGGGGGAATTCTCGCCGCTGTCAATCACCCCGTACAGAGCAGGGAAGCGACCCGTTGTTCTAGAAAATGGATGACATTGGGAACACGGTCATGGTGGTTGGCTGCCGCCCCTCAGATCTTGCACCGTCAGACGGTTTGCGGGCGCTAGGCGTGTCCACGGAGCCGTAGAGCGTAATTCGGCCCGAGTAGAGCTTAGGCAGGCAATTCTCGCCGCTGTCTCGCCAAGGCTAGCGCCGTCGAATGTCAAGCATCCTGATCTGGGGAGAGAGTGTTGGTCACACGTCTATGCCGCATGACGACGAAGAGACAGCTGGCTTCAGATGTGCGTACACGTGACGTTCGGTCGAGGCTCTCCCGACACGGGATCAGACGGGCGTGGCGTCCTCTGGGCGACGCGAGGTGGAAAGCTCTGTCGCGAGGTTGGCGCGTAGCGGGGTACCTTTGGTGGGGCAGTCGGCCTTTGACCTGGGGCGAATCCATCAATTACAGCTGGCGTCGTCGCCCAGCGCAGACGAGGGTTGAGACCCATGGCAGACGCAACGGCAGTGCTCCGGTCAATACTCGACTACATATACCCCAAACTCCCTGAAAATGAACCCCTCTCTCTCAAAGTTCATCCTCAAAGCTACTCCCAAATCCATCCTCAACCCCTCTCCTGAAATGAACACTGCAATCCCCCTCAACACTGGCGCTACCATCCCGGCCCTTGGCCTGGGGACGTGGCAGTCTCCGCCTGGTGAGGTCAAGAAGGCTGTCGTCCACGCTATTGAGTCGGGCTACAGGCACATTGACTGCGCCTACTGCTACCAGAACGAGGATGAGGTAGGCGAGGCGCTGCAGGATGTCATCTCGCGCGGCATTGTGAAGCGTGAGGACCTGTTCATCACCAGCAAGCTGTGGAGCACATTCCACACCCGCACAGAGGAGGGTCTGCAGAAGAGCTTGGATCTGCTCAAGACGCCCTATGTCGACTTGTACCTTGTCCACTGGCCAGTTCCCATGAGCCCCAATGGTGAGTTTAGCCGTCAAGTTGATAGCGTTGAGGGTTGAAACTGACGTGGCCAGGAAACCACCCGCTCTTCCCCAAGCTCGAGGATGGCTCGCGCGACATTGATCACTCCATCACCCACCTCGACACGTGGAAGGGTATGGAGAAGCTGATTCAGGAACACCCTGAAAAGGTCAAGGCCATTGGTGTTGCCAACTACTCCGTCAAGTACTTGGAGAAGCTGCTTGCTCAGGCCAAGATCGTCCCCGCCGTCAACCAGATCGAGAACCACCCGCTGTGCCCACAGCAGGAGGTCTACGAATTCTGCAAGGAAAAGGGTATCCACATCACCGCATACAGCCCATTGGGCAGCACCGGCTGCCCTCTGTTCAAGGACGAGGGTGTTAACGAGGTTGCTAAGAAGCACAGCGTTGGCCCCGCCACTATCCTCCTGAGCTACCACCGTGAGTATATATAAACGGCCCGACCCTCCATACAGTACTAACACTAGCCAGTCGCCCGCAATTCTTCCGTCCTCGCCAAGTCGGTCACTCCTTCGCGCATCGACGAGAACCGCAAGCTCATCAACCTCGACGCCACGGATCTAGAGAAGCTCGAGGCCATCCACAAGACCAACGGCATCACCCGCTACGTGTACCCACCATTCGGTGTTGACTTCGGCTTCCCCGACAAGACCGGTGGTCTCGACCTGAGCGGTTGACTCCCTGGGGCGAGTAAATTGTAGAGACTTTGGATACGAGCATGAACGGGATACCCCCTTATATAGATATGATTATGATAGCGATATGAATACAAAAAGTCTTTGACTGATTGCACCACTACACGTTCTATGCTAAGATGCACGTTTCCGACTGATTGCACTTTGTGTGTTTGTTGTGTTTATAGAGTCAGCCTAATGGACTTGCTGCCAGATCGTCGCCCTCCCTGAGCAGACACAGCGTCTCACCACAACACTAGAATAGAGTCTCTCATTAACACATCACTGTTTCAGAAAAGGAGCTGGAATAGTAGTATTCAGGTGATCTTTTGTATGGACCACTGTTCTATCTACTTAAGTGTGTAAAGCTTCTTTTACATACAAAGGGAAGAGCTTGGTATGTGTTGTTGCTGAGCGTAGTTTGCATGACTTGGATAAGTCTAATAGATACTCCATATGTGGAGCAAAGGAGTATTGGTTACTCCTTGATAGTGCAAAGAGCATGCCAAGTTCCACTAAGAGGCCACTTAAGCAGGTCTTATAAGCGAGGCTTATGAGCGAGGCTTGTGAGCAGGGCTCTGTTTAGTGACAATCATCAATTCCAATCTTGGTTTATCAACTTGTATCTAGTACTAGAATAACCATTCTCACCTCCCCATCCATCCTCCATCAACAGTGACAATCTCACCACTCACATACGCACTCGCCGCGCTCGCCAGCCAAACCACCACACCCTTGAAATCATCAGGCGATCCCCACCTCCCGGCCGGAATCCTAGCCAAAATGCTCTCAGCACGCTTCTCGTCCTGAATAAGCGCAGAGTTCATCTCTGTCGCAATGTACCCCGGCGCAACAGCATTAACCGTCACGCCCTTGCTCGCCCACTCGTTACTCAGCGCCTTGGTCAACTGGCCCACTCCACCTTTGCTCGCCGCATACGCTGGCACGGTGATCCCGCCCTGGAACGTAAGCAGCGACGCAATGTTGATGATGGATCCGCGGCGCTGCAGAGGCAGGTCGTTGGGCTGCTCGAGCATGTGTGCACCTACGTCTCTGCACAGTGTGAAGACCGATGTCAGATTTACTTGGAGTACGGCTTCCCAATCCGAGTCTGGGAATTGGTGTGCGGGATGGCGACGTTGAATTCCGCCGCAGTTTAGCAGGACGTGGATTCGGTGGCCATCTTTTAGGATGGTTGGGACCAGGCTGGAGATGCTGGATGCGGAGGAGAGGTCGGCAGTGTAGATTGTTGCTTTACGGCCGAGTTTTTCAACGGCTTCTTTTGTGGCTTGGTTGGAGGTATCGCGCTGTAGAGATTATTAGTTCATGCCGTCATTTGGGAGATGGAGAGAGGCTGGGTTACCTGCACGAGGAGGAGGTCTGCTCCTGCTTCGGCGAGGGCGATGGCCATGGCTTGACCAATACCTCGCGTGCCGCCTGTCACAAGGGCTGTCTGGCCCTCGAGGGAGAACAGTTGCTGTACTAAAGTCATCTTGTGGTATTTATTCTCGTTGTTGATGATCGGAACAGTGTTGCTGTTGTTCGGAACGAAAGATGGTGTACAGTAGCTCGTCTTTCGTTTTAAGCAGCAACGCTGAAATTTGACAGAAGGGCTGAAAGCAGATTGTATTGCTCGAGAAAGGATCCAAAGCCCTCGGGACGCGTTATTTCTCAACAGTGTGATGTAACACTCCACGCTCGGAAGAGCCTCGGAAAGCTACCCCACTAGAAAGTCGGCATTTGAATCAGCGGGTATCAAACGCCGAACTAGGAATTCTTCTCCACGTTTTACAGCTTCTGGGGAAAGCTCGCCGAGTGGAGGGCACGTAATAGCTCTTGATGGGTCTCATGAGGCGATTCAACACTTCCCTCCTCTTTCTCCCCACTCAGTCCTGTCGTCCTTACGCAGCCATTGTACGCATAAAGTATTAACGATTGCTTCAGCTGTAACACCTGAGCCCTCTCGAACCTACTGCAGCTCTTCTGCTCATCTGATTTTTATTCTGATCAATAAGACAAAATGACTGCAGAGGAGAACCCAGATCGCGCGTCGAACGCGAGGCAGGTTCGTGCGTCTGTTCTTCACGGCGCGAAAGACCTTCGAATCGTAAGTATGAGGATCCACAAGATTACAACGAAATTGCTGACATTAACCCAGGAATCGCGCTCCCTTTTCCCTCCAGCTCCAAACGATCTCCAGATCAGCATTCGCAGCACTGGCCTTTGCGGCTCAGATTTACACTACTACCGACACAACCGCAATGGCGATATCCTCGTATGCGAGCCTCTCTCGCTGGGCCATGAATCAGCTGGAATCGTTGTCGACGTGGGTTCTGAGGTCAAGGATTTCAAGGTTGGTGACAAGGTTGCGCTTGAAGTTGGTACGCCATGTGAGCGTTGCGAAAGGTGCAAAGAGGGGAGGTACAACATCTGCAAGGGTATGAGGTTCCGCAGTAGTGCAAAAGCCATTCCTCACGCCCAGGGAACGTTGCAGGATAGAATCAATCACCCAGCAGCTTGGTGTCACAAGTGAGTCATGAGTGAGAATTAAATTTGAGACGATGCTAATCTCTCCGGACAGGCTGCCAGATGACATGTCGCTGGATTTGGGAGCCCTTCTTGAGCCGCTGAGTGTAGCAATTCAAGCCTCCAAGCGAGCGCAACTCGCAGCAGGATCAGCAGTGCTCGTGTTTGGGGCAGGTGCAGTCGGTTTGTTGGTAGCCGCCATGGCCAAGATCTCGGGCGCTGGAACTGTAGTGATTGCAGACATTGATGCTGGCCGAGTCAACTTTGCGGTTGAAAACAGCTTCGCAGATCGAGGTTTTACAGTACCTTTGAAGCGTGGAAACACAATAGAAGAACAGCTCGAGATTGCGAAAGAGATAGCAGCGGACATTGGAAAGACAACAAAAGGAAGTGGTGGAGAGATTGGCGAGGTGGACGCTGTTTTTGAGTGCACTGGTGTGCCTTCTTGCGTACAGGCATCGATCTATGTGAGTTCAAATGAGATGATGATGTGGAGATTTTGCTAATGAGTAACAGGCCACACGACCGGGTGGAAAACTCCTGCTTATCGGCATGGGAACGCCTGTTCAAACTCTTCCCATCTCCGCTGCAGCTCTTCGCGAAGTCGACATTCTCGGTGTCTTCCGATACGCCAACACATATCCCACTGGCATCGAGGTGGTATCAAAGAAAGGGCCAGACTACCCAGATTTTTCGAAGCTGGTTACGCACAGATATAAGGGACTGGACGCAGCAGTTGAAGCTTTTGAGATGGCTGGAAAGACGAAAGACGATAACGGCAACCTCGTCATCAAAGTCGTACTTGAGACTGGCGAGGATTTGTAAGTATTTCGCAAAGCATTGGTGTGTATTGGTGTGTTTGAAAAAGCGATTTTAGAGCGTTTTCTGGTATAGTTGTCCTAAATGTACTTCATGATACACTACAAACAAAACCCCAAAGCATATGCATGACGTATCTGGGGAAAGCTCTCAACACTCTCGCTTGCACCTACCGTCCCAAGTACGAACGTCGCTTCGACCTCCTTGGCATAGCTCCGAAAGCTGATCTTGCTACCAAACATTTTCCTCCACTTCAATGCCGGGCCCAAGCCATGCGCCGGGAAGATTCCGAACATAGCGCAGAAATGATCCACAGGCGGGCGGAAGTGCTTGTTCGATAATCTCCACGGGGAAGTTTCCCCCATTTGTCGCACTGCATGTCCCGGGTCGTCCGCAGTGTGCCACGACCCCACACATGCTCCACAATATGTACCACAACACCTGCAAGCTAACATCACGACGTTCGTTTGGTTGCGGTACTGCGTTGATCATGGCCTCGTTCAGCCTCCTAGGAGTTGAGTCTTGAGAGTGACGCACTGTCAGCTGCTAGACCCTACAGGCGCCAATGTTACGATGCAGCTGGGGAAGTATGGAGATATTCTCCAAGTAGAATAACTGGTACTTGACCAGGAAGAAGAGTCATGGAAGAGACGGAACTCAACGCAATGGTACTGGATGGAGAATGAAGCATGGACCTTTTGAAGCCATGGCCAGCTGCCAGTTGGACTTTAAATGTGATTTTTTCGCTGTACCAATCTCTCCAGACATCACTTCCTCATACCTGCATTTCCACCCATTATTATTATCAATCTTCATTTAAATCGTAATGTCTCAGCCTGTACATAGACTCCGAATCGCCATCTCTGGTCTAGGCCGTATGGGTGCCCGTCATGCGAATCACTTCCTTCATCGCACACCAAAGGCCGAACTTGTAGCCGCATTCACACCAGACCCCAAGGAAGCTGCATGGGCAAAGGAGAACCTCGAGCCATGGGGAGTCAAAGTCTACAACGACTACGACCAGATGCTGAAGCACGAGGGGCTTGAGGCTGTCTGTGTCGCAACTGTCACCACGGCACACGCAGAGCAAACAATAAAGGCAATTAAAGCAGGCAAGCATGTGCTTTGCGAAAAGCCACTGAGCACCAAGCTGGATATTGTATGTAGCTTAATTTCTTTCGTCCATTTTCCTGACTCTGGCCTTTGTATGAATTGGAAAAGAAGCTGACAGCATTCCAGTGCCAGGATGTTCTTACAACTGCCGCCCGTTATCCCAACATCAAAGTCATGTGCGGTTTCTCCCGCCGCTTTGACGCCTCATATCTCAATGCCTATGCTCTTACTGCTGATGGCTCTATTGGACGGCCCACGATCCTGCGTAGCCAGACAGCAGACAAGACAGACCCATCGGGTTTCTTTGTCGAATATGCGCAGTTCTCCGGCGGCATCTTTGTCGACTGCAACATCCACGATATCGACCTCGCACTTTGGTATTTCTCTGCCGACAGCAAGGGCAAAGTGCTCCCCAAAGTCAAGTCCGTCGTAGCGTTTGGTGTCACAGCCCTCGAGCCTGACCTAGCGAAATACGGAGACGTGGACAATGGAGTTGGTGTTGTCGAGTTCTATGACGGCCAGATTGCCTACTTGTACAGCTCGCGCATGAACGCCTCAGGACAGCACGACATGACAGAGATTATCGGGACAAAGGGCAAGCTGGTCATCAATGCCAACCCGACAACAAACCTGCTCGAATCTCACGTCTCCTCAGGTATTCAACGTCATATCCCTCAGAATTACTACGAGCGCTTCGAGCAGGCGTTTGTCGAAGAGGCACGGCAATTTACAGACGCTGTTCTAGAGAATAGAGAAGTGCCTGTTGATCTCACGAGCAGCATGGAGGCGGTGAAGATTGGTTTGGCACTGCAGGAAAGCTTGAGGACAGAGAAGAAGATCTCGTTTGATCGGGAAGGGAACAGGGTAGGCGACAAGGCGAAGCTCTAGATATTTATGAGGCAAAGATCTATCTGGAACGCGCTCATCAGGCGAGCATAGCGACTACATCTATCTACAGTAGAGCAAAAGTATTGTTATAAACTGGCAGGCTCTTAAATATAAATTCTGAAGTAATGTTCATCTAGTACTAGATTGTTAGTATACTATACAAACATGAACATTCCACACACTTCCTCTCTTTGCTTTCTTTATCTCTCCATGCATGTATTATTTCACTACCAAAGCTTTTTTTTTAAAAAAAAGCCAGTACCATTGAGCAGTCGCCCATCGCTTACCTCACTCACTCACCACCTCATCCGCCCAAGAAGCCCTGGTATGACGCAAAATCACGACATCGAGTCCATCCACCACCCCGTCAAACAAAAGCATACCAACCCCCATCCATCTAAACCTATAACCCCATCCTCCCGCAGCCCTCCACACTCTACCCATCCATCCATCCACCCATTTTCGCAACACCCTCACAACAAGCACACATTCACACATACCCGCTTACCCAACCCAACCACCCCCCTGCTTCCGCCCTCGCCCGCCCCCCCGGACATCCGCAACACCATGCACAAACAAACACAAAACACAAAGCACAAACCACCACCCAACATTTAAAACATGATGAAAAAAAAACACCTCCACCTGGACATGCGATGAACATCAACAACAAAACGAACTTAAATTAATTAAAAAAATCCCTATCCATCCATCCATCCCCGTTGACGCATGCACGCACGCACGCACGCACGACCACATCGCGCAAACGAAATTGCGCAACGAGCAACGATCAACCACGCGCGTGTGCTTATGCATGTAAGAACATAGGTAAGAACGTTTGTTGCGCAGGGATCGCATGGCATCGTATGGCATGGCATGACATCGATGCATCGATCAACGTGGTACCTGGTTCCCTCTCCCCCACCACCACCCCCTTCTTTCCTTCCATCCGTCCTTCCTTTTTTCCTTCCTTCCTTCCCGCGCCCGGTCCGCGTGTCAGCAGTAAAACGTTTTTGGAGAGGTGGTCAGTGTCAGCGAACATGTGGGGATGGGGGGTGGCTGTGTTGGAGAGTTTATCTCAACTTCAACTTCAACCTCAACTTGACCCCAACTACAACTTGACCTTGACTTCAACTTTAATCTCAACCTCATCGCTTCGAATACTTTCAGTCAGGATTTTTTCTGTTTCTCACCCCGTGGACTCTGTGGACTCCGCGTTTGGAACCTACCATCATCGTCGTCAAGTGCTCTCGGACAAGACCATACCCTCCAACGCACTAGAGCGCAATCGATACCATCTCATCCCATATCGGAGAGGAGACAGGCTCTATTTAGTACTCACAAGAAATAGTCGTTGCTGCATCACATCAATTGTTATAGGCTTGATCAGGAAATAGTATTGACAGTATGGTATTATCATTTGTTATTATCTATCCTACTAGTCCCAGGTCAACGCCTCCATCTTTCCCGCAATCTCATTGTCGGGGTATCAAAGCACCATAAAAAGCGCTCATGAGAAAGCATCGGAATCATCATCGTCATGCAGCATATTCGTGAAGCGGAAAACAAAAACAGATAGCCAAGGTCGAGTAAACAATCCTCAGCCACCAACTCGCACACCAAGTATCCAAAGTCCGAACGGTTCCTCCAAAATTACCGGTCATTAAACACATTATTCCACCGAGCAAGGACTTGTAGAGAGCCTGATGCTTAGAAGAGGAGCCATGCAGCGAAACCGGCACCGGCAATGACGGGCAGGCCAGTCATCTTGGGGGCAGCGCCCGCGGAGGTGGCAGAGGCAGCAGCAGAGGAGGCAGCAGAGGAGGCAGCAGAAGCACCAGAAGAGGCGGCAGAAGCAGCAGAGCTGGCCCTGCTGCTCAGAGAGGAAGCACCAGAGCTAGCAGCGGAAGCACCAGAGGAACTAAGGCATGGTTAGTACTTGTATTGCGATATCAGAAGAGGGGGAAGTCTTACGCAGCAGATGAGATGGCAGATCCGACAGAGGAAGCGCCCGAAGCAGCGGCCGAGGAGGCAGAAGCGACAACAGACGAAGCAGACTGCGAAGCAGACGACAGAACCGAGCTGACGGACGAGGCAATGCTCGAGAGCTGGCTGCTGGCAGATGCGGCAGCGCTTGAAGCGGCAGACGCACCGCCGGAAACGAGGCTGGAAGCAGCAGCAGCACCGCTGGAAGCGGCGGCGACGGCGCTGCCAGTGACGGTGGCAAGAGCCGAGCTCAAGATGGGCTGAGCGCTGAGGGCGGAAGAGGCAGGGGCAACACCGCGGCAGAGGGCAGCAGCGTAAGCGACAGCAGCGGCAGCATCCGCAGCACCGCAAGCCTGGGAAGAGCAGTCACGGACACCGTAGGCCCAGTTGGCCTGGTTGCACTGGCAAGAGAGATCACCAGCAGCGCAGCCGAAGTTGGACTGAGCAATGACGTTCATGTTGTTGACACAGCTTTGCTAGGGGACCGTTAGTATGGTAGGCCAGGGATTGGTGCCAAGGGCGGAGAAGCTTACAGCGCAGGAGCTCAACTGGGCAACGGCGACACCAGCAAAGGTGGCGAGGATGGCGACGGACTTCATTTTTGCGGAGGTGGAGGTGGTGGTGGTAGTGGGAGAGAGAGGTTGGAGATGCTAGAGAGGAAGAAGTCGAGGCTGGGATGGGATACAAGAAGGCTGTCGAAAGAGGCAATTAAGCTTCAATTGAGATGAGCACTGTCAAGGATGAGGTGGTTGAGGATAGGGGTGGTGAGAGAAAAGCAAGTGGGCGGGCGAGGCTTTTATCGTGAAGTCAAACACACGAGATTGCCGTGGCTGGTCGCAAGGTGAAGGTCGAAGCTGCCCAGTTTTGGCGGCTCCACAAGCATGGCTCGAGAGGCTGGTGACGGCTGCGGGCGTCAATAGCTTGGCAGGGATATAGTCCCGGAGCCCAGGCACGATCACTCACTATCAGAGCACAGGCAGGCGCTGTGCGCATGGCCATTGGCCACACGCGGGGAAACCACTCCTTACGAGGGGCGGATCCGTCATAGCGCGCGAGCAAACCGGCCGTGCCTGCCTACCCGCTCTTTCAAGGTTTTCCACTGCTCGTGTCGCCTAAGCTGCATACGAGCTGCATGTCGTCGCCAACACACACCGCGCAAACCTGTTGTCATCGCAACAATGCTCAACACTCGACGTGCATCGTCGCCCTGCTCCCACCTGGGCTGCCCGTCTGCTGCTGCTGCTGCTGCCCTTTCCCCCCTCCCCGCCTTCCAGGCCCGAGAGAACACGGCGTCTAGTGCTACACCTTCATTTCTCGCCAGACACGACGCTGGCACGGGGGTTACGGCCTCGAGATGATCAAATTTTGTTTGAACCAACCGTTCTTGTGACGTCTATCTAGCGTGAATATGGTCGTTTACTGAGCGCGCACGGTGGCTGGCCCTCATCTCCATCTGCCCAACCTTCCCTGCCACTGCTCCCATGGCCCTGCGCATCGATCGGGCTCCAGAACACGTTCAATCCCACCAACCGGCAGCCTTGCGTGGCGCAGTCACCCCAGTTTACCCAGCCACGATGCAGATTGCGTGGCTCTGCAGCTCAAACTCAAATTCTTTTCCTGTTTTTCTCTCCTAATTGCCGTTCTGCTCGGCGAAATGCTTTTCTTCAGCTGAGGTGATGCAGTGCGTGTTTGCGCCTAGATGGGCGGTCAATACAAAGTCCCCGCGCGAGTCATGGATGTATTCCAAAGATGGGAGATGAGCCTACCAAGTTTATTGATCGTTTCCACCCATTCATCGTAAGGGTCTGAGTCGAACACGATTCCACCCTAAGTCATTGGTCAATTCGATTTTTAAAAGCAAGATATCGCTTGCAACTCACCCCTGCTTGAAGATACGCGATGCCGTCTTTGACTAACATGGTCCGGAGCGCAATGCATGTCTTCCGTCGATCAGCAATCTACACAACTTGATGGTCAAAAGTAAACCGCGTTTCACTTACATCCATGGCTCCCTCAATTTCCTTATCGCCATCTACACTACCATATCCAAAGTAGCCCACAGCCCCAGCGTACACACCTCGTTTCTCTCTTTCCAGTTCGGCGATGAGCTCCATTGCGCGCACTTTTGGCGCCCCGCTCACCGTGCCTGTTGTTTGCTGATCAGTAATGATTCCAGATTAATAGCGCACTACGTACCAGCAGGGAATATGGACCGAAAGGCATCGAATCGCGTCTTGCCAGGTCGCAGCACTCCAGAAACCTCAGAGACGAGGTGCTGCACGTGCGAGAACTGGGTCGAGTCAGCATGCTAGCGCCGTTTTCCATGATCCTGCACAATCCCACTTCACAACTATGACGGAGTGGTTATACCTTTTGCACAACCATGAGCTTATCAACTCGCGTAGTGAGTGGGTCGCAAACTCGATTTACGTCATTTCGCGCAAGATCGACCAACATGACCTGAGCAAAAAATTGTAAGCTTCACTTTTTGACGTATGTTGTGCATAGGGCCTACACACGTGCTCGGCCCGATCCTTGAGAGAACTTGAAAGCTCGTCGGCTAAAGCTGCATCCTCCTGCGCAGTTTTGCCTCTCTTGACGGTGCCCGCAATAGGATGTGTGATGATTCTGCCTTGGTGCTCTTTGACCAGCAGCTCTGGACTTGCACCAACAATCTGAAAGTCTTTGCAGTCGACATAAAAGAGGTATGGTGACGGGTTCACGTTTCGAAGGTTGCGGTAGACGTTGAACGGGTGCAGCGAGGTAGGTCGAGCAAAACGTTGCGACGGCACCGCCTGGATGATGTCGCCCACGCTGATGTGTTCTTTGAGCTTCTTGACGTGGCTCTCGTACCCGTCCTGGCCAATGTTGGACTTGTACTCGTTTCCAAGCTGAATGGGGCCTTGCTCTGGCATGGGTATGTCTTTGTCTTTGAGGATGGCGACATAGGTCTTGAGCGTAGCCTTTGCCTCGTCATATGCCTTCTCCAGGTCGTCGAGATTCTCTGGCACCTTGACGTACGTGATGACCTTGACGACCTGCGCGAAGTGGTCCAATGCGACGACTGTGTCGAAGAGCATGAAGAGACTCTCTGGTACACCGAGGACATCCTTCATGTCGTCTCGTCGTGTCTTTGGCTCAAAGTATTTTACGCAATCATAACCGACGTATCCAACCGCGCCGCCGGTGAGCGGAGGGAGCTGTATCGAAGGCACAGTCGCGACCCTGCTCTTTGCGAGTTCCTTCTCGAGTAGGGGGAGGGGGTCGGTAGCTTCGCCATGGCCGGGGCCTGTCTTGATGACCTTGCGGGGGTCTGCAAGCCGTCAGTTGGTGGAAGCGGGTTGGAGTTGAGGGTGCTGACCTGCTCCAACGAAGCTATATCTCCCAATTGTCTCTGTCGTTGCAGCGCTCTCGAAGAGGAAGGACAGCTTGGATGTTGACCTGTGTGCCGCCTGTCAGCACTTGTTTGGCCCTCTTGACTCTTCTGGGCCCTCTTGGCTCTTCTGGACGCTCTTGACGCCCCTGACCCTCTCGACCCCTCTTGACGCTCTCAACCCCTCTTGACCCCTCTTGACCCTCATTGCGCTCCATGGGGAACAGGCGGTCCAAGCACCCACGGAACATCTTCTCTCCACGTGCCCCGGCGTCTCCCACTCTTCTTGCAAGCTCCCCCCAAGCTGTTGTGTCCAGTTGTGCGTGCCCACCCAGAATGACTCACTTTGCAGAAATCTTGAGGTATATGCTCGAGGGAGTCAGGAACTCTGCGGAAATGGAGGAGAAGACGGGGACGAGGTTGGGCGGGTTGGGCGAGGAGGCTGCCGCTGCCAGAACTTCGCGCACCGTGTCGAGGGACGGCTGGATGCCGAGCTGTGGGAGGCCATGTGCTTAGTTGCAGGCCCCGCGATGCGATTGGCGTCGGGGCGTCAGAGACTTACATGTGATGCCATGGCGGGCACGTGTGTCTGGGTGGTGTGTGGTGGGTGCTGCGTACTGCGTGCTGTGTGCCGTGTGCCGTGTGTATGCAGGGCGGCGTCTGTCGAGACGGTTGGACAGTCTTGCCAGTCGTGACAGTCACACTGAACGATGCAACAATGCGCCTGGCCAATCGGGCGCCGCAGCATTCCGTGGCGGGGACCCTGGCGATGTTGGCTGCTGACTACGCCGTGCTCGCTGTGTGGCGGCCCACCCGCGGCGCTAGACACATCACGGCCTTGGACAGCACAGCACGCAGCAGGCTTACCGACTTTTCGCTCGTCGTCTGTCGCAATCCCTCTCGTCCCGTCGCACATCATCTGGGTCGCCCCCTGACGTCCCCGACACCCACCGCGCCCTGCCCTGCCTGCCCCGCCTGCTCTTCCATGTGGACGCCGCGCCGACAAGACAGCGCCATGGATACGCGCTTCACCCGCCCGTGGACGCCGCCGAGCGAGGCTGACGCCGGGCGCGACGACGGCGACGACGCGCGCTCCGACTACTTCTCCGACCCCTTCCGCCCCTCGAGCGTGTCGTCGCGCGTCAGCCTGCGCAGCCGCCGCTACGACTCGTCGACAGAGTCGTCGCGCGCAAAGACCAAGGAGCCCGCGCCCTTTACGCCCTTCACCCCCAAGCGCGCCTTCAGCGACCACGCGCCGCGCTACCCCTTCACCCCGGACAGCTCCCAGGTCCTGCGCGCCCGCAGCTCGACCCCGCACACGCCCAGCTCGTCGCTCTTCACCCCCGACAGCTCGCTGCTGCTGCGCACCCGCAGCTCCACACCCCTGTCACCCATCCCCTGGCACGAGGACACCGACGGCGGCGCGGACCTGTCCTTTGCCGCGTCGCCCGTTCAGAATGCCTTGTCGGCGTGCATCTCGCAGTTTGAGCACCTGATCCAGACGCGTCGCCCCACGCACGACCAGATGGAGTACATTGTTGGCCAGTTTGAAGCAATGGCCAGCCGCCTTTCCGGGCAGAGCGCCAACGACGCGGACAAGAGCCCGTGCCCCAGCCCCAGCGCCAAGAACGCATCCAGCGCTGCCCTCGACGAAGCCAGTCTCTCGTTGCACAACGGCCTCGATGCCCCTGCGCCCCGCGTCCCCAAAGAGTACGTCGCCGAAGTCGATCGATATGTTAGAGCCGTGGCTAAGTACACCAGGGATCTGCAGCAGCGCATGGACGAGGTCAAGACACTGAACGAGATCCAACTCGACGTCATTGATGACCTGCGCCAGCAAATGAAGTTTATCCAGCAGGGCGTCCAGACGTCGCTCGACGGCCCCAACGAGGAAGAAGACACAGACACAGTCCAAGGAGAAGACGAAGAACAAGAACACAGCACCCACCCAAACCAGCACGACTCAGCCAGCTGGGAAGACACCAACAACGAGGAGAGACCCCCCGTCGCAGCAACCACCACACGCGAATTCAGCACCCAGACCTCGCCCACGCCCTCTCCGCGCGCCCGCAAAGTAGTCATCATCCGCAAAAACCAGCCCTCATTCTGGGCATCGTTTGGCGATGCCCTCGATGCCTTTGGCTCCTCACTTTTCGACAACTAGCCAACGCACCTTGTCTTGCTTTCTACTTTTGCGTCTTTTTTTTGCATCCCAGCAACCTCTTTCTCCTCCTCCTCTATCCCTCATTCACCAGACTCACACTCACACTTCACCTCTCTCACCCCTCTACAAGCTTGGATAAAACCTGCTGCGGGACTGTGAGAGTGGGTAAGTGAGTGAATGAGTGATTGATTGAATAAACGGACTAGGAAGCCACCAAGAGAGGAAGAAGAAAAAAAAAGAGTTGAGCGGTACCTTTGTTATAAATCAGTGGTTGACGACGTCATGACGAAACTTTTTCTTCTTCTTTTTTCCGTCTCTCTCGCGAGACCTATGTGTGTGTGTGTGTGTGTGTGTGTGTTTTCATTTATTTATAGAATAGCTTTTTTTGGGAGGGAGGGGGCTATTTTACGCACACACTTTGGGGGAGGGGAAAATGGACAAGCACACACATTTATTTTTTTTACTTTATATTTTTTAGAAAAAAAATGCCCTTCTTCCCCCCCCCCTCCCCCCTTATTCCCCCCTTATTATTTTGATCCTTTTGTCCTATTGGGTTTCTTCTTCTTCTTCATCCTCTTCTTGCTTTGCCTTGCCTCTTGGAATACATGGGGCACGCGTGGGATACCCTTGAACTAGGAGTTTTTTCTTTTTTTTCCTCCTTTTTTATTCTTCTTCTTCTTCTTCTTTACATTTCTATTGGGGTGGAAGAACAGTTATTTTTTGGTTTGGGGATGGCGATGTTTGCCTTGTGAGTAAGAGGATGAGTGAGTGGTGTTGGATGTTTCTTGTGCCAAAGTGGGCAGAAGACTGCAAAATTGAATACAGTGTCCCTTGTATTGTCTTTAGTTGTCTATCTTGCTCTATACATCCATCCATCCATCCATCCATCCATCAATCAATCGTGAGACTTTTCCATCGTCCATATGCTGACATCATCATCAACCGTAACCTTATCCCCTAGTAAATGCATCACGACAACAACCCCACAATCACTCCATCAACCCATCTACCTCACAGCCAACGCCTCGACGTTCTCAAACGCAAAGCTGGGCGCTCCCGGCTCCGCACTCAGCGCATTGGGCGGCAAATCCGTCTTAGCCTCTCCTTTGCTGCCGTCCTCCTTGACTACGTAACCCTCCTTGCCACCCTCGGCAACAGAGATAATCTCCACGTCCACACACTTCTGCACAACTTGCTTCAGCCCGGGCACCATGGCGCGCAGCGTCGAAAGCTCATCAAAGGCAAGTTCGCGGTTGAGGACGACATCCTGGGGCTCGCCGTTGTCGAGGCGGCGCTTGAGCCCGTTGATAAAAGGCATGGCCTTTTTGGACTCGGACTTGTCGATTTGCTTGCTGAGAGTCTTGATGTCGAGGTTGGGGTATGAAGTGCGGATAATCTCAATGTACCTGCTTTTGTTAGTAACTTTATAATATTATTTATGGTGGATGGACTAGACTCACTTCTTCTGCCATGCGGGCCATTCCTGTGCCGAGAAAATCGTAATCTTCTTCTCCTTCTTAGGGTCGAAGTTTGCGGCCTTGCCCTTCGACAGCCTCTTGACTGCCGCGCCCTCGGCTGAAGTGATGTTCGATTGTGTCTGGCGGACAAACTCGCGGGCTGCTGTAAGTGACGCGTTGGCCTCTGGCACCTTTGGCCACTGTGCTTTCTGGATAGTCTCCGACTTTCCGAGGACCTCGAGCCAGATGTACTCGGGCCAATGCGGTGCGATGGGAGCGAGCATCAGAGCTTGCAGCTCGATGAACTTCTTGACAAGGTCCTCGTGCATGCCGAGTCCGGCAGCCTTGGTAGCCTCACGGTAGAAGTCTCGTGCTGATGTGAAGTCGTGGAAGCCTGACTTGAGAGCAGCCTTGTACATGGTTGCAGAGTAGTGTTGGAATGTCTCGGCAACCAACGAGTTCATCTCGTTGTCAAACATGTCGTCAAAGAGGAAACGCTCGCTTCCGCTCTGGCGCTGGATGACATCGGCGTTCCTGACGCGCTCGCTGGCCTTGGCCTCGGCGTACTTGGATGCATCTGAGATGATGACCTTGTCCCGAATCAGCTCCTCACAGACCTTGCGGAGTTCATACAGCTTCAAAATGCTGGCATTTGCCACCGTTTCCTCAAAGTTGGCATCGTTCATGTCATCTCCAGCGTCGGCAAGCGCAATACGTGTGGCATCCGCACCGAACTTCTCCACGGCGCCGTTGATTGTCAGGAAGTTACCAGTCGACTTGCTCATCTTCTCACCGTTGAGGAGAAGATGGCCGTTTACGCGGAAACTACGCGGCCAGTTCTCCTTGGGGAAAATTGCAGCGTGGACGTAAAGGTTGAAAGTCAGATGGTTCTGGATGAGATCCTTGCCACTGGTTCGCATGTCGAGCGGGTACCAGTAGTCGAAGTGTCGCCTCATTGTCTCAAGAGCCTTCTTGGGGATATCCGACTGAGGCAGATTAGTGCGTTCGCGACGGCCGAGAGCATAGTCCCAGACGTCATCAGTCAACTGCTCGTGTTGGATTCCGAGAGGTCCGATCTCCTTTCCGAACAGATCCTTGTGCAACAAGTGCGCGAAAGAGTAATATGCCTGGTAGATGGTGGAATCAGACAGACTCTCGACCATGACGGACGGGTCCCATGGGACCTTCGTTCCAAGGCCGTAAGAGCGGGCGCAAGCCCAGTTGCCCAACCAGTTCACGACTTGCAAGAACTGGTTCTTGGCTTCGGGGTAGTAGAGATTGAGGTCGCCTTCGATGTGATTCCGAACCTGCTCGGCCCACTCACCATCTCCGCTCTTGTCTGCTGTGCCGTAGTTCATGTACCACTGGTCAAGCAAAGCTGCAACACAGTCGTCACCACTACGGCTCATGACCTTACCGTCAGGCTCAGCATAAGCGAAGGCGTGGCCGGCGTCAATCAGCTGCTTTCGGACGAGGTTCTTGGCCTCCTCGACAGACTTTCCGGTGAAATCTCCGTAAACTATCTTTCCCTTGTAGAAGCCCTCCTTGTAAGCCTTCTCCTTGGCCTCTGCAAGCTTGACGGAGTCCTTTGGCGACTGGATCTTGAGTTCCTCAACCAGCTTCTTCGCAGTGAGATTGCCGTAGGTGGGAGTGTCGATAATGGGAAGAATATTGTCGAACTTGACCCACTCCTTCTGAATACCGTAGTATTCTGCCTTCTTATCCAAATCAAATGACGTAATGTAGTCGTCTGGCGAGTCGGAGGGCACGCAGGTGACGACTGCAGTACCCTTGGTGTCCTTAACTGTCTCCATAGGGAGAATGTAGACGTCCTTATGAACAGAAAGAGGGGCGTTGACGATGGTACCAACGACATCCTTGCCTGAGAAACTGGCGATTTGTGGGAACTTACCCCAGTCGAAAGATGTGCCAGGTTGGTAGCTCATGTTGCGTGCAGCGCGCTGGCTGCAGACGAAGTACTCCGACTCTGTGTTCTGGAAAATACCGTACTCGATGGTAGGACCCACGAAACATGAAGTCTGACCATACATGGTCTCGGGGCGCAGGGTGGCTGGGATGAAGTAGGCATTGGCACCTTCTGGGAGCTTGCCCTCGAGGATCTTCTTGGCCGAGTCCGACCACTGCACAACCTTCATCTTTAAAGCGGTGTATTCCTGGACACCAACACCTTCACCAGACTGTCTGTCGTGGTCCATGCAAGCCTGACCGTCCTTGGGACTGTAGATGGTATATCTCTTTGCGAAGATGATCTTCTTTAGATCCAGGAGCTTGCGCATCTGCCATGCAACAAAAGAGTCGTAGTATGGGTTAGCATCGGTTGTGACAAACTGTCGTCGCCAGTCTATCCTGGCACCGAAGTTGGTGAGGTCGCGCTTTGCTAGCGGTGGGAAGTACTCGATCCAGTGGTATGGGTCAGCGAACTTGTGGATCTCCTCGACTGGGATACCTTGAGCCAGCATAATTTGGAACTGGTACTTGGTCTTGACTGTCTTGGCCGCTGCCTTGCCCTTTGTGGCCTTGAACTTGCCAAGGTCGGTTTTGGCCTCGGCCTGAGTGGGCGCTGGTGGCTCTGATACAGCACCGTCGATGACCTCTTCCACAGGGCAGCGCTCAAAGTGCTTGCCGAATTGCTCGACTTCTCTCACAAGCTTGTCCGCACATGCCTATATTGTCAGTGAGATTGTCCTGTGCGCAGTGGCGTCAACGCAGCTCACTTTAATGGGCATGCCCGTCACGTGGTATCCCAGAGGAAACAAGGTCCGCTTTCCAATCATCCTCTGGAATCCGGCCGTGAATTCGACTTTCGATGCAGTGAATCCATGCCCGGCGTGGAGGGTTCCGTTCATGTACGGGTAGGCAAAGTTACCGAACCATTTTGGGTACTTCTCGTGCAACTCGTCGGGCGTAGTCTCAAAAGGCTCCTCATCAAGCGATGGTGCATCAGGGTTGAACACACCCTGGGCCTCCCACTCTTTCTGGTAGCGCTTTTCGGCCTCAATCAAGGTGTCCCGCTTGTCCGTGTTTTCGATCTTGAGCGTCTTGGACTGGGCTTCCTGAGGCTTGAGAAGATCAATAGTTGCAGAAACGGCGCTGGTGGGCACGTCCTTGGGGACTTGGGCCTCAGCCATGATTTCAAAATAGGGGAACTTTCGAATAGAGAGCGTAAGAAAAAAGGTCGAATCGTCGAGTCGACGGGCGTGCTGGGAGACGGGGTCAAAGCGTTTCCAGTCATACCTTTTGCAGCAGTCGAGCAAAGTGCGCCCGCCAAGGCTGGCCCGTGCCCAAACTTTTGCGGAGCTCAGTGTGAACGTCAGTTGCCGTCACTGGCGAAGTTGGACTGCCCATCGGACTCCCGAATCCCTTCGCAGAAGCCGTTTGTGCTACCGCAGTTCGCACAATGCTGCGCTTCATCAATCGCCTCCTCGGCCGGCGCGAGAACACGCTCCCGCCTTTCGACCTGGTGCGCAACCGCTACCGCGTCAAGAAGAAGTGGCCGCCAAACCTCCGCGAGTTGACGGAGAAGCAGCAGTTCCGCTTCGAGCGCAAGTTCAAGCGGCGCATAAAAGCAAAGTCTATCCGGCCTACGTGGAACAAGTGGACCAAGATTGTTCAGTGGAGTCTCATCTCCTTCATCATCGTCTACGGCACCCTCTTCCACGACTTTGCCAAGGACCCCATGAACCCACGCCCAGGAGAGCAGCCGTTCAAGGGGCTGAGAGCAAAGATGTGGGGGTTCTTGGGCAAGTTCTACACACACAGCGAGGCCACAATGAAAGGAGACGAGCGAGGCTCTAGAAGGCTAGAACCAATGCCCGGTGATCAGTCAGATATTGAGGGCGAGGGGAGCCGGAACCACAGCGGGAGGGTGTGAGGGAACGAGAATGATACTGAATCATGCTGTATCAGTGTACTATAATCAAGAAAAGTTGGCGCAATGATCTAAATGCCATTGTATTAAACGTACTTGGTCAAAACTCGAGTACTCGTAAGAGTATTCATCAAAGTATGAGGAGAGTGACCAGTAGGAGCAAGAATCCCACAAAAGTGAAGGACTCAAGCTGAGGATCAGCACCCGCTCAAGGCGGTAATCGAGCATGGGACCCCAAGAAACATTTGGTGCGTTACTCAACCTCTGCGTGAAATTCTTCCAAGCTAGTTCTTATACTGAACTCTCTTCAGCAAAAAAGATCAATGCGTTCCGACCACCTGCAACTACTCCACTCCTCCCACCCTATACCAACAGAGTCCATTCCAATTCTACGACTTCACACCATCCAGGAAGACAGGTGTGGCAGAAACGCGTAGTCGATTTGAATAATATTTATCTGTTAGAATACAATTTTCAAGCCTTGCTCTGTCCAATACTTACGACCCGCCAATGATGAATTCGAGTCCCACTGTAAGCTGAGGCTCATTATGCCATTCCTACGCATCCATAGACATATCCGTACCAGTAGGAACCTACCGCCAAAACGCCCAAATGCGAATTGGCCGGTAACTGATTCAGAGTCGAGATCGGTGATGGAAGCATGCATGCTTTCTCGGGCCCAGGAGGGGATGATAGGGTGGAAAGCAACCCCTCTATGGTCTCCTTGCCATCCGTCATCTCGTTAGTACATATATTTCTTGGCATCAGAGTGAAAATGCACGGAGCGGAAAGTTTGGAGCGTGATGCATGTTGATACAAACGGCTGTACATTTGACAGAGAGGTGAGGAGAATGTAGGTGAGTAAGTAGGGATTGGAGATGGACAAGACATGGTTGCGATGGAACGTATTAGATTCTGGTGATTGCTAACTTGAAGGGTTTGGCAAGTACTCGGGGAACAAAGACATGTGCACTTTATCATGTGATAGAGAGTCAAAGGGAGAGAGTTTTACATATGAGAAAAGACAGGGTGGATATGATCAGTCGATACGCAGTACATCACTCAGACGACTCAAGTAAAACTCGATCAAAACAGGCCGATATGTACTTAATTGAAATTATCAAACGCTCGCTCGCCACGCATCTACTTCTCTATACGTCAATCAGATTCTCGCCCTCCTGCTGACCTTCACCCGAGTTGTCGCTTGTGTCCTTGGTTGCCTTCTTCTTCTTGTCCCCATCGCCGCGACTCCTCTGGTAGTACTTGTCGAGAATCTTGGCCGGAATACGGTTAAGCAACTCCTTGGGGTAGATACGGAGAAGGGACCATGCCAAGTCGAGTGACTCGTGGATGGTGCGGGACTCGTAGGCACCCTGGGCGATGAACGTACGCTCAAACTTCTCAAGGAACTCGAGGGATAGCTTGTCTTCTGCTGACAAAGCTTCCTCACCAACGACAGCCTTCATGGCGGCGGCATCACGACCAATGGCGTACTTGGCGTACAACTGGTTGGAAACATCGCCGTGGTCTTCTCGCGTACGGCCCTCGCCAATAGCAGACTTCATCAGACGGGACAGAGAGGGCAGTACGTTGATGGGTGGGTAGATGCCCTTGTTGTCGAGTTGACGGTCAACGAAGATCTGACCTTCCGTAATGTAACCCGTCAAATCAGGAATAGGGTGAGTAATGTCTGTGAATGATTAGTAACGCTTCTTAGATCTAGGGATCGTATTGGACGTACCGTCATTAGGCATAGTCAGAATAGGAATCTGGGTGATGGAGCCATTTCGGCCCTCAACACGTCCAGCTCGCTCGTAGATAGTAGAAAGATCCGTGTACATGTAACCTGGGTAACCACGACGACCTGGCACTTCTTCTCGAGCAGCGGAAACCTCACGCAGGGCATCACAGTAGGAAGTCAAATCGGTGAGAATGACCAAGACGTGCTTCTCAAGCTGGTAGGCATAGTACTCGGCAGTGGTAAGGGCAAGACGAGGAGTGATGATACGCTCAATACTGTGCAATGTCAGTCGAAGCTATTCACGTACAGTTGTATCACTCACGTAGGGTCGTTTGCCAAGTTCAAGAACAGTGTGACACGCTCCATGCTGCCGTTCTCCTCGAAGTCCTTTGTGAAGAATCGACTCGTCTCCAAGTTGACACCCATAGCACCGAAGACAATGGAGAAGTTGTCGTCGTGGTCATCGTGTACGCCCTTGGTGGGCTTGCCAACCAAACTAGCCTGTCTGCAAATCTGCGCAGCGATTTCGTTGTGGGGAAGACCAGAGGAAGAGAAGATGGGAATCTTCTGACCACGGGCAATCGAGTTCATTGTATCGATGGCGGAGATACCGGTGGAGATCATCTCTTCGGGGTACACCTGTGCATGGTCAGCTCCCATACTCTCGGACCGTGCGCGGGGAGTCTTACTCGCGAGTAGGGGTTGATAGGACTGCCATTGATATCGAGGTAGTCCTCTGCCAGCACCTTGGGGCCCTTATCGATGGCCTTTCCTGAACCATCGAAAATTCGACCCAGCATGTCCTCGGACACGCCGAGCTTCAAGCTGTGGCCTGTGAACTCGACTCTTGTCTTCTTGACGTCGATGCCAGATGTGCCTTCGAAGACCTGCAGCGCAATCAGAACGGAACGTCGCGGCGATTGTGGACGGGAGGCAGTACCTGGACAACGGCGCGGTTTCCTTTGGGTAGGCGTCAGCATGTCTTCTCGCTAGATTGTGTTGTGGCGGCTTACCTCGCGCCTCGAGGACCTGACCAGCGCGCTCGGTGCCATCAGGCAGCGTCAGAGCTACGATCTCATTGTAGCGGGGGAATTTGACCTATCCGCCGCGCGCATAAGCATTCATCACACTACTCAAGAGCTTCAGCAGCTACGCACGTTGTCAAGGATGACCAATGGACCGTTGATGCCGCCGATAGTGTTGTATCGCAATCGGGGCGTCACCGAGATCATGCGTGGGTCCAAGATTTCAGGCATGGTGGGCGGCGGTGAGCGATCTGGGGCGATTGGGTCGCTCGGGGTGGGTTTGAGGGCCGTGGGTCTGGCAGCTCGTCGTGACGGTGTTGGAGTTCAAGGTCGAGGTGGGACGAAGCTCGTGGCTAGAGCTTCCTTAGCGCTTCCTTGGCTGTATGACGGCACCGCTGCGAATGGTCGATAAGGCTCAACAGCCAGCCTGGTCTGTCTGGACGCACTCCCAAATGCTGCAATGCAATGTCGACTGCGGCGATGCGAGTTATTCTGCCACTTGAAGTTCTTCTACAAGAGGTGCCTTCACTGGACGGACGGTTTCCTGCTATAAAAGTGGGGCGTTGCAAGCTCGTAGTTATCGACATTATATGCAAAGGTTTCACAGAGGATTCAAAGGCGTTCAATAGTCAAGAAGGATGCATTACTATAAGAGCCTGCTACAGCTGCCGCGCCTCTACTTCCTCTACCACCCATCGCAGTCTCAAAGCAAATATCTCAGTGTCACAATAAGGAATCACGAATCAGTTGGCTGTTTAACGCGTCAGCAAATGCTACAAAAGATTGCGTGCAGAAGACAGCGTCTTGGGAAAAGAATCAGACATCCAAGGAAGGTATTCGCGCTCATTGTCCATCGCAAAAGGTTCGAGTGATGGCTAGCGTGGAAACTGCGAATGTAGGAATGTTTCATCATAAAATAGAAAGGGAAGAGAGAAAATAGTTCGACTGACCTTTGGCGCCGTGTTATGCGATCGCAACTGTTGTCAGTGCGTGAATCAAGCGATGCTACCAGCCCATGTACACGCTCTCGTTAGAGCTGTTACAAGCTGGTGGTATGATGCCTCAATGGCTGATCGGAACGATCGGAGCGCTTTGCGAAAAGCATGTGGCCGTCATCACACGTCTTGCGAAACGGCATCAGTCTAGATACTCAAGCTGTTAGCAATGCGCTAAGCATGAGATGGAAACAACTGCAAGGCAGAAGGTGAGGTCAGACGAAAGTACTGGCAAGTAGCAGGCACCCTGCGAAGGGGCCCGGACAGCATAAATTTCTTCAAGGTCGAATCTGTTGGGAAAAGAAGAAGGTTGGTGTATCATCACTCCAGGAGCGAAAAGCAAAGAAATAAAGGGAAACTGACCTAATACTTTGGGTTTTCGCCCGCACGCCACTAAAAGGCGAGAGACCTCACGGGACACACAGGAACAGACGCGTGCAGCGAAACATGTGCTGCGTGTCCATATCTGCGCGTTGTTGGGCGTTGAGCGAGGATTTGTCGGAGAAAAGATTCAGAAATTGCAGTCGAAGAAAAGTGAGAGCTCCAGCTAGCGTGCTCACGTGAAGGTGGATGATGGAAACGGAGCTAGTCCGTATTTTTCGTTTTGTCATCGCCAATCGTCATGTGAGGAGGTCACGGCCGTGTCTGGGGCTATCGTCACCAAGTGCAATGCGATGCGTCGAGCAATGCCCTACAATTAAATATACGAACGGCCGATGCACCTGACCCCCGTTGCCGTGAGCCCATCGTACGACGACAGCAGCGAGCAGAGCAGAGCAGGTGCAGGTGTAGACGTGTTGTTGCTGCCCAGCCACGCAGCTTTTCGCGCGATACCGAAACGACGACCCCTAACCCTCCCAGGCTACTGATCGGCACCGCCATCCTCTCACTACCACTCCACCACCGATTCCTGGGCTACCGCAGGTCCTGGACCCTCACCACTCGCAGATGCATCGTCGCCTTCGACGCGGGCCCTAGACGACGTTGCTGCGCCCATCTCCGCCTTGCACTCCGGCCGCTCATTTCCCTCCACCGCTCTGCTGGCGGGACGGCTGCGACAGGATACCGCACTGCACTGCACTACACCGCGCCAGACCAGGTACACGCCTTGACTCGACCCGCCCGCGCTCCTGCATCCTCGCGCAGTTGTCCACGCGACGGAAAATCGCCACATCTCCCCGCCACACCTCAGCCGCGACAGTCGCCGGCCCACGGCCAAGCAGCGCCCGTCGCGACACCTGCGCGGGCAGTCGAGCATTTCGTGCTGCAGCGCGTCTCCACACAAGAGTTGGAACAGTGCGTGGCCCTTTGATCAAGTCGACCGTTTGCTGCAGACTGCCTTTGACGCCTCCGTCTCCGACCGCCGTTGTCGCAATCTGATACGTGGGACCACGCGTCTGTAATCACCCTGCGCCCGCTCCTTCTCCACGCTACAGCTCTTGCCTGAATCTCTGGCCTGCCTACCCGTCGCAAGTATCGCGTCTATCTGGAAACTTGACCAAGACCGCGAGGTCGCGATTTGCACTGTGTAACGAGCGCGCAAGATGATGACCACGAGCTATCCTCACAACCCTGGCATGCATCCGCAGGGCATGCCTCATGGACACACCATGGGTGGTCCAGGGCCCACTCCAGGCCAGCCCATGCCGCCGGGCATGCATCCAGGCGTCTCAGGTCCCAATGGTCCCGTAAGCCAGCCAGGGCCCATGATGGGCATGCAGCCAGGAATGGGACCTAACGCGCATGCGATGTCGCATTTGCAGCCTCAACAGGCGCAAATGTTCCAGCAGCAGCATCACCCCAGCATGAGTGAGTGTTCAAACGCGGTTCCTACATCATCCACTGACCATCAACGTAGTGAATGCCACTCTCATGCAGCAACAGCAGCAGGCAAGGAATGCCCAGCTGAATGCCCAGCAGCAGGCATACTTGCGCCAACAACAGCAACAGCAAATGCTTGCCCATCAGCAACAGCAGCAGCAGCAGGGCGGGATGAGCATGGGTTTCCAGAACCATATGGCAAACATGAGCCAACAGCAACAGCAACAGATGGCAGCGCTAAGAGCGGGCCAGATGGGGCAGCAGTTTGTCAATTTGCCCCCGCACCTACAACTGCAGCAGGCGCAAATGCAAAACCAACAACAAGGTGGCCCGCAGCAAGCTGCCGCGTTAGCCCAGGCTCAGGCACACGCTCAACAAGCCCAACAGCACCAGCAGCAACAGCAGGCCCAACAGCAACAAGCGCAACAGGCTCAACAGGCTCAACAGGCCCAACAGGCTCAGCAAGCTCAGCAACAACAAGCGCAGCAACAACAACAACAAGCGCAGCAGCAGCAGCAACAAGCTCAGCAGCAGCAACAGGCTCAGCAGCAGCAACAACAGCATCAACAGCAACAGCAACAACACATGCAACAGCAACAGGCTATCGCAATGCAGCAAGCTCAATCTCAGTCAAGCAATCACAGCCAAGGGGGTAACCAAGGGCCTCCAACAACACAATCTCAACAAGGTCCTCTGCGCCCTCCTTCGGCAATAGGGAGTCATCAGGGCCATTCATCTCCTGCTCCACAACCGACTCCTCAACAGCAACAGCAACAGCAGCAGCAGCAGCAGCAACAGCAGCAGCAACAGCAGCAGCAGCAGCAGCAGCAGCAACAGCAACAGCAACAGCAACAGCAGCAGCAGCAACAGCAACAACAACAGCAGCAGCAGCAGCCACAACAGCAAACGTCGCAACCTGGCTCTCAACCCCAGCAACAGGCGCCAGCCCCAGTTCAACCCACTAATGTACCTCAACAGCCTAATCAGCCACCTCAGAACCAAGCACAGATGCAAGCACGTAACCCAGCCTTGTTGCAGCAGGCTCAAGCACACGCTCAAGCCCAGGAAGCTCGGGCTCGGTCCTTGGCCATGATGAGGAATGTTCAATCTCAGTCGCAAGCTCCACCTGGAGGGCAAGGAACGTTGAAGCTGATGAATTTTGTGGATCAAATGGGGAGATATGCTGTAAGTATCTCTGTACCAAGCAATGTGCTTTAGCTCACACAATACAGACCTCCGCCGAAGTGAACGATGTTTCACGTTGGCAGAATTTTGTTGACAAACATTTCAATGAAACTGGATCTTTCATACATGTGCTCTGTTCGTCGTCCGCTGAACGAACAAAACAATTTGAAATTGTTCATGCCGCTTTGCCACGGTATTTCTATACACTCTTCAATACCGACGTTGTCAATCTGCAAATCACTTTGGATGGGTCATCAGAAAAAGCGTCACCTACCGAAACCAAGGTGACCTGCGACCGTGCAAAGTTCATTTACACTTACAAGAACCAATGCCAGGTAGGCTCGTGTCTCAAAATGCAATGATTGCGGCTAACATGTGCAGGTTGTATACTATGGAAAACTTACGGCGTTCTGGTCGGGCACAGAGAAGATGGATTGGCTGCAATTCGAAGGTCAAAACCACCAGCAATACATACCACGGTCGGCCTTGGAACAAATGTTCCACCAACCGTCGCCCAACCCCCAGAACCCGAACCAGTCACCTCGCATGGGGAAACAGTCAGCGAAGCAAAAGCAGCTGCAACAACAGCTAGCCCAAGAACCGAATGAACCTTATCTGCCCATTTCCAAGTTGCTCAGTGCTGGCGCGACGGATCTAGGCCTACCGCACGCTTTGCAAGGCTATCTTGAGGTCAGTCACTAGAATCGCCTACTATGCATGCAAATAATTAACATGGTTAGATTTATGAGACGATGAACAACATGACCAGTCTCATGTCTCATTACCTCGAACATCCAAACCTGAAGCCTTCTCAAGCTCTCGAGCACTGGAACAGCATGATGTCTAACAATCCTTCTGCGATGAATCCCACACCGACAATCAATCAGCCAAACCCAAACATGCCGCAACCGATTATGCAGCAAATACGGCCCCCTGGTCCCGGTCAGCCAGGCTCACAAAATCATCAATTCATGTCCCCAGCTCTCCAGCACCAGCTTCTGCCCAATGGGATGAACGGGTCGCCACACTTTAGTCATACACCATCTCCTGCATCTCACGCAATGGTAAAGCAGCAGAGCACAAGTTCACACACAGCGAGCGTCAACACATCACCCAACATGGCTAATAAGCGACGACGTAGTATGGCGAAAATAGACATAGACGATGGCAGTGGAGACATGAACGGCGCGAACAAAGTCAAGCAAAGCCCACGGGTGGGGGGGAACAAGAGGATGAAGGCCAATAATTAGTTACGTCCGCTTCTTTCTGTTCCGCCTTGGAGTACCTGTCACGAGCCCCGTTGTCCGGCATTTTCTTGCATACGATATCGACTTTGTATAGCGCGGCGTTTCTCCTACCACATATCCATGCCCACGTTTTCTTCTTCGTCTTCTTCCCATTTAAACCATTTCTACGGCGCGCGCGACCTTGATCTATCTCGTTGCTTTTTTGGCGCTCTCGGCTGAAACTATCCCCCCCTCCTCTCCCGACTCACTCGCATCTTGAGCGGATTATAACATTTTCATCTCACTATTTCATTGTTGATCATCTGCTGTTGGTGTTTTACCGGAACACTCGCACATTTGGTCTTCACTTCCCCCTTCCCCTCTTTCTATTTCTCCTCCCCCTCCCCCCAAAGCCGTCGCTAAACTACATAATCTGTCTCTTTCCCTGTAACATTATGGCCTGATATTGATGGCCGTGGAGGTGTTTGCGAAAATGCTTTGGTCTTGTCGCTGCTGCTGCTGTTATTGTTTTTTTGTTTTGCCGCGTTACGTCGTGTTATGTTGTGTTGTGTTGCGTTGCGTTTGTGTGGGTTGAATAAGGGCTGGGCGGCATGTTTGATTGATTGATTGATTGATTGATTTGGTCTATTTTTGTTTTTTGGTAGAGTCGGAGTGAAGGTGTGGCGGTGATGCAAAGGGTTCGCATGCATAGCTGGCTTAGTCTGTCTGTCTGGCTGGCTGACTGGAAATGAGGCTCTTTCTCTATATCTCTCTCTATCTATATATCTTGCGCGTTTTATAAGGAATCAAGACGTTATGACATTGGCCTGATTGTTTTCTCGACTCTGTATGTGTTGTGTTGTGTGTGATGATGGTGACGAAGAAGAAGAAGAAGAAGAAGAAGAAATGGCATGGACAAGTACGGGGGGGGGGAGTGGAGGTTAATTGCTCAACGTAGAAAGAATACATATCCACAGATGCTAACTAAACACTGCCCCTTCCCCAAGGCACACAGGTACCCATCTATTTTTTTCCATCTATCCATCTTTCCATCCATCACAAAAAGCTCCTCCTCCTCCTCCTTCTGAATCTCAACAGGCAATCCCCCGCCCCTTAAAAAAACAGCATTGAAAAAAAAATCTCAATAGTACACTTACTTGCCAATCACATCACCTTTTTTTTCCTCTCTCTCTAATGAATCGGTGCTACTAATCATGTACAGCAGGCAGAGAGTATGTGTACAACGCGATTTCTCTTCATCTCGATGCTGATCAAGACGGGGAGGGGGGGAGTTAATTCAGAAAGCTAAGAGTTTGAAGAAATTGGTGTGGCGTGATGAAGGGGGGTAGGTATGTAGTATGTATATATGGATATATCAACAACGACAACATCATGATATTGAAGGAGTTAAACGAATCAAACCATGTCTGAGAAGGGGTGGGTGGTAGATTTACCTCGAACCGGCAGTGTGGGATTCAGAGAAGGGAGAGTCGAGTCGAGTCTAGGCGTCCTTCTTTATACGTAGAATGTGACACGGGAAGGCAAGCAGACAGACGGGGGTATAGAAATCACGGGCATAAAAGAGTGAAAGAGGGACACTAGGGTTAGCGGACAAGGAGAAGAGAATGTTAGTAGGGAGGTGATACCACGGATAACGCTGAGCTCGGAATGTTCTATTCAGGTTCTTTTATCAATACATGGCTTTACTACAAAACGTTTGTCTCAGAAGCTACTAACCTTTGTGTGATCCAAGTGCCGACTCTTGCAGTCTTTGAAACTCCAAAATATAATCTGTCTATTGCAGACGGACACCGGCGGTCTTGAGTTTCTTTGCCTGCTGATCCTGAGCGTTGCCAAAACCGCCTGCGCGGTTGGTCTCCAGCGAGCTCTCGGCCATCTTCTTTTGTTCGGCCGCAATCTTGTCGAGGTGTTTCTTCGTCTTCGTATTGCCACTGCCTTTGCCGTGGAACTGGTGACTGAGCTGCTTGAATGCCTCCTTCTGGTTCATCTGGCGTCCATGTTCATCTACGTAGTTCAGCTCCACATTTGGCTTGTATTCTTTGTTGAAGATCTCAGCCAGTTTTCTGCTCTCGGACACATCGGCATTGTTGTTTTGTTTGCGGGCCCATTCTTCGCGTTCTCGGGGAGTCATGGTGTTCCAGCGTGCGGAACCTCGCTCGCGCTCACGTGCGACCTTTCGCTGGCGCTCGGCATCTGCTTCAGCCTTGAGTTTATCGGCAAGGAACTTCTGGCGATCCCGGTAGCTTGCGTTGCGGTCAGTAGTGTCGGTCTGAGTCACCAAGCCGCGTTGCCTCAGGAGTGCAAGAGTTGCCCCTAGACCTTGATCGACAGTCTTTTCCAACTCAAGACCGGTGTCTGTGTAACCGACAGAGCGGGCTCGAGATCCGCTGCGTTGGTGGGTGTCTTCGGCTTCGGCAATTTCAGCATAAGACTGCCCCATATCTAGATCGCCATCATCATCCACAGCTTGTACATCGCCCATGGATTTGACACCTTCAGAAATGTGACTGGACTTTCTGCGCTTGCGACGAGACTCTTCTTCATCGTTGTCTATGTTGTTTGCTCCCAGGTTCTGCACAAATTCGGTTGTTTCATCAATCACTAGTGCGGCCTCGTCAACAAACTCGGTAGAATCCAACACATCAGGGGTCTGAGGCGCGGAAGCTTCCTCACGAAATTGACGTGCTATGTCTTCAGGACGCATCTTCTTCCGCTTCTTCAGCGCCTTTTGCCGTTGGGCAGCAAGGTTGGCTTGGAGATCGTCGTCGTCGATGAATGATTCGTCAAACACACTCTTCTTTTTAGCCTTTGGAGCTGCCAACTCGGTTTCGTCAAGCTCCATATCGTCGGCTGCAGGCTCATCCGCAGGTACAGTGAACATGTCTTCTTCGTCCTCGACGCGCTCTCTCTTGGATTTTTTGGTTTTCTTCTTCTTGGGCTTCTTCATCTTGATGGCTGAGAGGTCCATGTAGTCGTTTGCAGGAGCGTCGTCCTTTAGGATGTCAAGGCTGATGGCTACTCTCTTCGGCTGAGCAGCACCCGCAGCTTCGGCTTCAATATCCTCGACTGTGCGGCCTTTGCCATCGAGCGTAAAAGCCTTGCGCTTCTTGCCATCGATTTCCTCGTCATATTGCGCAAGAATGGAATTTTGGCCAGATTCGTCCATGTCATTGGGGTCGTAGGCCATCTTCCGTTTCTTGGAATTCAGCCTCTCTTCTAGCTTTTCCCTTTCCTTGATTTCGACTGCCTCTAGCTCGTCGTCGTCCTCGGCGTCAACCGCTGTGTCTTTCAGGACTAGGATCTGGTCTTCGTCGTCGAACTGGTCTACTTCATGGCCGACTTTGACGCCTGCAAGATCTGACTCGGTGTACTGCATTGCCTCGCGTGCCTGGCGTTCCCGCTCCTCCAGCTCCCTCTGTGTCTGCTCGGCCTTGGCGATCTTCTTTTGGCGCTTCTTGCTACCCTTCAGCCAGGCCATGTCGTCATCGTCGTTCATCTCGTCTGCAAGACCCTTGCCCTCGAGCTTTGCATACCGCGCAGCCTTCTCGCGCTCCTTTTTGATGGCCGCTGTCCGCTCTTCGCGCTTCTTCTTGGCATTTTGTTCGTCCTGCAGCTTCTGCCAGTTGTCGTGTGCAGCAGCCTGGCGCGTGTCGATGGTGCTCGCCGGCTCCTCGTCAGAGTCGTCGTTGTCCTGTGCCGGCTTGAAGGTAGGCCCTGACGGCGCTGTGGAGGCGCCAGTTCCAGGCAGGGCAGGCAGGCCCATGGACAGACGAATCTTGTTCGCCTCCTCGATGGATAGGTCCGCCATGGTTGGTCGCGCCTGCTTGAATTCGTGCGCGAGACGTAGATGTGGCCGACAAGGACAGGCGGCGGATTGCACAAGTTGCAGCAGTGTCTGGAGAGTAGAATTAGAAGTGCCTGGGCGAGGTGTGGTCTTCACTGGCGCGTATTGGGTGCGAGTTGTTACTGCAGGATGCGCAGAGGCCAAGGTCAACGTTCAGAGCGAAGAGTGGAGCCCACGCCAAGGCACTACCCACTAGCCCGATCCACTTCCGCGAGCTACAAAATAAATTTCTACGCGTCTCCGTCGAGACTTCTCTCATCAACGACCTGTGCCAGTTCTCCCGTCCGCCTTTCGGGGCGTGTTCGGTTGAGAGCTGGCAGTTCGTCCGTTCTATGGAGCCATCAAATACCCATGATGTCAATTTCCGGACGACAGGTTGGAGAGAAAGTCGGCGCGTTGCTGGAAGCCTGAGTTCACCTTCGGGTTTGAGCTCGGTGAAAGGCGCGTGCCAGGCAGACTGATTCCTGTTCCCTTTTGCTAGGCCGTCGGCCCATGACGCTTGGGACAAACCCAGTTGGCTACATACCGAACAAATGCTGCTCCCCCTGTGTAATGCGCCCGTGTTCGCCGAGCAAGAAGAATCATCGAGGCATCTCGGCAACTCAGCAGCTTGAACCATCTACAGCAGCTTCAGGTGCCCCGTGACCTGGTCTATGACGCCCTTGGGCGCAGGTCCAATCCCCAGCACCGTCGCGCTGCCGCTTGCAATCTGCGTGCGGCCTGCGTCGTGAATGATGTGCGCCACCAGTCCCAGACTCACTGCCTGCGCCTGCAATATCTCCAGCTCCTCCTCGCCCTTGACCTGCAGCGCCACCTTTGCCTGCCCAAGTCGCTCCCATCGCTTGAGGATGGCCGAGTCTGGGGCGTGGCGCAGGAAGTGCTTGTAGCAGGCCAATGTTGCGTGCCCGCACTGCGCCCCAATCTTGCCTGGCCGCTGTTAGAAGATGTTTGTAGGCACTGTAGCAGGAAAGCGGGCGGTACCTTTGGTCATGCCCAAGTCTGTCCTGACGACCAATACCATTTTGCATTCCTCGGTGTGGCCTGGGAACTCGGCAGGCGCAGTGTCGTCTTCCTCGTCCTCGTCCTCGTCCTCGTCGCTAGATTCCGAGTCGTCTCCTTCTTTCTCGTCCTTGTGCAATGCAGACTCGGAGACTGCGCTGCCCCCAAACAGCCCCAGCGACTTGGCCTGCCCGAGAAAGTAGCCCGTCACGCCTCCCATCAGAGCGCATGCGGCTGCAATGTTGGCGGTTGACGGTCCTTCTTGCTGCATCTTGAAGTCTTGTGATATGGCGTCGATGTGATGGGTTGGTGCTGGCTGAGAGGCGGGGACAAAGCTGGATCGAGTCGAGTCGAGGCAAGGCTCCTGGCGATTTATTTTCGGCGCAGTATTTCTGCTGCACAAGCCGCTGGTGTTGGACGGCTGCCCGCACTTTGTAGTCGACGCCGCTACCACGGTGGCACGGGCGCATCTCAGAAATCTTCGGACTTCCGAGTGTGTGCATTTCCATCCACCACAGCGCGGCCAGCCCACCCACTGCGGGCCGTCATCACAATCATGCATCCCCGGTGCCAATTGCTGTCAGCACGGCTCTCCTCGTCTGGCGCAGTCCTCCGCAGCCCACAGCCCGCCCAGCGCACCTTTACCACCTCGTCCCCCCTCCACAAGAACCCTCTGCAACGAAAGCACGGCGGCGACCTCGGCTCCCATCTCCCCAAACACATTATCCCGCAAGATGCACTCATCCCCGAATATCCCTACGGCGACTACCAGCTGTTCAAGCAGGCGAACAAGGGCCTCTACGGCGAGCAGATGATCCAATACGGCAACAACGTGTCCCACAAGACAGAGACCAAGACACGCCGGAAATGGAAGCCCAACGTTCTCTCAAAGAGCCTGTATTCAGTCGCACTCAAGAAGAGGGTGAAGCTGCGCATCACCTCCAACGTGCTCAAGACTGTTGACCGCGAAGGTGGTCTGGACGAGTATCTACTCAAGAGCACCGAATCCCGCATCAGGGAGCTGGGACCTACTGGATGGGCGCTACGATGGACGCTGATGCAGAAGCCCGAAGTCATCGCACGGCTGAGAGCTGAAGCTGCTGATCTAGGAATTGACCAGGCCACCATCGACAGCCAATGGCCTACCCCTCAGATGCGGGCCAGAGAAAAGTCTGCCAAGGCTGCTCTTGCAAAGGAGTTCCAGTTTGTTGACAATGAGCATGACTACATTGGAGAGGCAGAAGAGGAAGAGCTATATGATGTCGCCGAGACATCGCAGGGCCAGGCCCCCACCCAGTCCAAGGCAGAGAAGAAAGCCACCACCGAGGCCATTAACGAATACACAAAGGCCGTCAAGGCTGCTGAGCGCTATCTGAAGCGCGGGCTGGTCGACAGTGAAGAGGAGGGTCTCAAGCTTGCATTTGTGCGCGCAAAGGAGCGGGAGGAAGCCAGCACACAACTGAAACAGAACTTTGACGAAAAGATTGAACAGCAATTCAGCTCCAAACAACTTCAAGAAATCAGGACGCGCTTCAAACTGCCCAGCATCAACGACCACCAAGCAAGGAAGATTGCGTACAGCCAATGGAGACGGCAGCAGATCGAAAAAGCTGGCAGCTACGAGGCATGGAAACAATCACAGAACGCTGAAAAGGCTGCTGCCCGAGAGAAATCGGTCAACGAAGCTGGAGGCCCCGAGGCATGGCAAGCAAACAGGAAAACCATGTACGCGGAGCTCATCAAGGAAGCCGAGACTGCGTCATCAAACAAGACGCTGGACACAGAGACACGACAATACCTTTTGACTGCCATCAAAAAGGCACACAGAGCGATCAAGGCCAAGGCCTCGGGTGGCCAGGATGTCTATGTTGACTTGACACTAGGGGAGACCCGTCAGGATCGCCAGACCCGCCTCTCCTCTTCCGGCGGTCTAGGCGAGTTGTTGAAGGCGTCCAAGCAGGATAGAAATTCTGGTGGTGGAGATGCGTGGGCTGCGTTGGTCAGTTCAAGCAGCAGCAGCAAGCCTACTGAGACCCGGATAAACGTATGAGTGACTGAATATCAACATGTATTTGTATCATCAACACTGTTCATCATTGCATTTTTTTTGTCAATGTACAGAGCGGAGAAGGGAGGTGTGAAGCCAATGAACCTGATGCGCTTTGCTCTCTGATGTGGGGGCTTGAATCGCAGTCGTCCTTCTTTCCTACCTGTACTGTGCTGTGCTGTGCTGTGCTGTGCTGTGCTGTGCTGTGCTGTGCTGTGCTGTGCTGTGCTGTGCTGTGCTGTGCTGTGCTGTGCTGTGCTGTGCTGTGCTGTGCTGTGCTGTGCTGTGCTGTGCTGTGCTGTGCTGTGCTGTGCTGTGCTGTGCTGTGCTGTGCTGTGCTGTGCTGTGCTGTGCTGTGCTGTGCTGTGCTGTGCTGTGCTGTGCTGTGCTGTGCTGTGCTGTGCTGTGCTGTGCTGTGCTGTGCTGTGCTGTGCTGTGCTGTGCTGTGCTGTGCTGTGCTGTGCTGTGCTGTGCTGTGCTGTGTTAACTGTCTCACTTCTTCGTGAGCATGCAGGAAGGTATAAGTAGCTAAGTAAGTACGCGGAGACGTAGTTCCTGCCTGCTCCATTTAGCGAGTGAGATCTTCACATGACTTTGTGTCTGCAACATGAGCGGGATAGATGGTACGCCGTTAAAGATGTGCGTTTAGGTTCTGTATCTTCGTGTTCATGGCAAGGGCTGTTGCGTTGTCTGGTAGATGGGAGGGAGAGAGTGGTCTTGATGAGGGCGGGGTTTTTTTTTCGTTTAGGGTGTGATGTTGGGCAAGCTTCTGGACAGATTTAGCGTATTCGTGTGTGTGTGTGTGTGTGTGTGTGTGTGTGTGTGTGTGTGTGTGTGTGTGTGTG